>BLSH010025165.1:861751-901497 GCA_018402905.1 Glandirana rugosa | reverse complement strand
GAGAGGGAGAAGGTGCCTTAGAGAAGTCCCCTCCAAGGTCCCCCTTTACCGAAGGGGTGTCGATCTGGGCTTGTGGGGGAGTCGCCGATTAGGTTTAGAAGTGTTAGTTCTGAACAGAAATGTTCACCTCCCGGAGAGCAATAAGTTGGAGATCAGGTTGTGTATTGCTTCTGGGATATCCTTAATCTCCTCCGGTAGGCCCCTCACCCTGAAATTATATCGTCTTGATCTGTTCTCCAAGTCATCAATCCTGGAGAGGGCCGTCTCCAATTGGTCCTGTAATGAACTAAGAAGGTCTGAATTCTGATTTGAGGTTGCTGCGGTGGTTTCCAGCTTGTTCTCAATTGCTTCAATTCTGTGACCCAACATTTGGAAGTCCGATCTGATTTCCCCTGTAATGGTGGCAATCGTATTAGCTAGTCCCCGTTCAAGAAGAGCCGAGAATTTATTGTAGAGGCCCTCCACTTGTAAAGACAAGTCTTGATTGTGAAGATTTGGATTAGCCGCTGAGGGGGTGTTCGGGTCTAGCTGTGGGGAAGCCATTTCCCCCTGGAACCTCCCCTGAAGAGATTCCGTGGAAGAGGGAGAGGGGGCTGTGTACAGGGGCTGCCCACCCTTCAGCGCCTGAGCAAAGTTAAGAACTGCCGGGGAGATCACCGGTCTAGGATCGGGAAAGCCTGAGGAGCCTGGTGACTCCGGGAGTGGTCCCTCTGTGTAAGGGCTCACAGGGCCTCCTGAGGCCATCCCTGGCTCCCTGGGCGCCCCTGAGAAACCTTGTGGCGAAGCCAAAGCAAATAGTTGACTAAGGTCCTTTTTGGCTGCAGGCCCAGACATGAAAGGGAGAGAGAAACTTGTCCAACAGGAAATGAGGTCCTCTTCTGGTAAGCTGAATGTCTAAAACTGTGGACTCCTAGTTTGATCTGTAACACTATTCCAATAGTCTCTGCTGGAGGGTTATGGAGAGAGCAAAGCTCCAGGTCACCGTGTGCATAAATGTTATATTAATGGAGAGCTACCAAGAGTCTAAAGGCTGCCTTGCTAGCCCTGGAATAAGGTGGAAGGCCTGCTGAATCTCAATTGTTTTGGAGCCTCTTCATTGTTGTCTATGCGGCGGCCATCTTGGTACACCCGCGCGGGTGGCCCCGGGCTGAAAATCTTGTTTGGGCCTTAATGATTTTGTGCCTGCTGTCTTGCTAAAGTGTCCTCATGACCCGCATACAAGCCTGATCCGCATATGGGGCTAAAAGGCTGGTACCTGCTTTCTGGAGGGACCCGGATCCGTGTTAGGCCGAGACCGCGGCCATCTTGGTGCTCTCATGCGGCGTGCTCCTTCGCTGGATCTCCCGTTCCACTGCCTCCCTCGATCCCGGAGCAAGGCCCCGATGTAGCGGGGGGAGAGCTGGAGCAGTCAGCAGACGGCTTCCCCGCGATGACCTCTCCAAATGCCGGCTAGGAGGGACCCGGGCGGACGATGGTGCGGAGCTCCGTGTTAAGCGGCCATCCCGGAGCTCCCGCACATGCGCACCCACCATGCCATTTTTCTGCCCCTCCAAACCACTTCTGTACTTCCCCACCAGAAACAAGTCTAATCTGATTTCAGATACCATGCTCATCCTGTTGCTCTCTTCTGGCCAATTTCCCTACTTCTTCTTTACCCCGCTATCCCATTCTCTTTCTTTTTTCCTATACCCATGATCATTAAACTTGCCAGCAGACATTGCACAATACCCTGAAAACTGATGTGTGACTCTCTGGTGGGTGCAATTACATAATGGAAACTAAACTATGTGTGCACCAAATTTTTAAAAAGGAGTTACAATCATTTCTAAAAAAAATAACAAAAACAGTTGACAGCTACAAATACTGTAGCTGCTGACTTTTAATAAACACACACCAATCCAGGGATCCAGATCTGTCGTCATTCGGGCTTGTTCTTTGCCGGTCTTCCGGTACCCGGCCAACACCATCATCCTGAATGTACGTCAAAAACAACAACTGGGGGGGGGGTGAACCCCAGAGGTAAGTAGTCCTTTACCTCCAGAAAAATGGAGAGGGAGCCTACTGCAGTAGTTACTGAAAAAATACTTTATTAAGCAAATTTAAATGAAATAATTCATGGTCACAAAAATGGAGGGAAATAACATCAAAAGGGGTAGGTACAACTCATGCATAAAACTGACAACGTTATCATAAATAAAAGTGGACCACTCATGAGCTCTGCCAGACTCTCACATTCAGACGTGCCAATATCTTATTAATTGGTGACTTCTTACAATACATGCAATACAGGTAGGTGCATGTGATATAGGGCTGGTGACCAAAGGGAAACCTGGGAACACTCAGCAGTAAGTGATGCTTTGGTACTTCCAGGGTCCCTATATGTCCTCTCAAGCCGGTCAGTAATGGTAATGACCAGGAGTGTCACCATCTATGGTATTGCAACTATGTGTGAGTGGGACCGAGGGAGATCTGGGGAATCCAGTTATCAGATGTGATCTGTGTGGTGTCTCACAACTAACTAGGAACTTCCAGGCACATTATATGCCCTCATAACAGGTAAATATGTGCCTAGAGGTATGAAAATGGATGCAACTACGACTGTATTAGGGCCAGGTTCCTGTTGGTGCTTTGAGGGAGAGTTTATCGTTCTAAAAAAAACTACAATTGCATTAGGGCCAGGTTCCTGTTGGTGCTTTGAGGGACAGTTTATCGTTCTAAAAACAGCTACTGCTGCAATAGGGCCAGGTTCCGGTTGGTGCCCTGAGGGAGAGTTTATCGTTCTAAAAACAACTACTACTGCATTAGGGCCTTGTTCCTGTTGGTGCTTTGAGGGAGAGTTTATTGTTCTAAAAACAACTACTACTGCAATAGGACCAGGTTCCTGTTGGTGCTCTGAGGGAGAGTTTATCATTCTAAAAACAACTACTACTGCAATAGGGCCTTGTTCCTGTTGGTGCTCTGAGGAATAGTTTATCATTCTAAAAACAACTACAACTGCATTAGGGCCAGGTTTTTGTTTGTGCTCTGAGGGAGAAATTATCTTTCTAAAAACAACTACTACTGCATTAGTGCCAGGTTCCTGTTGGTGCTCTGAGGGACAGTTTATCGCTCTAAAAACAACTACTACTGCAATGGGGCCTTGTTCCTGTTGGTGCTCTGAGGGACAGTTTATCGTTCTAAAAACAACTACTACTGCAATAGGGCCAGGTTCCGGTTGGTGCTCTGAGGGAGAGTTTATCGTTCTAAAAACTACAACTGCATTAGGGCCTTGTTCCTGTTGGTGCTTTAAGGGAGAGTTTATCGTTCTAAAAACAACTACTACTGCAATAGGACCAGGTTCCTGTTGGTGCTCTGAGGGAGAGTTTATCGTTCTAAAAACAACTACTACTGCATTAGGGCCAGGTTCCTGTTGGTGCTCTGAGGGACAGTTTATCGTTCTAAAAACAACTACTACTGCAATAGGGCCAGGTTCTGGTTGGTGCTCTGAGGGAGAGTTTATCTTTCTAAAACAACTACTACTGCAATAGGGCCAGGTTCCTGTTGGTGCTCTGAGGGACAGTTTATCGTTCTAAAACCAACTACTACTGAAATAGGGCCAGGTTCCGGTTGGTGCTCTGAGGGAGAGTTTATTGTTCTAAAAACAACTACAACTGCATTAGGGCCAGGTTCCTGTTGGTGCTCTAAGGGACAGTTTATCGTTCTAAAAACAACTACAACTGCATTAGGGCCAGGTTCCTGTTTTTGCTCTGAGGGAGAGATTATCTTTCTAAAAACAGCTACTACTGCATTAGTGCCAGGTTCCTGTTGGTGCTCTGAGGGACAGTTTATCATTCTAAAAACAACTACTACTGCAATGGTGCCTTGTTCCTGTTGGTGCTCTGAGGGAGAGTTTATCGTTCTAAAAACAACTACTACTGCAATAGGGCCAGGTTCCGGTTGGTGCTCTGAGGGAGAGTTTATCGTTCTAAAAACAACTACTATTGCATTAGGGCCAGGCTCCTGTTGGTGCTCTGAGGGACAGTTTATCGTTCTAAAAACAACTACAACTGCATTAGGGCCAGGTTCCGGTTGGTGCTCTGAGGGAGAGTTTATCGTTCTAAAAACAAGGGAGAGTTTATCCTTCTAAAAAAAACTACAATTGCATTAGGGCCAGGTTCCCGTTGGTGCTCTGAGGGACAGTTTATCATTCTAAAAACAACTACTACTGCATTAGGGCCTTGTTCCTGTTGGTGCTTTGAAGGAGAGTTTATCGTTCTAAAAACATCTACTACTGCAATAGGGCCAGGTTCCTGTTGGTGCTCTGAGAGAGAGTTTATCATTCTAAAAACAACTACTACTGCAATAGGGCTTTGTTCCTGTTGGTGCTCTGAGGGAGAGTTTATTGTTCTAAAAACAACTACTACTGCAATAGGGCTAGGTTACGGTTGGTGCTCTGAGGGAGAGTTTATCATTCTAAAAACAACTACTACTGCATTAGGGCCTTGTTCCTGTTGGTGCTTTGAGGGAGAGTTTATCGTTCTAAAAACAACTACCACTGCAATAGGGCTAGGTTCCAGTTGGTGCTCTGAGAGAGAGTTTATCATTCTAAAAACAACTACTACTGCAATAGGGCTTTGTTCCTGTTGGTGCTCTGAGGGAGAGTTTATTGTTCTAAAAACAACTACTACTGCAATAGGGCTAGGTTACGGTTGGTGCTCTGAGGGAGAGTTTATCATTCTAAAAACAACTACTACTGCATTAGGGCCTTGTTCCTGTTGGTGCTTTGAGGGAGAGTTTATCGTTCTAAAAACAACTACTACTGAAATAGGGCCAGGTTCCTGTTGGTGCTCTGAGGGAGAATTTATCGTTCTAAAAACAACTACTACTGCAATAGGGCCTTGTTCCTGTTGGAGCTTTGAAGGAGAGTTTATCGTTCTAAAAACAACTACTACTGCAATAGGGCCTTGTTCCTGTTGGAGCTTTGAGGGAGAGTTTATCGTTCTAAAATTATCTAATACTGCATTAGGGACAGGTTCCTGTCGGTGCTGTGAAAGATAGATTATCGTTCTAAAATCATCTCATACTGGTGTAGGGAGAGGTTCCTGCTGCTGGTGTGAGCAGTGCATTTCTTGCGCAAATATAAAAAGTGCATCTATAATTTTCTTTTGTTAAAAAAAATAAGAATAATAATTTATTATTCTTTTTTCTTTGTATTAATAAATAGTGCTACATAGTACATTTGTGTCCAGAATGAGGAGAGCGTCAAATAAGGGACGTGGTAGTGGTCGTGGTGCTGCTGGTGTTGTTGGTGTTGCTGAAGCTCCTGTTGCAAGGAGAGGACATGGTCGATCTGTGCCAGCTACACGCACAAGTGAAACACCTTCCTCAGGTAGTCGACAGAACCTTCAACATTATATGGTAGGCCCGAATGGCGCTCAACGAATGGTGAGGCCAGAACAAGTACAGACCATAGTAGATTGGGTGGCGAACAATGCCTCCAGTTCCTTCATGTTGTCTCCCACCTGGTCCCTTGATGAAAGCTCAGAGTTGGCACCTGAACCCCATGGCCATCTGTCTTTCACCTCATCCCCTTGTAAATTAGCCAAGCAGTCTGAGCCCCAAGTCATGCAGCAGTCTCTTATGCTTTTTGATGACTCTGCTGCTGTGCTTTCCGTGGGCCATCCACATAGCCCTGGTCCAGAAGTGGAAGACATTGAGTGCACTGATGCCCAACCACTTCTGGTTCAGGATGAGGACATGGAAACACCACGGCTGCACGTCCGTGATGATGATGACGAAACACAGGTGCCAACTGCTGCGGCTTTCCTCAGTGTGCAGACTGACAAGGAGGGCAGTGGTGAAGGGTGGGTGGAAGATGATGTGAAGGATGATGCGATCGTAGAACCCACATGGAATGAAGGTCATGCGAGTGACATGTGCAGTTTGGAGGAAGAGGTGGTGGTCGCACAGAGGCACCAGCACAGCAAAAGAGGAAGCAAGGTGCAAAAGCGGAGCAAGCGTCCCCTAGACAGTAGGCCTGCTACTACCCACCACACCCAGGGACCTAGCACACCAAAGGCAGCTCAAAGGCGTTCCCCGGCATGGCAGTTATTCAGACAATGTGCTGACTACATGACACAAGTGGTTTGCACACTGTGCAATGAGAGGCTGAAGCGAGGCACAAATGTTCTAAACCTGAGCACAACCTCCGTGACCAGGCATCTAAATGCAAAGCACTTGCTGCAGTGGAATAAGTACCTCAAAATCCTCCTCCTGCTTCCTCTTCTGCTGCTGTCTCGGCCTCTTCCTTCACCTCTACAGTGCCAATGTCACCTGCCACCTAGCAAACAGACGATGTGACAGCAACGCCACCATGTCCGCCACGGTCCCCAAGCATTTCCACACGGTCCCATGGAAGCTTACAGCTCTCCATCTCCCAAACACTGGAGAGAAAGAGGAAGTACCCCCCTACCCACCCGCGATCCCTGGCCCTGAATGCCAGCATTTCAAAATTCCTGGCCTTTGAAATGCTGTCATTCCGTCTGGTGGACATGGACAGTTTTAAAAACCTGATGGCGGTGGCTGTTCCACAGTATGTGGTTCCCATCCGCCACTACTTTTCCAGGCAAGCCATCCCTTCCCTGCACAAACAAGTCGAGATGAGATCAAGTGTGCACTGCGCAATGCCATCTGTGGCAAGGTCCACATAACCACTGATACGTGGACCAGTAAGCATGGGCAGGGACACTATATCTCGCTAACTGCACACTGGGCAAATGTAGTGGCGGGTGGGCCTGAGGTGGCTAGCCGTTTGGCGCATGTCCTTCCGCCACCCAGGATTGCAGGATTTCTCTTTGCCTCCTGTTGCCTCCTCCTCCTACTGCGCTTCCTCCTCCTCCTCCTCTACCACCTCCTGATCCGCTCAGCGTAACACCTTCACCACCAACTTCAGCACATCCAGGGGTAAACGACAGCAGGCTGTTTTAAAACTGATATGTTTGCGGGATAAACCCCACACTGCGCAGGAGCTGTGGATGGTATTGAACAACAGACCAATGAGTGGTTGTTGTCACTGAGTCTCAAACCCGGCCTGGTGGTGTGCGATAATGTGCGAAATCTCATAACAGCTCTGGGCCTAGCCGGTTTAACACACATCCCTTGCCTGGCGCATGTGCTGAATGTGGTGGTGCAGAAATTTCTAAAAAACTACCCGGATATGTCAGAGCTGCTGCAGAAAGTGCGGGCCGTCTGTGCGTGCTTTCGACGTTCTCACCCTGCTGCTGCTCGCCTGTCTGTGCTGCAGCAGAACTTCGGCCTTCCCGCTCACCGCCTCCTGTGTGACGTGCCCACAAGGTGGAACTCCACCTTGCACATGCTGGAAAGACTGTGCGAGCAGCAGCAGGCAATAGTGGAGTTTCAGCTGCAGCACGCACGGGTCAGTCGCTCTGCAGAAAAGCACCACTTCACCATCAATGAGTGGGCCTCCATGCAAGACCTGTGTACCATATTGCGGTGTTTTGAGTACTCCACCAACATGGCCAGTATCGATGACGCTGTTCTCAGCGTTACTATCCCACTTTTATGTCTCCTTGAAAAAACACTTTGGGCGATGATGGAAGAGGATGCGGCACAGGAGGAGGAGGAAGAGGGGTCATTTACATGGTTATCAGGCCAGTCATTCACAAGTGGCTCAGAGGGTGGGTTCCTGCACCAGCATAGGCCAGGTCAAAAACTTTCAAGCCAGGGGACCATTTTGGAGGATGAGGAGGACGAGGATGATGAGGAGGAGGAGGAAGAGGAGGAGGAAGTGTTCACAGCAGGGTGGCACCCAACGCAGCTCGTGGGCATCACTGGAGCATGGCTGGGGGGATACGGAGGACACAGATGATACACTTCCCACAGAGGACAGCTTGTCTTTGCCTCTGGGCAGCCTGGCACACATGAGCGACTACATGCTGAAGTCCCTGCTCAACGACAGCTGAGTTGCCCACATTTTAACTTGTGCTGATTACTGGGTGGCCACCCTGCTGGATCCCCGGTACAAGGACAACGTGCCGTCCTTAATTCCCTCACTGGAGCATGATTGGAAGATGCGCGGCTACAAGCGCACTCTGGTAGACGCGCTGCTGAGGGCATTCCCAAATGGCACCGGGGGCTCAGTGGAAGCACAAGGCGAAGGCAGAGAAGGAGGAGGAGGAAGAGGTCACCAACGCAGCTGTGACTCCGCCAGCACCTCAGAAGGCAGGGTTAGCATGGCCGAAATGTGGAAAAGCTTTGTCAGCAGCACGCCACCACAAACAGCACCACCAGTTGATAGGCAACATCTTAGCAGGAGGCAGCATTTCAGCAACATGGTGGAACAGTGTATGTGCACACGCCTACACGTACTGACTGATGGGTCTGCCCCATTCAACTTCTGGGTCTCCAAATTGCCCACATGGCCTGAGCTTGCCCTTTATGCCTTGGAGGTGCTGGCCGGCCCTGCAGCCAGTGTATTGTCTGAACGTGTGTTTAGTATGGCAGGGGGCGTTATCACAGACAAGCGCAGCCGCCTGTCCACAGCCAACGTGGACAAGCTAACCTTTATTAAAATGAACCAGGCATGGATCCCACAAGACTTGTCTGTACCTTGTGCTGAATAGACATTTAGACCGGCCTCACACAGCCATTGGTATCCTTTTTTTTTATTTGAATATGTCTCAATATTTTGGGGGCTACCCCAATTCTAAAAAAATACCAAACAAACAAAAAACAGCGTTGGCTACCTCCTCCACCTCTTCCTCCTCTTCCTCCTCCACCACCGCCACTTCCGCCTACACTGCCACGGTCACGGCCTAGTCAACCTCTAGGCTCCTACTCCACATCCACCTCCTCCTGCCATTTTTATTTTTTTTAGTTGATTTTAAGTTATTTCCCTATCCACATTTGGTTGCAGGGCACTTGTCCTACTCTTACCCCCATTTTGCTTCCTTTTGCAGCCTTCTAGCCCTTTCCATTACTTTTTTACAGCAATTTTTGTGCCCAAAAGTTGGGGTCACCATTGACTTCAATGGGGTTCGGTGTCCGGGGTCAAGTTCGGTACCGAACCCGAATGGTTTCCCAAGGTTCTGCCAAACCCGACAAACTCGAACATCCAGGTGTCCGTTCAACTCTACTTTCCACCTATTTCCTCTGTACTGGATAAATTAACGGCTTGCTGACCGTCTGCCATCATAATACGGCAGCAGGCTGTAGCTGTACAGCGGCTTGCGCAGCCGCAGTTGCGGGCTTTTGCACCCACCCGCTGCATGAGCGTGCTTGTGGGTCGGGCGGACTCGATGTCCACTGGTGACCCGTAATCGCCTGTTACAGAAGCAGTACTGAGATCTGCCAGTGTAAAAACGGTGGATCTCCATTCTGTGAGGGGACACATGACAGAAATACTGTTCCCAGTAATTGGGAACAGTTATATCTGTCATGCCCCTGGCTGCCCAGCCCACACAGTCAGAGCACAGTGAGGGCACACAGTTAACCCCTTGATCACCCTCTACAGTTTAACCCCTTCCCTGCCAATGGCATTTATACAGTAATTGGTGGCTATTTTTAGCTCTGATCGCAGTATAAATGCCATTAGTCCCAAAAAAGTGTAAAAATGTCAGATTTGTCTGAAGTGCTGATAAAAATGTCAGATCGCCGCCATTACTAGTAAAAAAAATAAATAATACTAAAAATGCCATAAATCTATTCCCATGGTTTGTAGACACGATAACTTTTGTGCAACCCAAACAATATACACCTATTGAGATTTTTTTTACCAAAAATATGTAGAAGAATACATATCGGCCTAAATTGAGGAAGAAATTTGTTGTTTTACATTTTTTTGGGATATTTATTATAGCAATTATAAGTTGGGCTGGGCTCAATGAAATTTTGAGTTTTACGTTTTGATATGCATAATAGAAGTTATGGTTTGCATATAACTAATGCTTTGCACATAATTCATTAGGGAACTCTTTTTATCATCTTAGTATATTTGGAGTTGGTGTTATTTTGTTGGCCTTCTCGGATCAACTTCTATACATATTTAATATCCTTGTATATGTTATGATTTTTATATGGATGAGCACTAACATTGATATGTATTTACTTTGTTCTTTAATTCAATTAGAAGTGTATCTCTGTGGGGCAATACATTTTTTTTTTATCTGGTATCACTGGATGGTGTGGCTGCATGGTTGGGGTCCCCCTTGTTTTGTTAGTGCAGGCATATGGATGTTATGCTGATGGAGTGGTTAGGGTGATTTTTTCTTCCCCTCCTTTCTTTACCCACCTTTGTTATGGCTGGTCGCTGGAGAGAGCTTAACAGGAGTTTCATTCCAGGCCGATGTGAGCCGCATCAGATGTGCTGCAAATGCACTGCTGAAGGCAATACTCCATAATCTGCCTAGCATGTTTGAGGTTAGTGGCTGGTGGCAAGTCACAATGACTTACCACCTCTAACAATGCAGTAGTTTGGCTGTACAAACAGAATTGAAAGAAATGAATGCAAGTGTGCCTTGTGTTAATATTTTAATTGCTACCTGTAAAGATGACTGATTCCCCTTGGATTCTTCAGTTCATTTCCAAAATATGATATGACTAAACAAATTGTCATTTATATAGTTGTATGTAGAAAAATAGATTACCATTCAAGTTTCTCTATTATATGGATTACTATATCTATGTCTATTGCCTTTTTTAATCCATAAACCGTTAAAAACCTTGTTTAGTCTGTGCACCAGAATCAAGATCCAGCAGTATCTAGGATACACAAACCTTGGGTGGTTTGGGTATCTCACAGTTGTTATAACCAGTTCATTATCTCTTCTGCTGATTAGGAAAACACTGCACTACTAAATCATCAATGTTAAACTGGTTGAATAGGATTGATATATGTGTGTGGTAGTCCAAACAGGACTTCACCTTTCAGCAAAAAACACATAGGGGTTGATTTACTAAAACGGGAGAGTGCAAAGTCTGGTGCAGCTGTGCATAGTAGCACTGCTGCATCAGCTAATAACTTCAGCTTGTTCTGACAAAAAAACTAGTAGCTGATTGGTTTCTATGCAGAACTCCACCAGATGTTGCACTCCCCAATTTTAGTAAATCAACCTCATAGTGTTTACATTATCCCCACTCTTATGTAAAATATGTCAGTGGACCCCAAACTGCTTTGGTATTTCAGCCAACACCTACACTAATCAACTTTAATTATTTTATTGATCTATTAATGACTTGACTGGCTTTAGAGGTGGAGAGTCAGGTACCCAGAATGCTGGAATACACCTGCCAAGTGGCAATACACTCTCTATTTCTCTCTCACATTTAAATCATACTTCCCTTTCCAGACTAGCTTTTATACCAAATTAGCATGTATGTCATTTTGGAATAGGAAGATGCATAAGATGATAGCTACTAGGGTACCTTTAAGGAAGTTCTAATTCCTACTTGCCAGATAAGACAATGAAAACCTAGCATACAAATGAGTGGACGTGGAGTGGCAGTATGATAAGGCCTACTGGCAGTAATAAATATTATTTACTTTTTTTCCCAGGGTAATTACTTCTTGTCAATATTGAAAAAAAGTCAATAAACTGCAGTTGGTCCCTGATGTGACTATATATACTTTAGAGTTATTAACTTAATAACTGAAGCACTCAGCAAAATACCTTGAGGATTCACCTACACATATTATTGATCCATCTACAGCATTGCAAAAACTATCTTGAAAGACTTTAGCTGTCAGGCTTTCCCCTACTGTCCCCTTGTGGGTCAATACACAATATCCGTGTTTAGTCACATTAGTCAAAATCTTCCTTCGCACAAGCTACTTAATTAAGATGTACCTCTGATCAAACACCCCAAGCATTTGGCACTTACTTTGGTACAATTTTTTAACATCTCATTTCTGCACCAATTCAGTTTGGTTTTCATTAGGTGTGTTGCCTACTCTGATCTAATTAAGCCCTAAATTTTTCATTTTTGTCTTAACTGATATAAAAAATGAACATTTTTAGCATGGATTCCTTCACTGTCAGTTCCATCAGAAATGTTCCTAACAAATTTGACAAAAGTGTGGGGCACATGAGATGTCGTATCATCAATGTTGACTACTAATCCTTCTGTCAATTATCTTGAAGAAAAGGAGAAGTTATTTATTGACTGGCCTACTAAGCACTGTCTTAATATCTATATACTAAGCATTGCTGCTCCTTGTCCCCTGTTTGGCAGACCTAGAATATACATCACATTAAAGGTCTTATGCATTGATCTCTGCACTAGATGTCTAATGACTAATGTAACAAACACAATTTTCTGGTTAATGGTTGAGGATGTCATGTTTGATGGGTTGTTTTGTACTTAATATGCTTTTGTAGATTTTTTTTTATTGAATCTGCTGAAGTTGATGTTCCCTTAAAAATAAAGACAGTTTATTTTACAGTATTTACTGAGCTTAGTAAATAGGATAAAGCTGTTTTCACTCCAATAAACCAATTATGTGCTAGGAAAAATCCTGTTTTTTCTTTTTCTTGATTTGGGGAAATGCTTGGGTATTTTAATGTGAACACAGGTTCACTTCATTTACTTTTATCGTTTGCAAGTGAATAAATTCTTTTCAAAGTAAATGTTCATTTTTTTTATGTGGCAGCCTCTATTATTTTAGTAAGTCTGCACCACTATATCTGTGGGTGTATTGTTCTATGCAATCTCAACTTTTAATAATGAAAATAAAAAAAACAAAACACAACTGAGACAAGTAAAGTGCACCATATCCCTGTTTGTACTGCAGGATGAGGATGATGACTAAGAATCAAGCAGCATTTGTGTTGAAAGCTCTGAGCAGTACAGTTGCAATACACTGCAGGTTCACATAGGATAATGATAAGAAATAATAAACATTAAAAAGCTCCTTTAACAAGTAGTGGTGAAGGCTCTAAACAGCAATAAGATGAGTTTATCACGGAAAATCTATGCCTCTTCATTGATTTTATATGGTAGCTTTTGTCTAAATATAAAACACATCCACACTGGCTTTGGACAGGGAAAGAAAGTGGGAATAAGATGGCTCACAGATGTAAATATTCTGCACTGTGTTTGTCTCCAAATACTACATAAAACATCAAACATTTTGGTGCACATCTACCTTTTATATTGAGCCTGGCTTATCAGTTTGCTCTACCCTATCCTCAATATAGAATTCCAGGTTAAACCTCACTTTAATTTGTTTCTTTGGGCCAGGTTGATCCAAACAAACTATTTTCATTGCAGAATGATGCAGCCTCTGTGTGTGCTGTAATGGATTGTAGTAGCATTAGCTACAGTATCTCACAAAAGTGAGTGCACCCCTCACATTTTTGTAAATATTTTATTATATCTTTTCATGTGACAACACTGAAGAAATTACACTTTGCTACAATGTAAAGTAGTGAGTGTACAGCTTGTGTAAAAGTGCTGTCCCCTCAAAATAACTCACCACACAGCCATTAATGTCTAAACCACTGGAAACAAAAGTGAGTACACCCCCTAAGTGAAAATGTCCAAATTGGGCCCAAAGTGTCAATATTTTGTGTGGCCACCATTATTTTCCAGCACTGCCTTAACTCTCTTGGGCATGGAGTTCACCAGAGCTTCACAGGTTGCCAATGGAGTCCTCTTGTGCATCATCTTTAGATCCTTCTGAGACAACAGCCATGCAGACCAATTTGATGACACAATCTGAACCAAATACATTTATCTTGGTCTCATCAGACCACAGGACATGGTTCCAGTAATCCATGTCCTTAGTTTGCTTGTCTTCAGCAAAATGTTTGCAGGCTTTCTTGTGCATCATCTGTAGAAGAGGCTTCCTTCTGGGACAACAGCCATGCAGACCAATTTGATGCAGTGCGCGGTGTATGGTCTGAGCACTGACAGGCTGAGCCCCCACCCCTTCAATCTCTGCAGCAATGCTGGCAGCACTCATACGTCTATTTCCCAAAGACAACTTCTGCATATGATGCTGAGCATGTGCACTCAACTTCTTTGGTCGACCATGGTGAGGCCTGTTCTAAGTGGAACCTGTCCTGTTAAGCCACTGTATGGTCTTGGCCGCCGTGCTACAGCTGAGTTTCAGGGTCTTGGCAATCTTCTTATTATAGCCTAGGCCATCTTTATGTAGAGCAACACTTCTTTTTTTTGGATCCTCAGAGAGTTCTTTGCCATGAGGTGCCATGTTGAACTTCCAGTGACCAGTATGAGAGAGTGAGAGCAATAACACCAAATTTAACACACCTGCTCTCCATTCACACCTGAGACCTTGTTACACTAACGAGTCACATGACACCGGGAGGGAGAAGGGCTAATTGGGCCCAATTTGGACATTTTCACTTAGGGGTGTGCTCACTTTTGTGACCAGCAGTTTAGACATGAATGGCTGTGTGTTGAGTTATTTTGTGGGGACAGGAAATTTACACTGTTATACAAGCTGTACACGCACTACTTTACATTGTAGCATAGTGTAATTTCTTCAGTGTTGTCACATGAAAAGATATAATAAAATATTTACATAAATTTGAGGGGTGTACTCCCTTTTGTGAGATACTGTATATATATATATATATATATTGAGCAAAATTATAAAAGCAACACTTTTGTGTTTGCCCCTATTTATCATGAGCTGAACTCAAAGATCTATGACTTTTTCACTTTGTACACAAACGGCCTATTTCTCTCAAATATTGTTCACAAATCTGTCTAAATCTGTGTTAGTGAGCACTTCTCCTTTGCCAAGATAATCCATCCACCTCACAGGAATGGCATATCAAGATGCTGAGTCGACAGCATAATTATTTCACAGGTGTGCCTTAGGCTGGCCACAATAAAAGGCCACTCTACAGTAAAATATGCAGTTTTATCATGCAGCACAATGCCACAAGTTTTGAGGGAGCGTGCAATTGGCATGCTGACTGCAGGAATGTCCACCAGAGCTGTTGTCCTTGAATTGACTGTTTATTTCTCTACCATAAGCCATCTCCAAAGAAGTTTCAGAGAATTTGGCAGCATATCCAGCTGGCCTCACAACCGCAGACCATGTGTAACCACACCAGCCACACCTGTGAAATGCCATACCTGTGAGGTGGATGGATTATCTTGGCAAAGGAGAGGTGCTCACTAACACAGATTTACACAGATTTGTGAACAATATTTGAGAGCTGTTGCAGCTTTTTTTTTTTCCGGGTCCATCGTGCGCTGTGATTGATGATGGATTACAAAGGGGAACATGTATTTTTTTATTTTTTTTATTTTTTTAATAAAGGACTTGTTCTTAATTGTCTCTAGTGGTTTTTCTTTTTTGACACTTTTTGGTGAATTAGTAAGGGTACGATACTAATTCACATAGGGGGGCTGGGATCTGGGGACCCTCTTATTAAAGGGGGCTTCCAGATTCCCATAAGCCCCCCACCCGCAGACCCCCACAACCACAGCCCAGGGTTGTGAGGAAGAGGCTCTTGTCCCCATCAACATGGGACATGGTGCTTTGGGGTGGGGGGGCACAGAGCCCCCCTGCTCCAAAGTACCCATACTCCCTATCCTGGCCAGCCAGGTTGCATGCTCAGATAAGGGTCTGCTTTGGATTTTAGGGGGGGCCACATGTCAATTTTTTTTAAATTTTGGCGTGGAGTTCCCCTTAACATCTTGCTTACTAGGCACTTAAACCCCCCTCCTGCCCAGGCCAATTTTCAGTTTTCAGCACTGTCACTCGTTGAATGACAATTGCGCGGTCATGCCACATTGTACCCAAACAAAATTGATGTCTTTTTTTTCCCCCACAAATATAGATTTCTTTTGGTGGTATTTGATCACCTCTGTAGTTTTTATTTTTGCGCTATAAACAAAAAAGAGCGACAATTTTGAAAAAGAACAATATTTTTTAATTTTTGCTATAATACATGTCCAAAAAAACCTAAAAAAACTAATTTCTTCTTCTGTTTAGGCTGATATGTGTTCTTCTACATATTTTTGGTAAAAAAAAAATCGCAATCGGCATATATTGATTGGGTTGTGCAAAAGTTATAGCGTCTACAAACTATGGGAATGGGTTTTTTATGGTGTTTTTATTTTTTTTTTTTTTACTAGTAATGGTGGCGATCTGCGATTTTTATTGGGACTGTGATATTGCGGCGGACATGTCAGACATTTTTGACACTATTTGGGACCAATGACATTTATACAGTGATCAGATCTAAAAATAGCCAATGATTACTGTATAAATGTCACTGGCAGGGAAGGGTTAACACTAAGGGGTTAAATGTGTTCCCTCACTGTGTTCTAACTGTGTGGGGGCTGGGCTGGAAGGGACATAACAGATCTCACTGATCCTGATGACAAGAATCAGTAGATCTGTCATGTCCCCCCTCAAGGAATGGGAAACCATCGTGTTTACATCAGCGGTTCCCCGTTCTGGCTCTTTGTTAGACGATCATGGGTCTCCGGCGGACACCGAGTCTGCCTGACCCATGGGCACGTGGGGAGCATGCAAAGGGGCGGCCGTCAATTGACGGCGCCCTGACAAAGTAGATATGCGCTGTAGCTGTCAATCGGCTATAGTGCGGATTTGAAGAGGTCTGGTATGGAGGGTCTTTGAAGGGTCTGGTATGGACTGGGGGGGACCCTATGCAATTTTTTTCAGTGTTTTATTTGTATATTGCCGACAGCTGGCAATACATTACAGCAGCGTTTTTAAATGACTTTTTTCCTTTACAAATGTCATTTTGCTCTGGCACTGTTCTAAACATCACATAGGTGTGCCCTTTTACAGGCAGACTAAGGGGACCCCCCAGGCACATTATTTAACCAGTACAGAACCGCGCTATAGCTGAAAGACCGCTACAGCGTGGCTCTGAAATTCCGGGCGGAAGTCCATGGATGTCCTGCCTCGTGCGCGCTCCCCGCGCACACTCGCAGCCTGCGGCCGCCGCGCGCTGCGGGGGCATGCCCGCGGGTTGGGGCGGACTCGATGACCACCCGAGACCCGCCAATCACTTGTAGCAGCCTCAGAATGGGGAACCGCCAATGTAAACACGGCGGTTCTCCGTTCTCCGTTCTGTGAATGGGACAGATCTACTGATCCCTGTCACTGGGATCAGTTAGATCTGTTATGTCCCGACCAGCCCCGCCCCCCACAGTTAGAACACGCCCAGGGAACACTGTTAACCCCTTCACTGCCCCCTGCAGGTTAACCCCTTCACTGTCAATGACATTTATACAGTAATCATTTAAATTTCTGATCGCTGTATAAATGTCATTGGTCCCAAAAATGTGTCAAAAACGTCCGACATGTCTGCTGCAATATCGCAGTCCCGATAAAAATCGCAGATCGCCGCCATTACTAGTAAAAAGCAAAAAAATAGTAAAAACGCCATGAATCAATTCCCATAGTTTGTAGACGCAATCGTTTTTGCGCAAACCAATCAAAATACGCAGATTGCGATTTTTTTTTACCAAAAATATGTAGAAGAATATATATTGGCCAAAACTGATGAATAATTTTCTTTTTTATATTTTTTTTGGATATTTATTATAGCAAAAAAGTAAAAAATATTGTTCTTTTTTCAAAATCATTGCTTTTTGTTTGTTTATAGCGCAAAAAATAAAACCCGCAGATGTGATCAAATACCACCAAAAGAAAGCTCTATTTGTGGGAAAAAAATGATAAAAATTTTGTTTGGGTGCAACGTCACACCCCCACGCAATTGTCATTCCAAATGCGACAGCGCTGAAAGCCTAAAATTGGTCTGGGCAGGAGGGGGGTTTAAGTGCCCAGTAAGGAAGTGGTTAAAGGAATATTTCATTTTTATTGTTTCACATTAAGCATTATTAAAAACACTGCTCCTGAAAAAAACATACATTTAAAAACTTTTTTTTGCATTGATACATGTCCCCTAGGGCAGGACCCGGGTCCCCATACACTTTTTATGGCAATAATTTGCATATAAGCCTTTAAAATTAGCACTTTTGATTTTTCATGTTCGGGTCCCATAGACTTTAACGGTGTTCGAATGTTTGGACAAATTTTTGTCTGTTTGCATGTTCTGGTGCGACCCGAACTGGGGGGTGTTCAGCCCATCCCTATTTATAAGCTGGTCAGTGTGACATTCAGCACATATTCACTGGAAACCTTTACTTAGTATGAACACCATTCTAAAGTAGCAGATCTAGGATTTAAATGGTTTTAAAACATTTTCAAGAACTGAGTGTAATTGGCTTTTTAGTACTCAGTAGTGATTACAATGCCAATAATAATAATACATGGAAATTATTCAACAAACACTAAATTGTTGACAAATATATAAAAGTATTGTTTTTAACCACTTCAATACCGACGTTTATACCCCCTTCCTGCCCAGATCAATTTTCAGCGCTCTCACACTTTGAATGACAATTACTCTCTCATGCTACACTGTACCCAAACAAAATTTTTATCATTTTTTTCACACAAATAGAGCTTTCTTTTGGTGGTATTTAAGAACCTCTGGGTTTTTTATTTTTTTGCGACATAATTGAAAAAAGTGCGAAAATTTTGGAAAACAAACACTTTTTTTTTAGTTTCTGTGATAAAATTTTGCAAATAAGAAATTTTTGTTCATCAATTTGGGCCAAAACCTATACTGCTACCTATCTTTGGTAAAAAAATAACCCAAATAAGTGTATATTATTTGGTCTGTGTGAAAGTCATAGAGTCTACAAACTATGGTGCCAATCATTGAAAATTGATCACACCTGATGCACTGATGGCCTATCTCATTTCTTGAGGCCCTGAAATGTCAGGAAAGTACAAATACCCCCCCAAATGACCCCATTTTGAAAAGTAGACATTCCAAGGTATTTAGTAAGAGGCATGGAGAGATTTTGAAGTTGTACTTTTTTCCCACAATTCTTGGGAAAATTAAGAAATTATTATTATTTTTTTTTTTTGCACAAAGTTGTCATAACAACAAGTTATTTCTCACACACAGCATATGCATACTTCCAATTACACCCCAAAATACATTCTGCTACTCTCCCCAAGTATGGCGATACCACATGTGTAAGACTTTTCACAGCCTGGCCACACAGAGAGGTCCAACATGCAGGGAGCACCGTCATGCATTCTAGGAGCAGAATTTTCACATCTGATTACCTAACGGCCTATTACACTTTAGAAGGCCCTGGAGCACCAGGACAATTGAATTACCCACAAAATGACCCAATTTTGGAAAGCAAACACCCCAACGTATAATCTATGAGGCATTATGAGTCTTTTGATAGGTTTATTTTTTTCCACAAGTCTTCGAAAAACGTGGAAAGAAAATGAAAACGCTTTTATTTTTACACAAAGTGGTCAATTTATAAGATATTTCTAACACATAGCATGCACATAGCAAAAACTACCCCCCAAAATATATTCTGCTACTCATCCCAAGTATGGCGTTACCACATGTGTGAGACTTTTACACAGCTTGGCCACATAGAGAGGTCCAACATGCAGGGAGCACCGTCAGGCATTCTAGGAGCAGAAATTTCACATCTAATTTCCTAAAGACCCATTAAAATTTTGAAGGCCCTGGAGCACCAAGAGAATGGAATAACCCACAAAATTACTCCATTTTGGAAAGCAAACACCCCAACGTATAATCTATGAGGCATTATGACTCTTTTGAATGGTTCATTTTTTTTCACAAGTCTTCTAAAAACGTGGAAAGAAAATGAAAACGCTTTTATTTTTACACAAAGTGGCCAATTTATAAGATATTTCTAACACATAGCATGTACATAGCAAAAATTACCCCCAAAATATATTCTGCTACTTATCCTGAGTATAGCGATACCACATGTGTGAGACTTCTTCACACCCTGGCCACATGCAGAGGCCGAACATGCAGGGAGCACCGTCAGGCGTTCTAGGAGCATAAATTACACATAAAATTTCATTCATACCTATCACACTTTTGAAGGCCCCGGGGCACCAGGATAGTGGAATTACCCCCAAAATGACTCCATTTTGGAAAGCAAACACCCGAGGTATATACTATGAGGCATGGGCTGCAGATAGGTACTTGGGTACTCTAATGGGCTGCAGATAGGTACTCAGGTATTCTGATGGGCTGCAGATAGGTACTTGGGTACTTTAATGGGTACTCGGTTACTCAGATGGGTTGGCGACAGGTACGCGGGTAATCTGAAGGGCTGAAGACAGGTACTTGGGTAATCTGCTGGATTGGTGAAAGGTATTTGGGTACTCTGATGGGCTGCAGATAGGTACTCGGTTACTCAGATGGGTTGGTGACAGGTACTCGGGTAATCTGAAGGGCAGGTGACAAGTACTCGGGTACTCTGATGGGCTGGTGACAGGTACTCGGATACTCAGGTGGGGAGGTGACAGGTACTCGGGTACTCAGGTGGGCAGGTGACAGGTACTCGGGTATGCTGATGGGCAGGTGACAGGTACTCGGGTACTTTGCCGGGCTGGTGACAGGTACTCAGGTTCTCTTTTATGTGCAGGTGACAGGTACTCGGGTACTCTGATGGGCTGGTTACAGGTACTTGGGTACTCAGATGGGTTGGTGATAGGTAATCGGATACTCTGATGGGCAGGTGACAGGTACTCTGATGGGCAGGTGGCAGGTACTCAGGTACTCTGATGGGCAGGTGACAGGTACTCGGGTACTCTGTTGGTCTGGTGACAGGTACTCGGGTACTCTGATGGTCTGGTGACAGGGACTCGGGTACTCTGATGGGTTGGTGACAGGTACTCGGGTACTTTGATGGGATGGTGACAGGTACTTGGGTACTCTGATGGCAGGTGACAGGTACTCGGGTACTCTGATGGACAGGTGACAGGTACTTGGGTACTCTGATGGACAGGTGACAGGTACTCGGGTACCCCAGGGGCCTGCAGTAGCGGCGGTAAGCGGCCGACGTCATATGACGTCAGCCCGATTCCACGAGCAGTTCCTGCTGACGTCATTTCACAATGACTCGGTAGGGAACTGGTTAATGAACAAATTACATAAATTCCAATAGCAATTGGCAACATGTACAACCATTACTGACCCCTTTCTAATGCTTAGTACATACAACGGGAATATCGGACAAATGATCATCCATTTTTTTGCATGCTAGTCTCATATTGAAAACAAATAAGTTACTAAAATTCTCATAAGATGGAATACAACTTCAGAAGTGATGTAAGAAGAAACAGCCGGCAACTCCGTGATCCTCTATTGATTTATTCATGTAGACCACACCAGTGAGTAGAAGAATGCGATGGGCAGAAGTGATGTATTGTATTGTATACTATTGTGATATATTCTTTTTTTTCTGAGCATACGTGATCTTTGTCACTCAATTTTTTTTTTTGTACAAATAATATACTAATTACACGAAAATTGTTTGTTCTGTTATCTTACGCGAGAAATTTTTGTACTTGTCCATTCAGATATCTTCATATGAACTGTCATCATTGGCCCTCGAAAGCTGTGTATTAACAAATAGATCAGACGATCGCTCCAAATGCAGTTTTTCATCTGTTATTTTCATTGTATGTACTAGACATAAAAATACTAATTACCTGTCCATTTCAGGTTCTAGTATTTTGAGACACAGGGGTTGATTTACCAAACATGGAGAGTGCAAAACCTGATGCAGATCTGCAAATAAACCAATCAGCTTCCAGGTTTCTTTGTCAAAGCTTAATTGAACAAGCTGAAGTTAGATGCTGATTGGTTTGATTTACTAAAACAGGAGAGTACAAAATCTGATGTATCTGTGCATGGTAGCTTCTAACTTCAGCTTTTTCAATTACGTTTTGACAAAGAAACCTGGAAGCTGACTGGTTTCTATACAGAGCTGCACCAGATTTTGCACTCTCCAATTTTAGTAAATCAACCCCACTGATAAAGAATAAGCATTCAGATAAGAAAGTCAGAGTGATATCAACCTACTTGTTTCAGATCATACCTCAGAAAGTATTGAAGCCATTAGATCTTGATGACAGCCAAGCAACTAGACAGAAGCAAACATTGTGAAAATGTCCAACTTTTTTTTTATTGTAAGAACAATGTTAGTTTGTTTTCTAAGCATTAGTGAGGAGCAGGATGGAAAATGTTCTTCAATGTATACATTTCTCATAGTGGGACCAGTAGGACCAGAGCACTTTTTGCGATTTGGCATGCAGTATGTATTACTTTTTGCTAAAATACATATCCAAAAAAAAAAAAAAAAATATTCATCAGTTTTGGCCAATTTATATTCTTCCTCATATTTTAAAATAATAAATAAATAAAATATAAAAATAAATAAAAATTGCAATCTGCATATACTGACTGGTTTTGCGCAAAAGTTGCCACGTTTACGAATGATGAGAATTAATTTATGGGGTTTTTATTTATTTATTTTTTACTAGTAATGGCGGCGATCTGTGATTTTTAGCAGTACTCCAATATTGTGGCAGACATGCCGGACCATTTTGACACTTTTTTGGGACCATTGACATTTATACAGCGATCAGTGTTATAAAAATGCACTGATTACTGTGCAAATGTCACTGGCAGGGAAGGGGTTAACCTGGGGGGTTCTCTAAGGGTTAACTGTGTTCTCTGTGTGTGTTACTAACTGTATGGGGGCTGGGCTGGCTGGGGGAGGAGAGTGATCGCGGCTCTCATATACAGTAAGCCTGCAATCACATTCCTTCCCCCTGTCAGAATGGAGATCCGTGTGTTTACATACATGGATCTCCGTTCTGTCACTGCAGGGGAGCCATCGGAGCCACTACTGGGGTGCCTGCAGAGATCGAGTCCGCCCTACCAGCTCCCTGGCTCCCGGAACACAGTGAGTGCACGCTTGCTAACGATCCACAATCTCACAGCCGCTGTCAGGTGATGGCGGTTTGCGATATCGAACCACTTTACTGCCGTCATGTGACGGCTGGCGGACAGCAAGTGGTTAATTCCTGAATCAAATGTTAAAAGAAAAAGAAATCATGAATTACTTTCAAACGACATTCAAATGTTCTGAGAATTTCCATATTCATTTTCCTAAGAATTTTCATTTGAAATTCTACTAGTATATACCCAGCTTGAATCTTAGAGTGTCAGCTAAAAATGGAAGGTATTCTATGATGATATGGCCAGTGAGGCTAAAAAAGGTGTATCTTAAAGGAAAAGGAATAATATAAATATTGTCTCAGTTGTGAATGCCTAGAAACACCTTGTGGTTTCAATCTGAATGTGTTCAGTGGAAGTATGATTAAGGAAGTTTTCATACCACTTCTGCTGCTCGCACTGAAATGTTGACTCTCTGGGGTTGATTTACTAAAGCTGGAGAGTGCAAAATCTGGTGCAGCTGTGCATGGGAGGCAATCGGCTTCCAGGTTTTATTGTCAAAGCTTAAATGAAGAAGCTGAAGTTAGAAGCTGACTTGCTACCATGCACAGCTGCACGAGATTTTGCACTCTCCGGTTTTAGTAAATCAACACCTATATGTTATCGGAAGCACCTTAAAACTGAAGCTTAGCAATATTTTTTCCTGTACATTGCATTCACATTACTTCCCAACACTTCCTGTTTTCTAGATCTGCTCCCTTGTCACCTCCTCCCATGCTTTCTGCCAGAACTTCTCCAGATCACTCTCCCATACTCTGGAACCCAATCCGTCTGACTATATCCTGTCTGACTATTTCTTACTCTGTCCACCTTTAGGTAATCCCTGAAAATCCATCTCTTCAGAGAAGCCTATTCTGCCTATCCTGCTTCTTACTAATAACTATACTTTTACTTTCTTTATCATCTCATCTGAGGCTGGGTTCACACTGTGTGCGGACATGGCTGGCAGCAGGGGTCCAGTGCATCCCTGTTCTCCATTTTAGGGACGAATTAGGCCCACATTTTTGCCTGAATTCAGACCTGAAATGGAGACAAAGATGCACAGGACCCCTGTGCAATCTGCTCCGCAGCTGCCTTGGAGATGTGTGAACTGGCTCCATTGAGAGCAGTCTCCTGGGGAAACCTGCATCCAATTCGCATCAGTGTGAACCCAACCTCAAACATTTATTACATTTTGTATCATTTGACCCTCCTTTTACATTGTAAGCTCTAACTAGCAGGGCTTTTTGATTCTTCTTGCATTTAATTGTATTGTAATTGTATTGTCTCTCTCCATTTTTGCACAAACTGTTGGCACTATATAAATCTTGTAAAATAATAATAATTCTTACCTGTAATGAAACATGTCCTACATCATGCATGCAGCTGGAACCTGGAGAAATCTTTACCATGGAGATGTCCCCACCTCTTCCTGTCTCTGAACTTCCAGTGGTTAATAGTTACAGTCTTGGGCTGAGCTGCTGTGAAAAAGTTTCACCAGGAACCTGTCCCCTGCTGCCTGTAACATGAACTATGACTGATCAGGCTCTCCCCTATTAAAATATACTGTTACAGGCAATGTAAAAAATGAAATAAGATTTTCTTAATGGGGAGATAGTAGGTGGTGGGTCCCAGGAGCAATTTTTTTTACAGCAGCTCAGCTAAATAGCCTAAAGCTAATAAAGGAGAAGAACAGCCATAGCTTGTTTGGCTGTACTTCTTCTGAGGAACACAGAAGTACAGTTTGTTTTGCACTCCTGTGGTCTGTTTTCAGCAGACAGCAGGCTAACATCCGCTGTTGGCTGATGTCCAGGATTGGGAAATATTGTGACCACATGGTCGGGATCCGCTTACATGCCTGGACTGCACCCTGCTCAGCCTATCAGCAAGCTGCTGAGAGCCAGAGCCAGCGGCTCCTACCCCTCCACAGCCCAATGCTCCTGTATGTGCGGGGGGACAGAGCAGAGAGCCAGTGACTGACAGTCATCAGCTCTCTGCTGGGGGAGCTGTGAGAACTGAGCAATTGGTGGTGTTTGATCACTCGGTTCTCAGCCTTAGAGACGGTGGGGGACAGATACAGCACCGGACCGATTGGACTGATGCTGCATCCACCTAGGTAAGTATAATTCTTAAAAAAAGCAATTGCCATACTTCTATTTTAAACACCACGATGATGGAAGTTAAGGGACAAGAAAAGGACAGGGCATTCCTGCAGTAAAAAATTCTACATAATTCAGCTGTATGCATTTTGTGGGGCATATTAAATTACAGTAATCTGACTAAAGCTGTATAGAAAAAACATTTTAACTGAACTTCAACTCTAATATAGTTATATGCTGCTAATATGGCACACGTTACTAACCTAAATAGTCTCAAGTATGGGCTTAGTATTGTTATCTCTCATGCATTTTTATATTTATTTGTCTCTTGACAGAGAAATAACCAAAATCGTCTTTTAAGCACTCTTTCATGAAGGGGAATATGATTTTATTAACATTTTTGAAACAATGCTGAATATATATATATATATATATATATATATATATTTATTTAAAAACAAGAAAACAAGATCATGTCAGTTGTTGTACCATTTAGTTTAAAACAGAATTTTTCCCAGACATGAGTGAGCCTGGATCCATACAGTTATTTTTCATATACTGTATGTCTCCCACATAAATAAACTAACAAGCTGGGTGTAACAATGCTAGAATGCACTTGTATTTGCTAGAGATTATTTGATTTACATATCTTCTCACCTTAGGTACTCTGTTTGTCATTCTTCTCGCATTTAATGTAATGTAGTTATAAAGCTGATGCTTGAACAGGAACAATCCTTTTAGATTAATCCATATCTTGCAAGGCTGAGCCAAGCAAACCTGGGAATTCATTCATCCTTGCATAATTCATCACATCACATTATGATTGCATTCATTTTGGAAGATTTTTTTCCAATTACAGAAGAAAGAACAAAAGAGTATAGAAATAGTAGGAAAATGCCAAGAGTATATTAGCTGACAGTGACGACTAGGGTTTATTGTAATGGAGACCGCACTAAGCAATCAGCTGAATAGGTCCATGAAGGACACATTTCCCTCTATAATTTATCACTTCTCAAATACCAAAAGAAAATATAAGATGGTATATGTCTGAAGGGTTGAACTTTTGATGTTGAGCTGTCTTGTGATCATAAAATACTAAAAATGTAGAAATAAATGAAGACAAGGAAAAAAGGACTTTGAATGAACATTCATGGCTCATAATTACAGGGACAATCTAGTAGTGTAGGGGCAGTTTATGGTACCACATTTGATCTACAAGTTTTGCAAAAACATGTGACTGCATGCAATTATTTTGAACATTTGCAATACAGACTGTGTATATATATATATATATATATATATAATTTTTCCTCTTTTTCATGTAGGCAGTTTATTAGTTCTAAACTACAGGAAGAGATCAAAGGAAGTGATTGCTTTGTGTTCTGTAAAATATTTTATTTGTAAGAAAATCGTTAAAGAAAGAGAATGTGATTGCCAATGTGATAAAAAAAAAGCCTTCCAGTAGCAACAAGATGGTCCTATTTTACGCAGATTCAAGGTTTAGAGTAAAAGTTCACTTACTGATGAAGTCTGATTACTTTCTTTAACAATGCCACACTAATATACAATACAACAAAGGAGAGGGTGCACTGACCTAGTGTATTACCATACCTCATTTTACTGAACAAATATATAACAAGTAAATACTTACAAACGTATGTTATCCACTTATATCTAGAAATACAGATGAGACTGCCTCTAAATCCACCATATTTGGCTGATTGCATGGGAAGACCTCATAGCATCTATGGGGGGAGGCAGAGAAAACACTGGAACGCCATCTTGTTCTGGACTCCATTTTAAAATGCCCCCTCCTTTCTATCTCTCATACTTTTCTCCCTCCATTTCGTGCTTCATGCTTTGCACGTACAGAGAAAATTCAATCTCTAGTTTCAATTACTGTATAACCCTTATGCCTCATGTACTGGCTATTAAACATTTACTTTTGTTTCCTCTAAATGTGAAACTCATAGCTCTAAGCATGTTGGAATGCAACCCCCTCCTGTTCTAAGGAGGAGTTTTTGTCAATTATTATAATTGTTTCAGTCACCTATTATAATTACTAACCTATAGTATCAAGTATTCTAGAATATCATTAACTTTGTAACGCCCTTCACAATTGTGTATAAATAATACCTCACTCTAGTAAACGTCAGAGATTGACTTCAGCTGCTACCTGTGTCTGTGTCATACTTTTCTGTGCTAAGGTCAATTCTCTCAGGATCCTAAATAGGTATACTGAGACGGTCCAAGCCAGTCAGGACCCCACGCCTCGCTGACACCCCAACAGCATCCAGGAGCGGCTAACGCATTTCGAGAGCCAAGCACGCATGCATAATAGAGCACCAACTTGAATACAGTGATACTTTGGTTCACGAACGTTTCTGTTCACGAACAACTCAGTTCGCGAACAGAAGAGTTCACAAAAAATTGCTTTTGTACGCAAACTCTGCTTTGGTTCACGAGCCGCGGCCATCTTCCCTGCTCTGACACATTTATATTGAGAAGAGCAGTGCAAGATGAGAGTCTTAGGAGAAGCAGTCCACTCAGATAAGGGTTTCTGCCCCCTGACTACCACGAGGGTGGGCTCACTTGATTGGGAATCATGGAAAAACAGTTCATATGAATTCTGCAACTTTATAATGCCCTCAGATGATCTTTTCCTGGTTCCACAGTGCTGTTTTCAGGCCCCTAGATGAGTCATTTAAATTGGGGTTTGGGATTGTTTCAAACAAGGTTTAAAGAGGAGCTATAGTTTTTTTTTTTTTTTTAGATGTACACCTGAAAGAGTTTAGCTTAACGTAAAAGACAGTATGTAATATATGTTTAAAATCCTTTTTTTTTTTGCACATACATTTCATAATTTTATATGTAAACCAAAAAAAAAGTTCAGAACGGATTAACCTGATTTACATTGAACCCTATGGGAAAATTTGCCTTGGTCCACAACCAGAGTCATGGAACAAATTAAGTTTGTGAACCGAGGTATCACTGTACTATACTGTGCTATTAGCCATAACCAGATTTCCCACCCCAGAGGAGAGGGAGGAGGAAGAGGGGTGGGAACACAGATCACATGAGCACATTAATCAAGATCATATTAAACCCAAGATAGTGTACAAACATGGGGTCAAATATAATATATAATGTTCAAATACAATGTGCATCATGCCTTTTATTGCATAACACTTGGAGCCTAATGTTATCATTTATTTGTATCTTCTCTTCTGTGTGCCAGGCTGCGTAGCCTCAAATGCCCTTTAATTCTTTAACTTTATTGGTGATCAAAGGCAGCTCCTAACATGCCAGCTCTGGAGCGCACACCAAACTGTGGAGCCAGATGCCAGAAGTGTGGGTGTAGGCTAAGGACGGATTGAGGTGGAGTGAATGTATACACCCATGCTGGCATACGACTGGGCAAATGTGCAGACCAAACTTAATGCATTATCTCAATATAAATAAAAAAATTGCATGGATGTCTGTATACAAATACATACATAAAAAACAGTGAATAAAACTATAAAAGCTATAACCAGCTCATGTGACCTATATGACTCTATATATAGTTCATAGACTTAGTGCATATAAATGCGTAAAAATCATAACAATTGTAAAAATGATAAAAACATACACTATATTACCAAAAGTATTGGGACACCTGCCTTTACTGGCACTTTAACTCTTCTGAGAAGGCTGTCCACAAGGTTTAGGAGTGTGTCTATGAGAATGTTTGACCATTCTTCCAGAAGTGCATTAGTAAGGTCAGTCACCGATTTGGACAAGAAGGCCTGGCTCACAGTTTCCGCTCAAATTCATCCCAACGGTGTTCTATCAGGTTGAGGTCAGGAATCTGTGCAGGCCAGTCAAGTTCCTCCAACCCAACCTCCCTCATCCATGTCTTTATGGACCTTGCTTTGTGCACTGGTCCAAATTATTTAAATAAATATATATATATATATATATATATATACAGTCAGGCCCATAAATATTGGGACATCGACCATTTCTTTTGGTCCTTAAAAAGTGTGAGGTACATATACACACTGTGGTAATTCCTACACCGTTCACCTGATTTGGATGTAAATACCCTCAAATGAAAGCTGAAAGTCTGCAGTTAAAGCACATCTTGTTAGTTTCATTTCAAATCCATTGTGGTGGTGTATAGAGCCAAAAAGATTAGAATTGTGTTGATGTCCCAATATTTATGGACCTGACTGTATATATATATATATATATATATATATATATTTATATACACAGTATCTCACAAACGTGAGTACACCTCTCACATTTTTGTAAATATTTTAGTATACCTTTTCATGTGACAACACTGAAGAAATAACACTTTGTTACAATGTAAAGTAGTGAGTGTACAGCTTGTATAACAGTGTGAATTTGCTGTCCCCTCAAAATAGCTCAACACAGGGGGGGCGTGGCTTGACGCGAGAAGAGAAGGAAGCATTGGAGAGGTGCTCTGGTCTAAGAGGAAAGAATCCTGATCCATCCAGCCTCTAGAAGGAACAGTGAACCATCCAAAGCTATCTACCCAACCCCAGCACAACACTGCACAGTTTGGGCTAGGTTGGAGGAGCACATCCAAACTATTGCGGGTGATACAGCCAGGGCCTTCACCCAACTTCAACCCACCCTCACTCAAACTACCACCCATCGGCAGCTCCACACCTCTCAGGGGGACCCTCTTCAAGCCCATCTACCAGCAGAGGGCACAATAAATGAAATCGGCGGCGATCGAGGTACGATTGGCCGCCGGCCCAAAATTTAGCCCACGGCTTCACATGCGGCCTAGTCGTCCATAGCGGCGGCCATCTTGAGGCCTAACAAGTCAATCCTCTAAACATCAAACAAGAAGAGGGGCAGCAACAACACAGTACAGGGGACACTCAACAGGGTCCTTATACCCCTGGGGGCATACTGACTTATCCAGAAAGCTGACTAGAAGTGAGGGTTGGACTAGTTTTCTATCAAACGGCGGCCATCTTGGTCCTCCCAACCTACACCCAACTTATTCCAATCATCTAAAACAGCAGACAGACTTAACATATTGTCTCTCCTGTGCCCAAGCCATCTGAACTGTCTTCACTGTGGTGTCAGACACAACATGAATATGTAACATCCATATTACAGCCGGCATAAGTGGTATCACAATAGGCCCTAGGACACTAACTTATACACAAGTCTCAGCCAAGTCTACACAATTATAATGTCTCGCAGGAGAAGAGAGGATCCTCAACTACAAAAATTACCTGGGTTCTTCCCAAGACTGACAAAAGACACTCAACAAGACAGAGATTCCAATCTGGCTCTGCCACTCAGGGAAGCCCCTATTGAAGCTGCCACCTTCATTTTTCCAGAAGATAGAACAGCAGAACCACCATCTACGGACACACTACAAAGTCCTGCCAAATCTCGCCCGAGATGGGAGAGGGACACAGACAACTCAGACGAACCAGACATGGAGCTTGGTAATGCCAATATATCTACAACTGACCTAAACCCAGACCCCATAGCATCCTTTTCAACTATTGGGCAACCAATATCGGACACTATGATGAAAGATATGCTGTTATCTTTACGCTCATCATTACAAACAGATATGCTGGCATGCTTGAAACAATATGCTACGGAAGTACACGAGCTGGGCGAACGGGTGGGTCAACTAGAAGAAACCATGGGTACATGCGTAGACTCATACAACAATCTAGTTGATGCACATGTGACTCATACAGAAGAGATTGACTTATTGAAAGCCAAAGTGGCCGACCTGGAGGACCGCTCTAGGCGGAACAACCTGAAAATAAGAGGAATACCAGAATCTGTACAACCCGCTCAACTCTCTCATTACGTCAGAGAGTTATTTCAAAAAGTAGCTCCGAATCTGAGGAATTCTGACTTGACCATTGATAGAATCCATAGGATTCCCAAACCATCATTTCTCCCAGAGGAGATCCCCAGAGACGTGCTACTGAGGATGCTTTATTTTCAAGCTAAAGAAACTATACTCCTAACCTTCCGTAAAAAAAACATTTACCTGAGCAAGCAGCATCCATACAAGTTCTACCTGATCTATCAGCATATACCCTTCAGAAAAGAAAAAAATTTGCTGTCTATCATGAAAGCTCTCCGGAATCATCAGATACTATACCAGTGGAAGTACCCAGCCACCCTCAAGGTCACTTGGGAAGGTTCCACCCTTCTCATAACGTCCCTTCAAGAAGGCCCCCAAAACTTAAGGAGTGGAACATAGCCCCAGAGGACTCTCCGATACCAGCACCAGCAAAACAACCCACCAAACCTTCATGGGACTGGAACAAAGTTTCCCACAAAAAGAACAACAGAGCTAAATACCCTAGAGGCAACCACCCTTAATACGATTCCATTTAACCACTTAGGGCTGTGGTTAACAACTTTGCTATGCAGTACGAGCTGATACCCATACCCCAACTGATACGCAGACCATCTGCATCTTGTTCCAGGTTGAACACTTTTTACTCTCGTTCTCAGTTTATCATTTTTGTTCTACAAAATTTATGTTGGCACTCATCACTACTGGACCCCAAAGAATCTGTATCTACAAAGCGACCCTATGAGACACTTAAAATACCTCATCGGCTGACCTACTACACAGTCTATACACCAAAGAACCAAGAATGACCACAGAATGCAACAAATATCTTATTACATCCTCTTACAGAATATCCACGGGTCTCCCATGAAAGGATGACCTCCCATATCACAAAAGAACTAAATTCAGATGTCACTTAAATTATTGACTATAAATGCTCAAGGACTGAACCATCCTGTCAAACGTCTATCCCTCTGGAATGACGTTTCTGCAGCAAAAGCGGACATAGTAGTCGCAGAAGAAACCCATTTCCAAACAACTAAAGCGCCAAGGTACCAGCAAAAAAACGTTCCCTTTGTTTTCTCAGCAGAGTATACGAAGAAAAAATGTGGTGTACTCATAGCCATAAAAAATTCTGTCTCTTTCCAACTACACTTTTCTAAGATGGACACTAACGGTCGGTATGTTATTATCGTAGGTACTATAAACGGTAAAATGTACACGATAGTGGGAGTGTATGCCCCGAACTCGGGTCATGGCTCCTTCTATAGCAAATTGTTTAAATGTATAAATCAACACAAAAAAGGTAATCTTATTGTGTGTGGTGACTTTAACCTAGTTGTAGATCCTGCTTTAGACTCCACATCATCCAGGAAAGCTAGGACATACTCACTGGCCAATCTACTTTATAGAGAAGAACTTTATGATACGTGGAGATCTCTACATGCTACGGAGAGGGACTACACGTATCATTCTCCTAGATATAACTCATACTCCAGAATAGATCTAATCTTAGTCGACAAATGGTTACTGCAAAGGACATCACACTCGGAGATTGCGGACATAACCTGGTCTGACCATGCAGCGGTTACAGCCACGATCTCCGAGGGGTGGACCCCAAACTCTAACTTCATATGGAGATGTAATGCCAATCTTCTCAACGATCCCACCTCTAGTGAGGTCGTTGAGAACCAATTAGACAACTTCTTTGCGAATAATGTACTCGACACAGGGGACATATTCAATTTGTGGAACGCACACAAAGCGTACATCAGAGGAATCATGATCCAACAAGGGGCAAGGAATAAAAAACGGAGATCAGATGAAACTAATAAAATACTATCCCAACTCCGAGACTTAGAAAGGTCCAACAAAGAGCATCCAAGTGCAGCCAATGCCATCAGATTAGTTGAATTACGTACAGTACTCCGCAAAACACTACAAGAATCCCATGCATCCCTTATTAACCACCTAAAGTTGAAGTACTACTCATCACACAATAGAGCAGGTAAATTCTTAGCATCCAGACTCAAAAGCCAGAAAATGAAATCAAGAATACCGTTCTTATTGCACCCAATCACTAAACAAAAATTAACTAACCCCCAACATATAGCAGATGCTTTTGCAGATTATTACGAGTCTCTATACAATTTGAAGAACGATGCCTCTACACCCCAACCCACAAACGAAGCGATATCCAATTTCTTAGGGAAATTAAATCTTCCGTCGGTCACTTCATTCGAATTAGAATCCCTGAATCGCCCCTTTACGGATACAGAAATTACACAAATTATAAAGTCAATGCCGACGGGTAAATCCCTAGGCCCGGACGGGTTCATGTGCGAATACTACTTAAAATTCCATAGCAAACTGACCCCATACCTTAATAAAGTCTTCTCAGCTGCGGCACTTAAGGCTACATTCCCCTCAGAGATGTTAAAAGCTCAAATCATAACCCTTCCCAAACCAGGGAAAACACACGACACTCCTGCCAACTTCCGTCCCATATCTCTACTTAATGTGGATGTCAAACTCTATGCTAAACTTTTAGCGCACAGGTTGAAAGAGGTGTTTCCTAAACTGGTTAAACCCGATCAGATGGGATTTGTGCAGGGCCGACAAACATCAGATGCAACTAGAAAAGTAATTGATATTGTTTACTCAGCTGAGCGCAGTCGAACGCCTTCTCTGCTCCTTTCTATAGATGCGGAGAAGGCGTTCGACAGAGTGCATTGGAGCTACATGTCTCAAACTCTAAGTAAGTTTGGCCTGAGGGACATGATCCTTACTGCAATATTGGCGCTATATTCATCCCCCTCAGCACAGATATATACAGAGAGCCTACTTTCCAAAACATTTAACATTACAAACGGTACTAGACAAGGCTGTCCACTATCTCCCACAATTTTTAACCTTATGATCGAACCCTTAGCAGAAAGTATACGCACGGATCCACTGGTTTCGGGATTCCTAACAAAAGATAGATCTCATGTAATAAACGTATTTGCGGAGGACATTATTTTGATGCTGACAAAGCCCCTAACTTCACTTCCTAGAGTCCACACAATACTGACAGAATTTAGTCAGTTATCTTACTACAAGGTGAACTATTCAAAATCATTGATTCTGAACCTCGGCATCTCAAAAAAACGCGAGACAGATACTTAAAAGAGACCTCCCGTATGCCTGGGCTGAGGGGGAGATCACGTACCTGGGTATTAATATCACCCAGTCCTGCACATCCCTAGAAGAGGCTAACTACAGACCATTACTGGCCACACTAACCAATCAACTCAAAAACTTAGCGAAGACAGAACTATCATGGGTGGGAAGATTGGCAGCTTTCAAGATGATGATTCTTCCCAAAATTCTATACGTTTTTAGAGCATTACACACCACCTTAAAACAGACCCACTCCAATGCACTAAACTTACTACTTAAACAATTTATCTGGCAAGGCAAAAGAGCACGCTGCTCTCATACAAACCTGATTAAACATAGAAAAGTAGGAGGCATGGGCATGATAGATATCAGGGACTACCACACAGCAATGCACGCGGACCATTTAAAGCATTGGTTCAAACAGACAAAGGCTCCACTATGGACTGACATAGAAAAAACCTTAAATAGTACATCAGATCTAAGCTCCCTACTGTACGCCGACTCCTGGAAGTCTTTAGACATTACGAAGGTTCCACCAACAACAAAGGCCTCTCTATCAGCATGGAGAAAAAATCACACAGGCTAACTGCGATTCTCCCCACGCAATACAAATAGATTTACCTCTCTCTACGCTACAACACATAATCCAAGATTTAAATATAAAGGCTTGTGAGACCAAAGGTGTGACTCGACTTAATGATCTTTACAGTCAAGGAAAACTATTATCCCCTAAGGAGATAAAAGATAAATTCTCAATTCCTCCATCCATGTACTTCAACTTAAACCGTATACATGGATTTTTAACCACATCACCTCCCCCGGAGCTAAAGGTTCACTCACAAATATGGCATCTCTACACTCCCACACATAAAAAACTAAAAGGTACCTCCATAATATATAATTGGTTACAGGACAAGTCCAATTTTCATAAGACTATAACTATGCAGAAATGGGAACTAGACTTTAACACATCCTTCTCAGAAGAACAATGGACTTTGGCTATCAGATACTTATACAAAATTACGCATTGCGTCAGCCATTGGGAGTTAGCCTTAAAAATACTGCACAGGTGGTATCTTACACCTTATAGATTAACAAAGATTTTCAACTCAGGCTCCCCACTGTGCTGGCGCCAATGTGGAGATACGGGTACTATTAAACACATTTTTTGGTCTTGTAAAAATATTCGCAGCTATTGGAAAAAAATATTCCAAATAATTGCGGAGATCACTGGAATCCTTGTTGCATCTGACCCAGCCTTGGCATTACTCAATCTGGGAATGGACCGGATTCCTTTTATCTTCCGAAGCACAATAGCCAATATACTTCTGGCGGCCAGATTAGTTCTAACCAGGTATTGGAAACGGGACTTGGCCCCTAATCCCTCAGAAACTATCAAAACAGTTCAGCAACATTATCTATATGAATGCCTACTAATGGCAAACAGATTGTCCTCTCGAGCATTTGAGCGTTCGTGGTCTCCATGGACTACCTGGTACTCCACTTGAGTTCAAACTCTCACCTACTAACCATCCTAAACCCCACTGGTCCTTTTTTTTAAATCCACGTCCCTCCTCAACCCTTGCACGCATTCTTGGTTTGTCCCTTCCTGATGATGGTCCATATTTAAATGATGTGTCTCCTTAACTATAGGTAGATCGCTTGACATCGAAACTAGTTAAAGTATATTACATATTCTGTATTATGCATAGATGTTATTCTTACTATAACATTTGTTAATACATTGTCTGTCAAACTCATCATTTCTGATCACTATTGTTTGAACCAGCGGTGTACCCGCCTGTAAGCGTACTTGTCTACTTGTCTATTTGAAAATACAATAAAAACTATTTTGAAAAAAAAAAAAAAATAGCTCAACACACAGCCTAAACCGCTGGCAACAAAAGTGAGTACACCCCTAAGTGAAAATGTCCAAACTGGGCCCAAAGTGTCAATATTTTGTGTAGTCACCATTATTTTCCAGCACTGCCTTAACCCTCTTGGGCATGAAGTTTACCAGAGCTTCACAGGTTGCCACTGGAGTCCTTTTCTACTCCTCCATGACGACATCACGGAGCTGGTGGATGTTAGAGACCCTGCGCTCCTTCAGATTCCATTTGAGGATGCCCCACAAATGCTCAATAGGGTTTAGGTCTAGAGACATGCTTGCCCAGTCCATCACCTTTACCCTCAGCTTCTTTAGCAAAGCAGTGGTCATCTTGGAGGTGTGTTTTGGGGTCGTTATCATGTTGGAATACTGCCCCGTGGCCCAGTCTCTGAAGGGAGGGGATCATGCTCTGCTTCAGTATGTCACAGTACATGTTGGCATTCATGGTTCCCTCAATATACTGTAGCACCCCAGTGCTGACAGCACTCATGCAGCCCCAGACCATGACACTCCCATCACCATGCTTGACTGTAGGCAAGACACACTTGTCTCTGTACTCCTCACCTGGTTGCCCCCACACACCCTTGACACCATCTGAACCAAATATGTTTATCTTGCTCTCATCAGACCACAGGACATGGTTCCACTAATCCATGTCCTTAGTCTGCTTGTCTTAAGCAAACTGTTTGCAGGCTTTCTTGTGCATCTTCTTTAGAAGAGGCTTCCTTTTGGGACGGCAGCCATGCAGACTAGTTGGATGCAGTTTGCAGCGTATGGTCTGAGCACTGACAGGCTGACCCCCCCACCCCTTCAGCCAATGCTGGCAGTACTCATACGTCTATTTCCTAAAGACAACCTCTGGACATGATGCTGAGCATGTGCACTCACCTTCTTTGGTCGACCATGGCGAGGCTGTTCTGAGTGGAACCTGTCCTGTTAAACCACTGTATGGTCTTGGCCACCACGCTGCAGCTCAGTTTTAGGGTCTTTGTAATCTTCTTATAGCCTAGGGCATCTTTATTTAGAGCAACAATTCTTTTTTTCAGATCCACAGAGAGTTATTTGCCATGAAGTGCCATGTTGAACTGCAAGTGACCAGCATGAGAGAGTGAGAGCGATAACACCAAATTTAACACACCTGCTCCCCATTCACACCTGATACCTTGTAACACTAACAAGTCACATGACACCGGGGAGGTAAAGTGGCTAATTGAGCCCAATTTGGACATTTTCACTTAGGGGAGTACTCACTTTCATTGGCAATGTTTTAGACATTAATGGCTGTGAGTTGAGTTATTTTGAGGGGACCGCAAATTTACACTGTTATGCAAGCTGTACACTCACTACTTTACATTGTAGCAAAGTGTCATTTCTTCAGTGCTGTCACATGAAAATATATATTAAAATATTTACAAAAAAGTGAGCGGTGTACTCACTTTTGTGAGATACTGTATATATATATATATATATATATATATATTTATGTGTGTGTGTACAGTATATATATATATATATATATATATATATATATATATATATATACATACATACACATGCCATTTCAATTAAAATGGACATTCTGTAGTATATACAAAGAGCAATTGTACAAAGGATTGCTCAACTGGGAGGGGTGTATGAAGTCTCTTCTCCAGTGGGACCCTCAAGAGAATCATCATCCATGCAGGAAGGAAAATGTGTTTATATGTATTTTGGACACCAGTAATGCACAACCACAGCCCAACAGAGGCTCATACATACCTCTATATATGTAGCTCTTTATACAGCAGAATGTGCTCATGTGACAGGAGATACACACATTTCTTTTGCACTGCACACTGCCTTGACACATCTTGAGCACTCAAACACATACGTTAGCTATCCTGTGTGATTATTTCTGTAACAAAAGTTTTTATTGTATTTATATTTGTCAATTTCATCAACCAATTGTGCACACATCATATAAAGTTCCAAAGGGTGATACCTATGTTTTTATTGAGACTGCAGACATACTACAGATGATCAGAGACTGCAGACATGATACAGGAGGTGGTCAGAGGTTGTAGACATGGTACAGCAGATGATCGAATATACAGTATACTATGTCAGCAATCTGAAAGCACCTTCATCCCCATATGGTAAAACTGTCCCTTATATGTAGACCATTTTGGCATATACAATGTGCTCTGCAACAACCCAGGAACAACTAAGTAGCCCTTTTAAAATTCTACCTTTCTGCACAGCTTCTAAAAAGCAAATTTTGCTTCAGCTACAGTACTTGCTGCTATGCTAAACAATAAAGCATTCAGGGAATTGTCTTGACCCCCGCCCGTTCCGATCCAGCCCACTCCAGCCGCCTCTTCTGAGTCACAATTGGAGATCTGGGGAAGGGGGTGGGTTATAGTATTGTGCTGAATTCTGATTGGCTGAGAGGTTACGGAGACAGAGCAATCGTCACTGTTGCAGCCCCGCAGTGTCAGACAGTGTTGTCCACTTCTTACTGAGCTGGGCACTGTGTGCAGTGGTGGATACCTGCTATGGAGATTTCCGCTGTCAGACTCACTCCACACTAACTGCCAGCAGCTGCTTTTTTTTATAATCACTTTATTCAAATTAACACAAGGTATACAACAGAGTGCAGTTGAAAGAATCACAGCCTTATTACCCTGTCTAATTGGGTAAGAATATAACCACGTATACAGCCGGGTAACCATACCAATCAAACAGCAAATTACAATAAAGGGTTATAGTTTCTAGGGGGGGGTGGGGGGGGAGGAGGACAAAAGTCCTGGTTGGCAGGGTATGGAAGGGTGGGGACCAGTGGAGAAGATAAAGGTAACTGTGTGGTTTGTTTCTGAATCCAAACCTGGAGAATCTTTCGTCTAGGTTATTTGGATAGAGAAGGTGACTAGTTAGCCCCCCTCCCTCCCAGAGGGTGGGAAAGGGGGGGACGTGCTCCCATCCTCGTCCATAAAGGAGGGTGACCTTAATGCAGGTTCAGAGAATGTCAAAAAGTAACAAGCGAGTTTGTATCAAAGCTTTGCATAAACATACATGTTGAGAGAGAAAAGGATGTTAGTTCACATTAACAAAACCGATGAATAGTAAGAAGAAATGTGATGGCATTTGACTTAGAGATGGGACTCTTGTCAGAAGTTCATGGTAGTTATGGAGGGGGAGGGGGAGGTACGGGTAGTGCAGGTTCGCTTCATTGTTGGGGAAGTTAGGGAAGTTCCTGTATGAAGGAGAGTCTGAGTTCCTCAAGGTTCTTGTCAGGGAAGGTTTTCAGCATGAAAGCTTGCCATTTTTTGAGGCAACGGTTCTTTATCATCTGTTTAGAGTTCCAACAGTCTAGCATATCTATATATGCGGAGTAATAGGACCATATGGTTTTGAATTTCATCCAATGTTGGCAGATTTGGTTTAATCCAACATTTTAGGATAGCTTTTCTGGATGCTAGGAGGCAGAGATGTATCCAGCTGGAAAGGCGCTCAGTCCTGAGATGAACCACTGGTAGGGCGTGGAAAGTAGGTGGTTTTGGTTCTGATCCAAAGATCATAAGTTGAGGATCTAACGGAATGTCTAAAGAGAGGTGCGGGATGGTCACCAAGTAGAGTCCTGACTCGCGGAAAGGTCGACCTATGTAGAGACGGAGGATCGTAGGTCTTTTCGATAGGATTTTACAACCTAATTTGGTTTAGACGGTTGTAACCTACTTTAAGTTTTGGTATACCAGGATAATGAGGCGTATATATCTATACGATCTGACAACCTTGAGATTTGTCTACTATTTCTTGGCAACGGAGTTTTTTACCGTTCGAAAGTACGACTTTTGGAAGGGACTGTTCTTGGAACTCCT
>BLSH010025165.1:831377-843768 GCA_018402905.1 Glandirana rugosa | reverse complement strand
CCCATCAGTCAGTACATGTAGGCGTGTGCACACATACTCTTGCACCATGTTGCTGAAATGCTGCCTCCTGCTAAGACGTTGTCTATCGGCTGGTGGTGCTGTTTGTTGTGGTGGGCCGCTGACAAAGCTTTGCCACATTTTGGCCATGCTAACCCTGCCTTCTGAGGTGCTGGCGGTGGCACAGCTGCGTTGGTGGCCTCTTCCTCCTCCTCCTCTTCTGCCTTTGCCTTGTGCTACCACTGAGCCCCCGGTGTCATTTGGGAATGCCCTCAACAGCGCCTCTACCAGTGTGCGCTTGTAGTCGCGCATCTTCCTCTCACGCTCCAGTGAGAGAATTAAGGACGGCACGTTGTCCTTGTAACGGGGATCCAGCAGGGTGGCCATCCAGTAATCAGAAGAAGTTACAATGTGGGCAACTCGGCTGTCATTGCGCAGGCACTGCTGCATGTAGTCGGCTATGTGTGCCAGGCTGCCCAGAGGCAAAGACAAGCTGTCCTCTGCGGGAGGTATATCATCTGTGTCCTCTGTATCCCCCCAGCCATGCTCCAGTGATGCCCACGAGCTGCGTTGGGTGCCACCCTGCTGCGATTCCTCCTCCTCCTCATCTTCCTCGTCCTCCTCGTCCTCCAGAACTGTGCCCTGGCTTGAATATTTTTGACCTGGCCTATGCTGGTGCAGAAACCCACCCTCCGAGCGACTTGCGAATGACTGGCCTGATAACCGTGGGAATGACCCCTCTTCCTCCTCCTCATCCTCCTGTGCCACATCCTCTTCCATCATGGCCCGAAGTGTTTTTTCAAGGAGACATAGAAGTGGGATAGTAACGCTGAGAACAGCATCATCGGCACTGGCCATGTTGGTGGAGTACTCAAAACACAGCAATACGCTACACAGGTCTCGCATAGAGGCCCACTCGTTGGTGGTGAAGTGTTGCTGTTCCGCAGAGCGACTGACCCATGCGTGCTGCAGCTGAAACTCCACTATAGCCTGCTGCTGCTCGCACAGTCTCTCCAGCATGTGCAAGGTGGAGTTCCACCTTGTGGGCACGTCGCATATGAGGCGGTGAGCGGGAAGGCCGAAGTTCCGCTGCAGCGCAGACAGGCGAGCAGCAGCAGAATGAGAATGCCGAAAGTGCGCACAGATGGCCCGCACTTTATGCAGCAGCTCTGACATATCCGGGTAGTTTTTTAGAAAATTCTGTACCACCAAATTCAGCACATGCGCCAGGCAAGGGATGTGCGTCAAACCGGCTCGGCCCAGAGCCGCTACAAGATTTCGGCCATTGTCGCACACCACCAGGCCGGGCTTGAGACTCAGTGGCAACAACCACTCATTGGTCTGTTGTTCAATGCCCGTCCACAGCTCCTGCGCAGTGTGGAGTTTATCCCCCAAACATATCAACTTTAATACAGCCTGCTGTCGTTTCCCCCTGGATGTGCTGATGTTGGTGGTGAAGGTGTTACGCTGACCGGATGAGTAGGTGGTCGAGGAGGAGGAAGCGCAGTAGGAGGAGGAGGCAACAGGAGGCAAAGAGAAATGCCCTGCAATCCTTGGTGGTGGAAGGACATGCGCCAAATGGCTAGCCGGCTCAGGCCCACCCGCCACTACATTTGCCCAGTGTGCAGTTAGCGAGATAGAGCGTCCCTGCCCGTGCTTACTGGTCCATGTGTCAGTCGTTATGTGGACCTTGCCACAGATGGCATTGCGCAGTACACACTTGATCTTGTCCCCGACTTGTTTGTGCAGGGAAGGGATGGCTCGCCTGGAAAAGTAGTGGTGGCTGGGAACCACATACTGTGGGACAGCCACCGCCATCAGGTTTTTGAAACTGTCCATGTCCACCAGACGGAATGACAGCATTTCAAAGGCCAGGAATTTTGAAATGCTGGCATTCAGGGCCAGGGATCGCGGGTGGGTAGGGGGTACTTCCTCTTTCTCTCCAGGGTTTGGGAGATGGACAGCTGTAAGCTTCCATGGGACCATGTGGAAATACTTGGGGACGGTGGCGGACATGGTGGCGATGCTGTCATATCGTCTGTTTGCTGGGTGGCAGGTGACACTGTCACTGTAGAGGTGGAGGAAGAGGCCAAGGCAGCAGCAGAAGAGGAAGCAGGAGGAGGCCGAGACCTTTCTTGGATTTTGAGGTAATTATTCCAATGCAGCTTGTGCCTTGAATTTAGATGCCTGGTCATGGGGGTTGTGCTCAGTTTGAGAACATTTATGCCCCGGCTCAGGCTATCATTGCACAGCTTGCAAACCACTCGTGTCTTGTCGTCAGCACATTGTCTGAAGAACTGCCACGCGGGGGAACGCCTTTGAGCTGGCTTTGGTGTGCTAGGTCCCTGGGTGTGGTGAGTAGTAGCAGGCCTACTGTCTAGGGGACGCTCGCTCCGCTTTTGCAACCTGCTTCCTCTTTTGCTGTGCTGGTGCCTCTGTGCGACCACCACCTCTTCCTCCAAACTGCACACGTCACTCGCATGACCCTATTCCATGTGGGGTCTAGGACCTCATCATCCTCCTCCACATCATCTTCCACCCACCCTTCACCACTGCCCTCCTTGTCAGTCTGCACACTGAGGCAAGCTGCAGCAGTTGGCACCTGTGTTTCGTCATCATCAGAGATGTGCTGCGCTGGTGTTTCCATGTCCTCATCCTGCAACAGAAGTGGTTGGGCATCGGTGCACTCAATGTCTTCCACTTCTGGGGCAGCGCTATATGGATGGCCCATGGAAAGCACACCAAGAGAGTCATCAAAAAGCATAAGAGCCTCTTGCAGGACTTGGGGCTCAGACTGCTTGGCTAATTTACAAGGGGCTGAGGTGAAAGACAGATGGCCATGGGGTTCAGGTGCCAACTCTGAGCTTTCATCAAGGGACCAGGAGCGAGACAACGTGAAGGAACTGGAGGCATTGTCAGCCACCCAATCTACTATCGCTTGTACTTGTTCTGGCCTCACCAATCATCGAGGGGCATTCTGGCCTACCATATACCGATGAAGGTTCTGTTGGCTACCTGAGGAAGGTGTTTCCCTTGTGCGTGTAGCTGGCACACTTCGACCACGTCCTCTCCTTCCAACAGAAGGTTCACCAACACCACCAACACCAGCAGCACCAACATCACCAGCAGCACCATGACCACGTTCCTTATTTGCTCTCCTCATTGTGCCTGCAAATGTACTATGTAGCCCTATGTAAGTATTTATTAATACCAATTAATACCTTTTTTTTTGATTACCCCAACGTAGCCAGACTTTTTATTTTGGTGCAAGAAATGCACCACTCACACCAACAGCTGGAAGCTCTCCCTTTAGAACTAGGAGATGATTTTTGAACAATAATGTATCACTTACAGCAACAGCTAGAACATCTCCCTTTAGAACTAGGAGATGATTTTTGAACAATAATGTGTCACTTACAGCAACAGCTAGAACCTCTCCCTTTAGAACTAGGAGATGATTTTTGAACAATAATGTGTCACTTACAGCAACAGCTGAAAGCTCTCCCTTTAGAACTAGGAGATAATTTTTGAACAATAATGTGTCACTTATCGCAACAGCTGGAATCTGGCCCTATAGGAGTAGGCAATGATTTTTGAACAATAATCTGTCCCTCTAAGCAGAAGCCTCTACCTTATGCAGTCAGATTGTTGTGTAATGCAGGGTTTGATCTGCAATCTGTCACTCAAAGCAGCAGTATGTGAAATCTCAAATTACTCCCACAATCTGATCGTTGTGTACGATGCCACAATCTGATCGTTGTGTACGATCCAACAATCTGATAGTTGTGTACGATCGTAGTGTTAGGCAGGGTTTGATCTGCAATCTGTCACTCAAAGCAGCAGTATGTGAAATCTCGATTCTCAAATTTCTGCAATCTGTCCCTCAGAGTAACAGTAGTAGTAATCTCAGGATGCAGGATCAGATGTTAAAATGTCTGCAATCTGTCCCTCACAAAAACGCTGGCAGCTTCCTCTCCCTATACTATTCAGAGTCTCAGAGAGCATGTCACTGCAGCATCAAGTGACTCCAGCTTATATAGAGGCTGGGCCACATGATGCACTGGCCAATCACAGCCATGCCATTAGTAGGCATGGCTGTGATGGCTTCTAAGGGCAAACCAGTGAAACGCTTGTTGATTGGCTGCCCTGCAGCTATTCAACATGCGTGATCAACTACCAGAACCCAAACCCGAACATTTTTTGAAATGTCCGTGTTCGGGTCCGGGTCTCGGACACCCCAAAGTTCGGTACGGACCCGAACGTTACAGTCCGGGTTTGCTCAACACTAGTCCTTAGATTATATGGCAGTGCTCTTAGATTGCTGTGCAGAATGGCCGGAAGATTATAGGGTGCAGTCATTGCAGACTCCAGATGGAAATTAGCGAATCTAGACTTCTGAGTCAACCAATCTAGTCCTGTGCGTAAGAGGCAGGATAAATTGTATACCCTAATGTGGGGGAGACCTGCCCTTCTGTCACGCCTTGGGAGATATAGTTTAGTGCAATACGCAGCCTTTTTCCTTTCCAGAGAAAGGCTGACATAGCTCTAATGATTTTTTGGATATCAGCATGTTTAATCAGAATTGGAATTGTCTGCATGGAATAAAGGAGGCGAGAGAAGCTCACCATTTTATATAAATGGCATCTCCCAAATAGCGAGAGGGGAAGGTCTCTCCAAGTCTCTCATTCATCAGTAATTCTTTTGATTAGGGGGTAGTTTAAGGAATAGATGGAGGCGAGATCCTTTCCTATGTTCACACCCAAGTACGTTAGGTGATGTTGTGCTATTGGGAAGGGGGAAGTGAGAGTCCATGACTCCTTTCCTTGTTTGCACAGGGGTAAGACTTCACTTTTGTTAGAATTTATTTTCAGGCCGGCTCATTGTTGGAATTGTTGAAAGATGCTCTGGATTTGTGGGATGTCTTTGTGGGGATGGGCCGTATCATCGGCAAATAGGGCTGTTCGCAGCTCTTCTTTGCCTATCTTGACCCCATGTAGAGGCGCCTGAAGGTTTAGGTAGCGGGATAATGGCTCCAGAGCTAAATTAAATAATAGCAGGGACAGGGGACATCCCTGTCTTGTTCCCTTGTGTAGTGGTATGTGGTCAGACGAGGCCAGCTGCTACCACTCTGGCTGAGGGACAGGAATATAGGCTTTGAATAAAATGGGTTATTGGCCCTGAAACCCCAAAGCCTTCCAGCACCTTTGTTAGCTATTGAAGGCTGATGTTGTCAAAGGCTTTCTCGTCATCAAGCGTAATTATGGCGATATCTTTGGAGGGGTTATGTTTAGCATAATCCAGGACAGTTAATACTTTTCTGATGTTCGCTGATGCCGATCTGCCTTTGACAAAGCCAGCCTGTGCCGGGAGCACTAGATCCGGTAGTATAGGTGCCAAGTGAGTGGCAAATATTCTTGATAGTAATTTGGAATTGACGTTCAATAAAGATATGGGACGGTAGGACCCTGGTTCTATAGGGTCCTTGCCCTTTTTTGCTATCAGTTTTATATACGTTTGCTGCCCAGAGGGAAGGTATGGTCCTCCAGACCATATTCCGTTGAAAACTTGGTTAAGTGTGAGCGAGATTACATTTTTAGTTAGTTTATAAAATTTTCCTGTCAGACCGTCAGGATCCGGGGATTTATTATTGGCTAAGGACCCGAAGGCATTTTCGATTTCAGCCTGGGAAATGGGGGCATTTATTGCGTTGAAATGTGTCTGGTTTACCTGAGGTAAGTTGGGGTTTTTTAGGAAAATGTCCGCCTGTGAGAAGTCTGTTGGGTCATGGGTAGTGTTGAGCGAACCCGGACTGTAACGATCGGGTCCATACCGAACTTTTGGGTGTCCGGGACCCGGACCCGAATCCGGACTTTTAAAAAAAGTCCGGGTTCGGGTCCGGGGTTCTGGTATTTTACTCCACGTGTTGAAAAGCTGCCAAGGGCAGCCAATCAACAAGTGTTTCACTGGTTTTCCCTAGAAGCCATCACAGCCATGCCTACTAAAGGCATGGCTGTGATTGGCCAGCAGTGCACCATGTGACCTAGCCTCTATGTGGGGCTGGAGTCACCGTGCTGCATGTCATACGCTCTCAGGATAGTCTAGGGAGAGGATGCTGCTGGCTGTGTTAGGGACAGATTGCATAACATCTCATCCTGCATTACTGAACGATCTGATTGTGGACTAGGGAGAGATACTAGTACTGCTGCTTTGGGGGAGGGAGAGATACTAGTACTGGTGCTTTGAGAGACAGATTTCACATCTCATCCTGCTGCACAGAACGATCTGACTGGACTAGGGAGAGATACTAGTACTGGTGCTTTGAGAGACAGATTTCATACCTCATCCTGCTGCACAGAACGATCTGATTGTGGACTAGGGAGAGATACTAGTACTGGTGCTTTGAGGGAGGGAGAGATACTAGTACTTGTGCTTTGAGAGACAGATTTCACACATTATCCTGCTGCACAGAACGATCTGATTGTGGACTAGGGAGAGATACTAGTACTGGTGCTTTGAGAGAGGGAGAGATACTAGTACTGGTGCTTTGAGAGACAGATTTCGCACCTCATCCTGCTGCACAGAACAATCTGACTGGACTAGGGAGAGATACTAGTACTGGTGTTTTGAGAGACAGATTTCACACCTCATCCTGCTGCACAGAACAATCTGCCTGGACTAGGTAGAGTCTGTTGCTTTAAGGGAACGATTATTCTTCTAAAATCATCTCCAAGTTATACAGGGAAAGGTTCCAGCTGTTGCTTTAAGGGAAAGATTAGTGTTCTAAAATCATCAAGTTTTACAGGGAAAGGTTCCAGCTGTTGCTTTAAGGGAAATATTAGTGTTCTAAAATCATCATCAAAATGTGTGTGAAAACCCCTATATCAGCCACAGGGAAGCCATATTAGTGTTTTAAAATCATCTTCAAATTGTGTGTTTTAAAACACTAATATGGCTTCTCTCTGTCTGAGATGGCCTTTTTCAATACAATTTAATGATGATTTTAAAACACTAATATGGCCTCTCTCCGGCTTAGATAGCCTTTTTCCATAAAATTTAATGATGATTTTAAAACACTAATATGGCTTCTCTCCGGCTTAGATAGCCTTTTTCCATACAATTTAATGATGATTTTAAAACACTAATATGGCTTCTCTCCGGCTTAGATAGCCTTTTTCCATACAATTTGATGATGCTTTTAAAACACTAATATGGCTCCCTGCGGCTGATATAGGGGTTTCCCACACAATTTGAAGGTGATTTTAGAACACTGATCTTTCCCTTAAAGCAACAGCTGGAGGCTTTCCCTGTACAACTTGGAGATGATTTTAGAATCTAAAATCATCTAGTCCTATAGGGAGAGGTTCCTATTGTTGCTTAAAGGGACAGATTATTGTTTCTTGCACAAAATTAAAAAGTGCATCTACATTGCTGGTTTTAAAAAAAACCCCAAAAATTCCAAAAATAAAAAAAACAGGTGTTGGCTACCTCCTCCTCCTCCACCGCCACTTTCACCGCCTCCTCAACCTCCAACTCCAGATCCACCTCCATTTTTGATTTTTTTATGTGATTTTAGCTTAAAAATGATTTTAAGTTATTTCCCTATCCCCATTTCTTTGTAGGGCAATTGCCCTACTCTTACCCCCATTTTCCTTCCTTTTGCAGACCTCTAGGGTTTTCCAGGACTTTGTTACAGCCATTTTTGTGCCTAAAAGTTTGGGTCCCCATTGATTTCAATGGGGTTCGGGGTCCGTGCGAACGTTCGGGTTCTGTCCGGACCCGAACCCAGACTTTGTCCCAAAGTTCGGCCCAACCAACAGAACCCGAACTTCCAGAGGTTCGCTCAACTCTAGTCATGGGTGTATCGTGAAGCATAGAAGGTCTGGAGTATCTTATTGATTTCTAGAGCGGAGGATGCTATGTTGCCGTGGCTGTCTCTTAGAGATGTAATGTGGGTAGGTAGAAAATGGCCTTTACTCGCCATCAGTTTGACTGCTTTGTTGCCATGTTCATGTAAATGAACGCCACTTGCCATTCTGTTCTGTTGTCTTGAGTGTCCTTCAGGATTAAGTTTTGTTGGGCATCCCTGAGCCGCTGGCTAGCTGTCTTGTATTGTTTGACTTTTTGCTATTGCTTCTTTCTTATGAAAGCCTGCATACGAGATAATTTTGCCTCGTAAAAAGGCTTTCCCCGCATTCCTTAATAAGTTTGGGTTGGAGACATGCTCCCTGTTCGTGTCTAGAAAGTTGTGCCAAGCATCTTCTAAGACTGTTTGAAGTTTATCATCTTGGGCCAGAAAAGAAGGGAACCTCCAAATATTGGGAGTGCTTGCCATGGAGGGGGTTTCTATCATGACTGAGATGGGGGCATGATCTGATATCACCAGTTCATGGATATCCGTGCCTCCAATCAGTTGTAGTAGTGATGGGCGATACTAGGAGGTAGTCTAGTCTGGCAAAAGACTTGTGGAGGGCCGAGTAGTACATATACTGCTTTTCTAGAGGGTGGGACATACGCCAGGGGTCTATTAATTGGGTTCCTGTGAGGAAATGGGAAAGTAAGGAGGGACATGTCCCGTGCAAGTCCGGGGTCTTGCAGCCCCGGTGGGACCGGTCCTCCTGATTGCTATGTACTGTGTTGTAATCTCACCCAATTAGGTCAGGAGTCAGAGGGTCTTTTAAAATCCACTGTGTAAGATTTTGGAAAAACGTGAGCGAGGGCGAGTTGGAAGTGTACACATGACACTGATGACATGATGTTTATGTCTTTATTTTGGATTTTCAGATGTGCTGTCGTCACATGACCAGCAGTATCACTGTCCACTGAGATAATATCATAGTCTAGTCTTTTATGAAGAATTATAATGACACCTGCTTTCCTGCCTACTGCCGAGGAGACGATGACCTTGCCCACCCACAGTTTTTGGAGACGGTGAAAGTCTCCCGAGGACAGATGAGTTTCCTGTAGGAGGGCAATGTCAGTGTTTAGCCTTTTTAGATGCCCAAGCACTTTCATACGTTTGGACGGGGACCTAAGACCTTTAATGTTCTAGGAAACTATTTTCATGGTAGTACTTTAAGTGATGGGGGCATTGTGTAGTGTTATCTGTACTTATATAATAACATACAGTCATGGCCGAAATTGTTAGCACCCCAGAAAGTTTTCCAGAAAATCAAGTATTTCTCACAGAAAAGTATTGCAGTAACATGTTTTGCTATACACATGTTTATTCCCTTTGTGTGTATTGGAACAAAACAAAAAAAGGGAGGAAAAAAAGCAAATTGGACATAATGTCACACAAAACTCCAAAAATGGGCTAGACAAAATTATTGGCACCCTTAACTTAATATTTGGTTGCGCACCCTTGGGAAAAAATAACTGAAATCAGTCGTTTCCTATAACCATCAATAAGCTTCTTACACTTCTCATCCGGAATTTTGGACCACTCTTTCTTTGCAAACTGCTCCAGGCCTCTCTTATCTGAAAGGCACTTTTTCCCAAAAGCAATTTTAAGATCTCTCCACAGGTGTTCAATGGGATTTAGATCTGGACTCATTGCTGGCCACTTCAGAACTCTCCAGTGCTTTGTTGCCATCCATTTCTGGGTGCTTTTTGACGTATGGTTGGGGTCATTGTCCTGCTGGAAGACCCAAGATTTTGGACGCAAACCCAGCTTTCTGACACTGGGCTCTACAGTGCGACCCAAAATCCTTTGATAATCCTCAGATTTCATGATGCCTTGCACACATTCAAGGCACCCAGTGCCAGAGGCAGCAAAACAACCCCAAAACATCATTGAACCTCCACCATATTTCACTGTAGGTACTGTGTTCTTTTCTTTGTAGGCCTCATTCCATTTTCGGTAAACAGTAGAGTGATGTGCTTTACCAAAAAGCTCTATCTTGGTCTCATCTGTCTATAACATGTTTTCCCAGAAGGATTTTGGCTTACTCAAGTACATTTTGGCAAACTGTAGTCTTGCTTTTTCATGTATCTGTGTCAGCAGAGGGGTCCTCCTGGGTTTCCTGCCATAGCGTTTCATTTCATTTAAATGTCGATGGATAGTTCGACACTGATGCTCCCTGAGCCTGCAGAACAGCTTGAATTTCTTTGGAACTTGTTTGGGGCTGCTTATCCACCATCCGGACTATCCTGCGTTGCAACCTTTCATCAATTTTTTCTTCCGTCCATGCCCAGAGAGATTAGCTACAGTGCCATGGGTTGCAAACTTCTTGATAATGTTGCGCACTGTGGACAAAGGCAAATCTAGATCTCTGGAGATTGACTACCTTGAGATTGTTGATATTTTTAAACAATTTTGGTTCTCAAGTCCTCAGACAGTTCTCTCCTCCTCTTTCTGTTGTCCATGCTTAGCGGTGCACACACAGACACACAATGCAAAGACTAAGTGAACTTCTCTCCTTTTTATCTGCCTTCAGGTGTGATTTTTATATTGCCCACACCTGTTTTTTTTTATATAATACATTTTTATTAATTTTCAAGACAAAGAGAAAGTTGAACATACAAAGTTGATTATATCCATATAGAGAAAAGGCAATGAGACAGGATTACATAAGCAGGTATAAATGTGGATGTGTCTGACCTCATTTGGGACATTGGCCTGCTGTGGGTACTCACAACCGGCCAAAGTCTGCTGTCTGTTTCTTGATTATTTGAGGGCAGGAGGGGTCCCCCCCCCCCACCGGCACCCCAACCGGGAGCAAACTGTGCGGCGAGAATAGGGAACCATCCCCTCCACAGAATGTCATCTGTATAGTGACGTCGCGTCGGACAGCAAAAAATATTAATTGTTGGCTATATGTTGGTCAGATCGCCCAAAGTCGATCTGTGGCCTGTTATCACATGAAGTCCTTAATAAGCCACCTTTGCATAATACATGAAACAAGGAAAAGGGGTCAAAATAGTTGAGAAACCAAGGGGGAATTCAAGAAGTAAAGAAGAGGGAAGAGGATAGCGAGGAAGAGAAGAGATAAAGATAGGGGAAGTAGAGAATAGATCAAGAAGTTATGGGGTGAAAGACTTTGAGATAACTCTCCATAACAATGCTTATAGTAAAATATATGATGTGACACACCGCTAATACCACAGCAATGCTGAAGGCCTAGTGTGTAGGAAGAGTGGTCGGCAAAGATGCAGGGGAGCCTCCCTTCGGCACCGGGTCAGGGGATGAGATAATGTCTTTGTAGACATTGACAGAACCCGAACTTTGACCCGGACCCCGAACCTCATTGAAATCAATGGGGACCCGAACTTTTAGGCACAAAAATGGCTGTAAGAAAGTCCTGGAAAGTCCTAGAGGTCTACAAAAGGAAGGAAAATGGGGGTAAGGGTTGGACAAAAGCCCTAAAAAGAAATGGGGATAGGGAAATAACTTAAAATAATTAAAAAAAAAATAACATAAAAAAATGGAGGTAGATGTGGACTATCTTAAAACTGTGTGAGAAAAGTATAAATTAGTGGGGAGAAGCCATATCACTGTTCTAAAAACAGTGATATGGCTTCTTCCAGCTAATTTATACTTTAATCACACAGTTTTAAGATGATTGTACATTCTACAATCATCTTAAAACTCTGTGAGAAAAGTATACATTAGCTGGGAGAAGCCATATCTCTGTTCTTAGAACATCTGCAAACTGTGTGTGAAAACGATCAATTAGCGGGGAGAGGCCAGATCACTGTTCTAAGAACAGTGATATGATATATCACTGTTCTTAGAACAGTGATCTGGCTTCTCCCCGCTAATTGATAGTTTTCACACACAGAAGATAATTGTAGAACAGTGATATCATATCACTGTTCTACATTAAGAACAGTGATATGATATCACTGTTCTACAATAGTGTTGAGCGAACCCGGACTGTAACGTTCGGGTCCGTACCGAACTTTTGGGTGTCCGTGGCACGGACCCGGACCCGGACATTTCAAAAATCGTTCGGGTTCGGCTCATTTTATCGTCTTGGGGCCTGGCTTGGGCTTGCTAAAAACTTTACAGGCCCAGGCCCAGGCACGGTGCCTGTGGGTTTTCAAGCCATGCCTGGGCTTGCAATGTCAGGCCCAAGCGAGTTGTGATAACATCTTGTCACTATAGTATAGTGACAAGAATTACATCTTGTCACTATACTATAGTGACAAGATGTTAATAGAAGACACACACTTTTGATAGTTAATCGCCCCTCTTCGGTCTAGTGACAAGATTCTTGTCACTATATAGTATAGTGACAAGAATCTTGTCACTAGACCGGAGAGGGGCGATTAACTAGCAAAAGTGTGTGTCAAACGTCTACAAGATTCTTGTCTCTATACCGAAGAGGGTCGATTACATATGAAAAGAGTGTCTCAAAATTCTACTAACATCTTACATGTTAGTAGAATTTTG
>BLSH010025165.1:791807-830606 GCA_018402905.1 Glandirana rugosa | reverse complement strand
CATTTATTTGTAGGGCACTTGCCCTAGTTTGAAGATGATTTTAGAACAGTTATATGGCTTCTACCGTTAATTAATACTTTTCAGACACAGTTTGAAGATGATCCACATTCACCTCCATTTTTGCATTTTTTAAGTTTTTATTTTTTTAAAAATATTTAAAGTTATTTCCCTGTCCCCATTTTTTTGTAGGGCACTTGCCCTACCCTTACCCCCATTTTACTTCCTTTTGCAGCCCTCTGGGGCTTTCCAGGACTTTCCTACAGCCATTTTTGTGCCTAAAAGTTCGGGTCCCCATTGATTTCAATGGGGTTCGTTGTCCGTGCGATCGTTCGGGTTCCGTCCGGACCCGGACCCGGACTTTGTCCCGAAGTTCGGACGGACCAGCAGAACCCGAACTTCCAGGTGTTCGCTCAACTCTATTCTACAATTATCTTCTAACTGTGTGTGAAAACTATCAATTAGCGGGGAGAAGCCAGATCACTGTTCTAAGTCAACACGAATAAATGTTTCGCCCTTCCGATCAATATAGGCCGATCACTAATCTCCCAACTGAAACTCATATTCCCTTGTAACTGGAATAGCCCCTCAATCACTTACCTGGGTATTCAGCTAACAACACCTTCCTCCAACATATATGCACACAATTTCCCCCCACTTCTGAATAAACTCCAAGCCGAACTTAACTCAATCAGCAAAATCCAATTATCCTGGCTAGGGCGTATTGCAGCATACCAAATGCAGACCTTCCCTAAACTCCTCTACCATTTTAGAACACTCCCCATTCCGATACCTCCAAAATTCTTTGCAGAACTAAACAAAATCCTACGAAAATTTATTTGGGGTAATGCGAAACCTAGAATAGCACTCTCCACACTCTTCCGGCATAGGACACAAGGAGGACTAGGCTTATCTAATGCAAAAGCATACCACCAGGCCTCCATATTGGAGCAGACAAAATACTGGTTCTCCTCTCAGGAGGACAACCTGTGGTCCAATATTGAAAGAGAACTAATCCCTAGCCATAATCTACCCGCAATTCTAATGGCAACAGCATTATATCACAACCCAATAATACCCGATTCCCCAACTGTCCAAGCGACAGTAGCTGCCTGGTCCTCACTAACCAACATGAACTCAGGGGAGTGACAGCAATCCGAACTTTGCCTACTGTTAGCGGCTTATGAACATTTAATCCCAGATTTCTCCTCCCACCAGTGGAAAAAGAAAGGTGTCCACGTAGACACTAAGGACCTAGTAGACCCATCTGGCCTGGACCAACTTAAAATTAGACAAATTAACCACTTTCATACTGCTATCCCCAAAATCACCATCCGCCTTCCAACCACATTGTGGAACTTCCTAACCAACAAACATTCCCCCCCAGCAAAAGGTATATCCCTATTCTATAGATTCTGCAACTATGGCTCACTGAACACCAAGTCAAATTATATGATCAAATGGGAACAAGACCTAAAAACCGAATTCACGCTGCCCCAATGGTTAACAGCTATAAAACATAACGCTAAATCATCAGCATGTGTGGACCATTGGGATAGTGCACTAAAAATATTGCACAGATATTACATGACGCCCACCAAATTACACCTTATGGACCCCAAGGTCTCGCCACTCTGCTGGAGGGAATGTCAGGAAAAAGGATCCCTCTTACACATATTTTGGGAGTGCCCCTCCCTTAAAAAATACTGGAGGAAAGGCTCAGAGCTAATAACTGAACTCACAGACCAGGAATTAAACATACCCCCAGCCCTGGCACTTCTCTCCATAGGCATAGATAACTTCTCCTCCCACACAAGGACAATTGTAAATCATATTCTATTCGCAGCTAGGATTTCTATAGCAAGTAAATGGCGAACCAAACCCCCCCCCCCCCCCCACAATTGAGAAAATAATACACAGAGTGAACAGCCAAGCTCTAATGGAAAAATTACTAGCCTATAAGGAACACAGGGCTCACTCATTTCACAAAAAATGGAATGTCTGGCTATCTATGAGCAGGGCTTTCCATTCTGAAATAACACAACCCATATGAGAACCTCCCATGACAACCAGCGACTAAACATATCTAGACTCTCTCTCAACTTATAAACATTTTATAACCTTCTCTAGAAGAGGTATTTACTGAGTGGCACTCTCGACTAAGATCCAATTGCTCATGCTCAGCATCACTGGTAGGGATAGGCAGTTATATAATGTCACATCCTTAGTTACTAATACTGGAATTCACAGAACCCCAACCACAACTAGCAATGTCTGTCCACAGTTAGAGCCCAAAATGGGGTGGCAGACCGATCCTGGTGAGAGCAGGATGTGTAGCAGTAATGACTGGGGTTCACTGACAATACTATTGTTAATCAGGTTCATATTGTTGTTATTGCTAGACTCTATCAAGTAGAACAAATATGTAAAACCATATAGACTTACCCAATCACACTGTGTAATATTACCGAACCCAGATGCTGTATAATTCTTTTCAACACTATGTAATGTACAACTTGTGCATAAATATGCGGAATGTCTGCACCACTGTATCATATGTTTGCGTCCCTAATGAAAGGGAACAATCTTGATAGGGAGGGAGGGGAGAGACAGCTGTCACAGGGGCATGGTCAGATAAAGTTGTTGTGCCTATGGAGGCCGAGCGTAGTAGCGAAAGATGGAAATGATCTATGAAGATATTATCTATGCGGGAGTATGCGTTATGTGTTTTGGAGAAATATGAATAGTCTCTCTCTTTCGGGTGAAGTATTCGCCAGACATCTATGAGTTGGGAGTCATGGAGTCTCTCTTTAATGAGATATACGTTTAAAAGGTATCGAGGACCTGCCTGACGAGGTGTCCATAATGGGATCAAGGGGCATGTTAATGTCTTCAGCTAGTATGTTCAATCCCTCTGCAAATTTGGCTAACCTGGTCAATACCTGGGATAAAAAGGCAGGTGGGTTTATGTTTGGGGAGTAGATGTTAGCTAAAGTACAGGGAACATTACCTATAAACCCACATAGGAAAAGATATCTACCACGATCATCCGCTTCCATTGTGGTGAGACGAGAGGAGACACACCTGCTAAACCCAATGGCCACTCCCTTGGACTTATTGGTGTCCGAAAGACTATAGTACCATTGAGGAAAGTGCGGGGAGAGAAGTTTAACATTGGTGGTGTGGGTCAGGTGGGTTTCCTGCAGAAATGCTATAGAACAGGAGGCTCTTTTTATCTCCCTCAAGACCTGGTGTCTTTTCGCTGCAACATTTAGCCCTCTTACATTATATGTGATCACACTTAAGTTAGCCATGGGGATAGCGGCGTGTCTCCAAACGAGTCACTCAACCAGCCCTGCCGGGAAAAGGAGAAATTAGTGAAAGAAGTAGGAGTAAAGAAGTAAAAAAGAGAGGTAAGAGAAACAAAATGCTTCAGGAACAAAACATGGTAAAACATGCAGGTAAAACAAAGCAAATTCACGGGATGTTGAAACGTCATGCATTTTACTGCGGTGATCCCATAAGGGACGACGAGGCAGGGCCAGCTGGAGACCACCAGGCGGCGCGTACACCACCGGTGGTCCCCAGCCTCCCGCCCCCGTCGACCCCAAGGGGAGGGGGTCTGTCACTAATAGCGGTTGCATGTAACGCATCAAGTGAGAGACGTCCTTTTGGCAAGGGCTTTAACGGCTTGTTTTATAAGCCATTTACATAACAATATATTTGACAAAGTACCTCTGACACCAAGGAAAAAAACGAACCAACAAAGTGAAAACTGGGTAGCAAATGTGTATTTAGCTAGAATAAGCTGGGCCTCTTATGTGTTTGTTGAGGGTCAATGAGGCTGGGTGGCTGTATAGCCAGTCATATTCCTCCCACCCAAGCGGGCAGAGGCCCCAAGGAGAGGGTAGGAGTATAAACCAAAAAGGTAAGTGACCCAGGCATGCCTTGAAATGTTAGAGGTCCCAGTCAGTATGAAAAAAATAAAGAGGTATTAGAATGAAGCTTGAAAAACAGGGGAGATCTCACTCAATTTTCTTTGAAGATGATCCCGGTGTTGCATTACGCTTCCTTTTATTGGGGGTCCGGCGATCATAAGATTCAGGTATGGGTCAAAAGGAGGGGATATAATCCTGCCAATCCCGGTAGCTCCACGTGAGCCATGTTGAGGTCTTTCAGAAATGTTGAAAGATCTTCGGGAAACCGTAAGGTAGAGGAACGGTCGTTTTTAGTGGCAATCAGGCACGCTGGAAAGCCCCATCTATATGTTGCGCCGTCTGACCGAAGCTGGTCTAGCAAGGGCCGAAGGGAACAACGTCCTTCTAGGGTTTCCTTGGAAAGATCAGGGTAGATGGTTAATTTAGCGCCATCAAAGTCTATGTCAGAGGAGCCCCGTAACTTGACCATGATGGCATTTTTCTCCTCATAGTAGTGAAGACGGCATATCACGTCCCTTGGCAGGTCTGTGTTTAGGTTGCGGGGGCCCTGTGTACCCTATCAAAGCGCAGTGTCTCAGTCACCGGCTTAACCATGATGGTATTTAGGATTCCACGGATTGTGGGTTCCAGGTCATTGTCCTCAGTTGCTTCAGGGAGCCCCCTGATACCCAGATTGTTCCTGCGATTTCTATTTTCGATATCTTCCAATTTATTTAAGGTGGTGCGATGAGCAATTGCAAGTCTGTTTAAATATTGTTAAAGGGGTGGGCAGCGCCTCTGAACACCAGTAACCATAAATAAACCATATGTATCAAATCATGTGTGAAATAAGGTGCTGGTGCTATAAACTTAATATAAATCCATACAATATCTTAAAAATAAATCCATCCCATAAAAAACTGCAAAAAATCAATATATGGGTGTGCTCAGTACAACAAATTAATTCCACAAAAACAATAATTAAACCAAAGCGCTTGTAAAGTGTCCAAGTGCTTGAAAGGTGCTACTACAAGTGCATAGCCAATAAGTCCTTATTGTGATTAACTCATGATAAACAGCAAATCTACATAAATGAATAACACTGTAAAAAGTGCTTAAAAAGTGTCCAAGCGCTTGATAGGTGCTGCTACAAGTGCATGACCAGCAAATTTTTCAAAGTGACAAAGTGCAAACAAGGTGCTCCTTAAAGTGCTGAAAGGGTTAATCCAAGTGTGACATGCAGTCTGTGCCGAACCCCCTCTGTGTCCCCACTCACCAGAAACTATTGACCATCTGCTTTTCAGTCAGTGGTCAAAAGAGCTTGTGTCAGTGGGGAGAGGCAGCAGGTACCCGAATGCTGGATGGTAGTTGTAGGTCAGACTCTTCAGCTACTAGATAGTTAGGATGGTGCCTGGATGGCTCAGAGAATAAAGGAAAAAGCCTCATGTGTAGAACATCAAAAATTTGCTTTATTGCGCAAGTGGAAAGCTACTTACAGGATAGTAGAAATAAAAAGCCTGTAGTATTCAATCCACGGCAGCGTGCGTTCCACTGTCTCTAACCACCCAAACCGGAAGTAGAATGATGAATTGCAAGTCTGGTTACCGTGCTCTGCAGCTCCCTGATCGCCTCATCTTGGATATCCTGCCGCTTCTCTGTCTCGTCCACTCGTGTGAGCAGGTGCGCCATGTCCGTACCGAGGCTGATGAGGTGGATGATGCCTCTTACCCAGGTCCCCAGCCGTCGGATGCTGCCAGATTCAGTAGCTAGGCCGGGAGCTCCTCCGAGACAAGTCAGACACCTTCAGCGTCCAGGCCACACCCCCTGCCCACCCCTGTTACTTGCCCCAGGTGAGTTTAAAGGAGCATCACATGCTTGAAACAATCTTATTTAGCCACAATTTTGAAAGGGTGCCAATAATTTCCAGCCCATTTTTGGAGTTTTGTGTGACATTATGTTCAATTTGCTTTTTTTCCTCCCTTTTTTGTTTTGTTCCAATACACACAAAGGGAATAAACACATGTATAGCAAAACATGTGTCACTGCAATACTTTTCTGTGAGAAATACTTGATTTTCTGGAAAAAAGTCTGGGGTGCCAACAATTTCGGCCATGACTGTAGTAGGTAGGATGACTTACGGTCAGTGGATCAGGAGCGTGGCTTCCGAGGATGGTGAACATAGGAACGAACCTGCAGAAGGAGGGGGGATGGGGCTGAGAAAGAAAAAGATATAAGTTATAAAATCAAGCCTAGCATGAACAGTCAACATTAGGAACTTCACTTTTTTCCATCTTTGTGGTAACAAACCAAGTCCAGTGTAACCAAAATCCCAGGGTAACTATGCTGGAAAGTGACTGCTCCCGTAACAGTTAATAATATCGAAAGTTGTGATGACCTCTGGTGTGATGAGAGAACAAGTTGGTTCTTATGGCATGGAAGTATCGGTGTGTGCTTGTGGTTTCCATCTGGGGATTAAGGGTGGGGGGCACCCTTTTTGGAATAGTTGGAATGGAGCCTTTTTGGAGGATCTTTTCTAGGGCTTCTCTGTTCTCTCGCTGCGGGTTGCAGGGTATCCATGGCTGAGGTGGGGTCTCCTTGGGGGTGCAAGCTGCATCTCAGGTAGTGATCAGCTTCCTGTGTGAAATGATAATTGGTCTCCGTTGGGTGTTTGTAACCTTAACACCGCTGGGAAGGTAAGGGTGAAGCATAGGCCCTGTTTGTATAGTGCCACACATACAGTATGGGTTGAAATTCCTTTCTTTTCTTTGATACTTCTGCAGAGTAATCCGCAACAAGCAATATGTTCGCACCTTCTATGCTGAGATTGCGAGTTTTGTGAAAGGTCTGAAGAATGGCTAGTTTGTCAGCGTAGTTTAAGTACTTTACAATGACTGGTCTAGCCGTTTTCCTGTTGCTATCCGGAGCTCCAACTCTGTGCGCTCTTTCTACTACACAGTGATGGGGAAAGCCCAGTGCTTCAGGGATTATTGGGAAAGGACTCCGGGAGGCCCACAATTCTCAAGTAATTCCTCCTGGATCTATTTTCTAAATCCTGGAGCTTTTCCTGTATTGCCCCATGTATTTTAGCATATTGCTCCAGTGTCCCCGTGGTCTGATAGAGCTTATCTTCTAGTTCAGAAATCCTGGTCTCAGTCATTGATAGCCTCTTTGCCTGTTCTCCCATCTCCCTTTTAATCTGCTGCATACCTGGAGAAACTGCCATATCCACTGCCGCCGTGATGTTCAGGAGAAGAAGCTTTACCACCGCATGTGCTATCTGCTGGTGCGAATCCTGTGTGAGTGTTCCTGAGGGGTCTGCATGCTGCATCTCCACACTCACTCGCTCTGTAGTGGTGACGGTGGCCATATTGCCCGCGTCTGAAGGCAGGTCTTGTGACGATGTACAGGCCGAGGTAGGTGAGCAGGTGTGGGAGCTGGTAAGGAACCGGTCCATGGATGAGGGCACCAATGCGAGGCTGTAAAGCGCAGGTCACGGGGTGAGGGAGCTGGCTTTATAGGCCGATTTAGTCTGGGAGTATCAGAGCCGCCGTGAGTCACTCCTCACCCATCGGCGCCGGAATCGGAAGTGGCAGCTGCTTTTTAAAGACAGCCCTGCCACTGACTGGGGGACATTCCATACCACACATTAGGCAAATTAGGTGGCCGCGAGGCTCCCCGTGATTGGGAGGCCTAATTTGCCTAATTAAAGAGCCGATTCTAGTTAGGATGTTATTCATTGATTTTAGCTCAGCATTTAACTCGGTATTTCCTGACAAATTAGTGAAAGAGTTAAAAGCTTTGGGCCTTTATCCACTGCTGTGCTCATGGATTATATATTTCCTAACAAACAGACCACAAATTATGAGAAAAGGAGACCAGATGTCTAATATTATTATCTTGAATACAAGGGAACCACAGGGATGCGTGTTGAAACCAGCCTTGTTTACATTGTTGTTACATTGCATGACTGTGTCCAGCAATATAGTGAAGTTTGCTAATGACACCACTTTAGTTGGACTCATAGGAGATAATGGAGAGACAGCTTATAGGCAGGAAATTCAACATTTTTTTCAGCGGTGTACAGAAAATGATTTAATGCTCAATACTGCAAAAACTAAAGAAACAATAATGGATTATGGGAGATCAAGAAAGATCAATAATTGCCTGGTGTACAGTATATAGGGGATGAGGAGGTGAAAAGGGTAAACACTATTCAATTTTTGGGAGTGCATATTACAATGGAGTTGTCATGGTCTCAAAATAATTGTTTTCTAGTAAAAGAGTTTTTCCTTCGGAGACTGAAGCAGGCTGGATTGCCCTTAAGGCTTCTGATAAATTTTTATCATTGTACCATTGAGAATATTCTTGTCCAGTGAGCTGTAGTGTGGTATGCCAGCTGCAGGACGAAGTTCCTGTCGTGTGTGATGAAAACAGCGCAGCAGATCATAGGTACAGAGCTACTAGGTTTGGACACAGTATATGCCAGCTGATTAAATAAGCAGGCAAAATCTATTAGTAATCCAACCCATCCAGGTTACAGTGCGTTTGTCCCATTGCCATCAGGGAGAAGATATAGGACACTCAAAGTGCACACTAATCGCATAAAGTATAGGTTTTTTTCCCTAGGGCTGTATTGTCCAAAACCCGGCCAGGTACGGCATTTTAGGAATTTCATATGAAATGTTCCTTTTTTTAAAACATGTTATATTTTGTTATATTTAAGAATAGAAATGTGGAATGTACTAGGAGTATGTATGTGTGGTTGTATTGAGAAATGTTTTTATAAATTGCTGTTGTAAAGAGTATCTTGATAAGTTTTATTGTATGTATACAATGACAATAAAGTATTATCTATTCATACACCCTGTCCTCTGGCACCTAAATTTGGATGATATCCTTCTCCAGCCCCTCTGGGCCGACATATCTGCTATTATAGAGCACTACCGCTAAAGGTTACATGCACCTCCACTAGTGGATAAGGGCCGAGGAAATGTATAAACTAGGAGTCAATTGGAAAAACCTTAACAGACATTTGGTCAAGGAAGAAACAAATTATTCTAGTCAAACAAGGCACCAAAGCAGAAAGAAAACTTCTTATGGGGAAAAAATGGTGCGAATAAGAGGGGGTACTGGGTACTGGCTATAACAGCCTTTATTTTTTTAACACATATAAGAACTAACGAGGCTATTACAAGTCATAACTACAGTGGCTAATCTGGCTAGAGGCTAAAGTTGTACAACTAAATGGAGTTCTATTTGTTTATTCAACCCTATGAGGACAAGAGTCCCAAGGGTAAAAATCCAAAAAGTCACTAATATACAAAGCCCTCTTTTGGGAAATATGTTTTTTTTTTTTTTAGAGTGGGTTGTTACAGTAATATTAACCCCAAAACCAAAAATGTAATATATTGCAGCTTACCAATAATTAGATGTGATGATGTGATGGCTACTTTAGTTTTCATTTTTAGGCATTTTTCCCCTCTTTTCACCTGGTGATCTGTCCAGCAACACACCTCTTGTATTAGATTGCCCCCACAATGGATGAATGTGCACAGCAGGCACTTTTGGACAGCAGCATTGTCAATCTGGGAAAGGGGAGTGATAGATTTACTAGCAGATTTAACTACGCTAACAAATTGAAGCCAAACTGTAGCAAACACTTTATAATCAGTTACAGCAACAATGTATTTTTTTTTACAGGGAGTTTGAATCTTTAAACTTGCTTAGATAGAGAGGAGGATTTGTTTTCAATTGGAGGACATAGTTAGTAGTCTTGAAGGTATAGTGAATCAGCTCTCTTCCTTTTCAAAAGCTTTATTGGGTTTAGAAAACAAGAGTACAGGCAGTCTCGCAAATAAGGATACATCATTAATAAAGCAGGTTTAAGGCGGGATAAGTTCAAATATAAGCAAAATAACATATACAGTTAGGTTAACGTGGGGAGATAAAGGGGATGAGTAAGAAAGTAGCGATTGGGCTCGTAAGGAGTGAGGGGCTCGAGGAGCTGGCATTATTTGAGGGTTAGGCAGGTATGGGGGTGAAGAGCTGACTACCTCCCAGACGCCCCAATGGGAGCAAACTGCGCCTGGGCAGGTAGACAAGCTTTTTGTGACAGGCAGGGGCCCGAGGCTCCTGTTTGGGTTGCGAACCTGCGCAATGTATTAAGATCTAAGTAGGATTGGTCCCCGAAAGTAACCGGGGGGACCTTGCATGTTTTGTAGGTGTATTGCTTAAGATGACCAAACTGTGTATAGAGGAGGAAACCTAATGGGCTATGGTCCTGGTCATGAACAGAGAAGATGGAATAGCGAGATGGGTAGTAGGGGTGGGGTACGATTAAGAGAAAAGAGGGAACCGGAGAGGGGAAGTAAAGAAAAGGTAATGAGGAGGGGGGTGTCTCGGGAAGACCCTGCGCTCCTAAGGTATGGAGAGTGAAGAATTGTGAAGGATGAGTAGAGGGTAGAGGGTTAGCCTGCATGATGGGGGGGGGGTGTTCAAGGGGTGAGGAGGCTATGATCAAAGGTGGATGGCACAAAGTGCTTCATCCATGGTTTCCATATCTTTTCTTGGATTATCACCCTATCCATAATAATGGCTTCTATTCTGGCGTGGATCATTGCTCTCGTGATCCTATTTTTGGTTTCAACAATGTTGAGGTGCGGTGTTTTCCAAGCCTTGGCCACCGTCTGCTTCGCTGCTGTTGTAATCTGCAAGAGGAGTTTGAACTGAGTCTTTGAAATATCGTCAGGTTTCTTGTTTAGGAGAGCAACCGTTGGCTTTGGGGAAGAGATGGATCTCGAATAGGGTTGATAGTATCTGAAATATCTGTGCCCAAAAGGTTACGACCAGTGGGCAGGTCCACCATGTGTGGAGATGTGTGCCTTAGAAGCAGAGAGGGGAGTAGGCGGGGAGATATTTCGCTATCCGAGCGGGGACCAAGTACCACCGCATAAGCACTTTATAGTTAGTCTCAGTGGCCACTAATGATTGGGAAGAGGATTTAGTGGCCTCCCATATGTCCAGCCATTCCTTAAGTTCTAGGTGAATCCCCAGGTCTTTTTCCCAGTTAGAAATATACAGCATAGAAGAAGGAGGTAAGGGGTCTAAAAGTTGGTTATAAAGGGAGGAGATTAGACCCTTCACATGTGGGTCCTTGTGGCACGTGTGCTCAAATAGGGACAGGGCAGGTAGGGAGGGATCCTTGCGTTGACAGGGAGAGAAGAAATGTTTGAGTTGCAGATATCTGAATATTTCTGAGTTGGGTAGATTATGTGATTCGCAGAGGGACGGGAACGATTTGATGGAGTCTGGAGTGGTGAACGAGAGAGCTCGAAGGAGGTTGGAACTAGTCCAATTGTGAAACGAGTTTGGGGAGGTCCAGGCCGGATAAAAGGACGGATTTTTCAGGAACGACACTAGAGGGTTGTGTGGGGATTGTAGGGTGTATTTTGTCCTCAGATTGTCCCATAGGCGTAAACTATGGACCGTTACAGGGTTATTGAATCAGTTCTCTTCCATCCAGCCAATTTGCCTTCCTCTTTTTTAGATAGCATACATCTAGCTCCTTATACTCAGCTGTAGTAAATGTTGTCTTTTTATAGGAGGTGATTTGATGGTATTTTTGTTAGAGTTATAAGTAAGTGAAGTTTTAGGATCCATTGAGGTTAATGTGCAGTAAAACAAGAGCATCACTTTTGTGTTCAATTCAGTGATGTCTGATATTGTGGCACAAATATTTCAGTCCAATGGTTCCATTGACCCTACTGTATCAGAATGGTTGGACTGGAGTCCATCCAGCAATTTATACAACTATAAGATAGAGATCCCTGTTGCAAAAAACATAAGCCTTGGATGGAGATAAGTGAATTTGAAAACCAGGTGAACTTGTGGATTGAGAATTTTTTTCTCCACAATTTATGCAGTAAGATGTATGCAGTCTGGAAAAAATTAAATAAGTACTATTCATGAACCATAATTTCCTGGATTCCCAGACTGGGTGATCAAACAGATCCTCTTTCCTGTTATCATATAATTTCCTATCCTGCAAATTTTATACTCACATATTTGAACGTTTTGTGGCTAATACTATTATAGTTGACTGTACAAATTGTCTACTTCTATGTATCATTGAACTGCTGTATAATAATAGGAAAAACAATAGGCTTAATTCACTGTACTCAGTCTGATAAATTCATAAAAGGTATCGTACATGCCCTTAAGAAGTCCATCAGGGAGCACCAAAAGTGATGGTGTTTGTGCCAAATTCACGTCAGTATCTGCACTGAGGAAGGAATGTTCACATCAGATAATCCATTCTCAGTGCCCTCTCTCTCCTCACAATGCATGACCGAGGGGTTGTGAAGATGAGGTGGTTGGAGCATGATGGGGAACTGAGAGACTAGTTACCTATCAGGTCTGATTTACTTTTTATTGACAGCGCATGGCAGTATGCAGATCTGTATCCACTATTTGGTCCAATAACAGCTTTGGCTTCCCCCCACTGCTGTATGCCATCAATCACAGGCAAGGTGGATCTGATGGGGAACTAGTCTCAGAGTTCCCCATCAGGTTCTGCCCACCCAACAAGCAAAACAGTCATGCATTTGTCTTATGATAGGAAACTCTGAGAGTAGTTCTCCATCAGGTCTGCCTTGCCTGCCATTGACAGTGGATGGCAGTGGACAAATTCCAAAGCTTTTAGGGGAGTAAATAATGGCTTTGGTCTCCACTCACTGCCAACCACTGTCACTATCAAGGTGGACCCGATGGAGAATAGTCTCTCAAAGTCCCTTCATCAGGCTCCACCCACTGTCAATTTTAGTGTAACTTGCCTCATTGTTTGCTAGGACGCATTCAGCCTTCATTGTAGCAACCAATTAAGTTAATATAAAACACATTAAAACATAATTTTAAGTAATGAACACACAACAACACCCCCCTCCCTGTGAATAGGCTGTAATTCTTTTAGAATCTGTCACAACTACTGGGGCACATTTTAAAAAGGACAGGAGTATAAGGATCCCTCTCTCTGTACCAGCTATAGACCAATTTCTCTCTTTAATATGGATTTGAAATTGTTTACAAAAATTTTAGCATTGAGATTACCTCCGTAATTGAAGAGAATCATTCATTTGGATCAATCTGGTTTTGTGCTGGGCAGAGAAGTGAGGGACAATACCATCAGGGCTCTTAATCTTATTCACCTCTGCACTTCCACTTCATCTTCTGCACTCCTTTTCTCCACAGATGCCGAGAAGGCGTTTGATAGGGTAAGCTGGAGGTTTATGAGGTGCACACTAAAATAAATTGGGATTGGGGCAAACGTGATGAGATGGATAGATGCCCTGTACAATTATCCAACAGTAGCAGTTAAAACCAATGGTGTGGAGCATGGCCTGACCATGGTTGGATGAAGACACACATCTGATGAACTCCCGGCCATGTCCCAGCTACCCTGGTACTTTTACCCTACTCCGCACGGCATGTACTCTGCCAAGAAGAGGAAAATTAAGAGAGGCGCTAAACCTACAAAAGCCACTATAACAGCTAAACTCGGCAAAGAAATAGGCCACTATTTCTCTAATTCCCAGGCGGCCTCCCTAGTCAGCAAGTTGGCAATGCCATGTGGCTCACAGCACGGGACCTTGGAACTCTGTGATTGTTCTACCTCCCCTGCTGTGCCAATGGGATTGGATACCTTTTCGGATGTCCCAGCGGCACTACACCAGGGTACACGGTGCCCACTGCTTTTCTCCTCAATTCTCTGGATAGCTGACGAGCTACGGGACATGCTGCGGGCTCTCCCAATGAAGGCAGACATCCCTCCACACCCACCTGGAGGAGCAACACTGCAAAGACATATGAGAAGTTAAGCAGTATGTTAAATCCCTCTCCACAAGGATCACTGCAGGGAGACCTCCCTTGAGACCCTAGAAACTTGGGTGGCTACCCTTGAAGCTCTACAAGACGCTCACTTGGATATCACTGTATATGGAGGAGATGGAAGACAGAAGCTGACGGAACAACCTGCGTCTCCAAGGCTTGCCTGAGGCAACAGGATCTGAAGACCTAGCGGAGACTGCTGCAGCTAACTTCCACAGGCTCCCTGATGATACCCTTCCAACCCGCTTAAAATTTTATCGGATTCACAGGGCCTTGGGCCCCCGCTCCCAGGACGTTAACCAGCCATGTGATGTTATCTGCTGGCTGCACCATTACTGGCATAAGGACAAAATTCTGAGGAAGGCATGGGAGGCAGGTGAGGTGGAATTTGATGGAGCACCCATCAAGATCCTCCTGGATGTCTCCCGTGCCACACTACACAGAAGAGCCATTCTTCGCCTTGCACTAGACCTTGTGCAAAGCTCTGGGGCTACATACCACTGGGGCTATCCTCTCGCAGTCACGTTCACTAAAGACCAAAGATCTTTCACTCTCCGTACACTGAGAGATCTCCCAGCATTTTTGCAATTCCTGGCTGCTGACCCAATCCCGATCCCGAACTGGATGCAGTTTCTGCCACCTCCTGCAGGCCGAATGGGATCAGGGGGCCCCTGGAGAAATTCCCAACCCAGACCGCAGAGGTCCCCAGCAGGGATGCCAAGGGCTCACGTGAGTCTTGACTACTACATCATAATATTAGCTCATGTCTGTTCCACGCTTAGCCTCTTCCCACTCCTGAACACAGTTCCTATACCCTACTGTATTGCAATGCCATGTCCCGGAGGGATCCCCACATCCTCATATAAGCCACAGAGTGTTCAATTTCTCTGAAACACGGACTTTACATGCAGTTATATGGAACCCCAACCTCCCTGAGCCGTATCCTACAGTACATTGTCTGAGGAGGTTCTGGTCCTCAATGCTTTGCCTGCCTCTTAACACAGACCATCTATATACGGTGGGGTCTTTTCTAGGAATGAACATATTACATCAAGGCATCTATTGGATCCCCCCCAGGACCTCGGGACCTCCATAATCAAAAACATTTCCCTGGTACTGTTCTCTTGCTCATGCTGGACACTGACTTGGACAAGTGACAGGGGAGAGCGCTCAGGTAGTGCTAGACTATACTACACGTGCAATCTTTCACACCCCCTGTTTCTTCTCTCCCCCGTATGCCATGTGCCAATGGTCAATCATCTCATCACACCCACTCCGGATTCTGCACTGTGTACCCCCTGGAAAATCACCCCTTCATGTCCCCCTTGAACTGATCAGTCCCCACCCTATCACAGCTAATCATGGCTTGGGCTGATCTTACCTATACAGAGGTCAGATTATAATAAGGTCTCCCCTGAGATTCCCCTACAGGGAGTTTTCCATGACTGGGTTACCATTACTTCCTCAATACAGCCACTGGAGGGGTTCTTGACCATACCTGTATCATCGGATCAATGGTATTATAATTACCCCATTCATGTTTTATGGCTGCGTATGAGGAGATGGATGGTATGCATGGACTGTCTGAATTGACCACCCACACCCACCACACTACCCCAGGGGGGTTCTAGCTCAATATTGCTATTGTGAAATTCAGACCTTTATATTTGCACTACATATAATATAGTAGGTTCCATCTATATCACAGGATGTATACCTACCTGGAAAGGCTACTGTCAGAAGGGGGAATTACAGAGCAATATATAGGCTATTTTTCTGTAGACGTGTGGTGAACAGGATTGGGGGAAGGTCTGGGGCGGATGCTGGGTCAAATCCCCCAGAGGTATTGGCTGAGGGAGGGAGGGTTTGGGAAAGATGGGATACAGACATTATCTTTACTGGTTTAATACGAGATGTTTCTTGATTGTACTTATGTTTAATTTTCTTTTGGTTATATTTTATTATTGCCGTTTATCTAGATTGATCTATACTCAGCTTCGGTGGCTGGGATGGGCCGTGGAGGATGCTCTGGGTCCTGTATCAGCTGCTTTCCCCAAGTAGGTCCGCACCCGGATTCCCTGACTTTAATCAGAGTGTGCTTACTGCAAAGTGTTCTTTGCAATTTCTAGTTTAACACAGGTGACAGCTGCTTGCTGATTCCCTGCTTCTTTCTTTCCCACTTTTTCTCTGCTCTCTGTTCTCCTCTCCCGCCTCTAGCTCTCTTCCCTCTTTCCACTTCATTACTTTCCTTCTCCACCCCCCCGTACCAGCAGTTGGCGATGGACAAGCTTAAACTATTCTCCTTAAACGCGAAAGGCCTCAACACCAGTGAAAAACGGTGCATACTCATGAATGACCTGAGACGCCTACAAGTTGACATCGTATTTATTCAAACCCATTTTAGAGAAGATAAATTACCTGTCCTGGAAAATAGATTCTACCCTCTAGCCTATCATTCGACTAATAAGACTAAATCGAGGGGCATCTCTCTCCTCATATCTAGTAAAGTACCGTGGACCTGTAAAGAGGTTTTACTGGACGAGGAAGGACGCTTTGCCTTCATTAAAGGCTTAGTTGGCAAAACACAATTAACACTCCCAACACTATGCACCAAACGTACACCAGGATATCTTTATTTGACGAACCCTAGCCAAATTATTAGACTTCAAGGAAGGACAATTAATTCTGGGTGGTGACTTCAATAATCCTCTGATTCTGGCAGTCGACACCTCCTCTGGATCTTCCTCTGTCTCCACAGCTCTTTGTAAACAAATAGCTCAATCCCTACATAAAGCCCAACTAATTGACATCTGGTGCCTACAACATTCAAGAGAGCGAGACTATACCTTTTATTCTTCACCGCATAAAATCTACACCAGAATAGATTACTTTCTAATCCCTCATGGCCAGCTTCATGCAGTACGAGACTCCACCATGTCCAACCATGCACCCATAATGCTGACCTATGTTCTATCAGATATCACAGCTGCGCTTCTGGACACTGAACGAGAGTCTTTTACAAACACCTGAAATACTGGCCGAAATCAATAAGGAGCTCATGCTCGATTTCCAAGCAAATGCTATCACGGGTTGTGACTGGGTAATAGTGTGGGAGGCACACAAGACTGTGATCTGAGGAATCTTTATAAAACATGGCTCATGAATTAAGAAAGAACGGAAAGCCCAGTCCACCTCCTTACCAAACTCCATGTCGTGGAATCCCAACACAAACATAATCCTTGTTCGTCCTCAGATACTGAACTGTCTACCTTTCATAATCAAATTAATGATTTTCTATTATATAGAGCCAAAGCAGCATTGAAAATTTGTCGTAAGGTAAATTATGAATCCGGGAATAAATGTGGGAAAGTGCTAGCCAGATCTGTAAGAGAGCATAAACTTCAGACCTACATTCCCATATTACATCACACACCGGTCACAAATCAGTCTTACCGTCACAAATCTCCCAGGTATTTAGAGAATTCTATGCCGCTTTCTATATCTTACCCACTTCGAATATTCCCAGATATGCATAGACGAATACCTTACATCCTCACAACTTTCCACACTCTTGACTGAAATTAAAGAAGAGCTAGACGCCCCTATTATACTCGAGGAATTAGAACAAGCCATTTCATCCAATAAACCAGGTAAAGCTCCAGGCCCGGACGAGTTCACTCTCCAGTATTATGAAACTCTACTCCCTCTCCTAGACCCTCATATGGTGACCCTGTTCAATGAATTAGGTTCCGAAATGTTTTCCCCTAGGGACCCTTTATGGGAATATATATCGGTCATACCCAAAGAGGGTAAAGACTCTGCCCTTTGTGGCAGTGAAAGGCCCATTTCCCTTCTGACACTGACCTCAAACTCTTCTCCAAGATTCTTGCAAACCGTCTAGCCAGATATTTACAAGATTTGATCCAGCTGGACCAAGTAGGTTTCATCCCCACTAGAGAAGCGGGAGACAACACTGTGGAAGTCCTCAACTTATTGCACCATGCCAATGTGACCCACACACACCAATTGGTTTTATGAGTACGTATGCTGAAAAGGCATTTGACCGTATCAATTGGCAATTTATGTTCTTCGTTCTCCGACATATCGGACTGAGGGATACCATAGTTAATTGGATATCCCGAATATACTCACACCCCTCCGCTCAGGTCAAAGCTAATGGGATTTTATCTGAACTGGTCTCGATCACAAAGGGGACTAGACAAGGCTGCCCACTCTCTCCGCTATTCTTTGCTTTAACGCTGGAACCATTTTTATGCACTATACGATGCAATCCTGATATTAGCAGTCTCTCCATTGGAAATAGGCATTGTAAAATTTCAGCATACGCTGACGACCTACTCTTCTCCCTTACAAAACCCATTGTTTCACTACCAAACTTGATGAGGGAATTCGAAATATACGGAGCACTCTCGAACTTAAAAATCAACTTTGGTAAGTCAGAAGCGATGAGAGTTGATCTGTCTACCACTTTTCAATCGACCCCGCAGTGAAGTTTTCATTTTAAGTGGACACAATTGGCTCTGAAAAATTTAGGTACTCTCATCCCAGCAAAAATAAATCGTATCTTTGCTCTTAATTTCCCTCCCATGCTGACCAAAATCCGTCTCCTGCTAGATGCCTGGCATAAAGGCCTACATTCCTGGTTCGGAAGTTATGACCTAATCAAAATGTGTATACTACCAAAACTTTTCTATTTATTCTAGGCCCTTCCAATTAAGATTCCAGTCTCTTATTTTAGGCAAGTACATGCTCTTTTTGTTAAATTTATCTGGGCATATAAAAATAACGCATCTTCCCAGAAGCCTGCTTTCCCTTCCAAAAATGTATGGTGGTCTTGCAATGCCGGAGATTAGAAATTACTACCACGCCACTCACCTAGGCCGCCTGATAGACTGGTGCTGGCACAGTCATTTAAAATTATGGGTTACCCTGGAAAAAACCCAGGCGGACATCCCGTTGGAGGGAGCCCTATGGTGCTATTCCCATCTTCCAGCTAGGGTGAAAAAACACCCGTTACTGGGAACAACACTCTGCTCTCCACTGGATTCCCCCCTCTTCCCTATAATAGGTAATCCTCAGTTCCCCCCAGGACTGAATTCTCAGCCTGCTAATAGATTGACCCAAACGGGACGAGTTAGAATATTGCATTTCATAGTGACAGGGAACTGGCCATCCATTGAGACTGAGTGACATCACGGGCCCTTTCCAACTCCCTTTCTGGTCCGCACTTCATTTAAGACATTACCTTAACTCCCTCCCAAACCCACGATGCTTTGATCACCCACTTACTATACTGGAAGAATACTGCTCAGATGGTGGAACTCTTAATTCCCTCTAAAATGTACAGCCTCCTAAATAACCCACCTGAACAACCGACTCTCACATTTATACACAAATGGGAATAAGATCTAAATCGCACCTTTACATCTGCTCAAGTGCAATTTATCCTTAAATTCTCACTGAAATCTTCTATCTGTCCGAGAATCCAGGAGACCAATTATAAATTACTGACTCGATTGTATTTCACCCCTGACATTCTTAAAAGGATCTTCCTGTCCATGTCCGACTTATGCTTACGATGCCTGGGAGACAGCGGAACATTATTACATATCTTTTGGTCCCTCGGAAAGGAAAACTCTTCTAGAAATCAGACTTCTCAACTGGCCTTCGCTATTAATTCAGCTAAGCCATCACTACCCAACTTGCCCCTGTCCACCCCCCCCCCGCCACCCTCTCTCTTCCCCTTCTACCCTACCTCTCCCTCCCCCTCTTACCTTCATCTCCTCCCTTTTTTTCTTTGTTTTATCTCTCTGGCTTTAACTTCTTTCTTACCATTTTTCTTCTTATTCATTTTATGGTAAAGGAAAATATGATGGGCACGCTTAGGCCTTTCTTCTTTCACCTTACTAGTTTATACAGAATACAGAGAGGAAACTGAAGGATAAACAATTGACTATACCTATTTCACCTATCGCTAGGACATTGCTATGCTTGCCTTGATGCTTGCCTGATTATTCATCATAGATGTTACTGTCTATGACACCTTTTGCAAGATGGATGTACAAATCTGTGTTTTATATGTGCCCATTGGGAGTTTAATAAAAATATATATTTGAAAAAAAAAAAACAATGGTGCACTATTGGCTAATTTCACTCTGGCAAATAGTACCCATCAGGGTTGCTCACTTTCGCCACTTATTCTTTCTACTTACCTTGGAGCCATTGTTACAACGTATTAGAACCAACCTGGATATAACAGGTAGTGTCTCACAAAGTCGCTGCATATGCAAACAATCTACTATTTTTTGTCGCCAGTCCAGAAATAACTTTACCCAATTTAATGAGAAAATTAGACCTGTATGCTTAAATGTCAAATTATAAAATGAATTATGCAAAATCAGAAGTAAATGAAACTTACATTCCCTGAAATTAGAGTGTTTATATTGAAATCAAGCTTCCCGTTTTGATGGGTGGTGGAGAAACTTAAGTATCTAGGGATACATCTTACACAATTTCTAGCCAATGTATTCCAACATAATTTCCCGCAATTGCTTTCCAATATTAAAAGTGTTTTTTGGTGCTGCCGACAACTCTCTCACACAGTATTGTAAAAATGAATGTACTCCCTCGAGTGCTGTATCTGTTTCAGACCCTACCGGTGACAGTACTGAATAATATCCTGCAACAAATTAAGCAGGAGTTTGTGCAATTTGTGGGCGGGTCATCCACCAAGGATTAGAACAGAAATACTCACTATGCCTAAGTGCGTAGAGGGCATGGGATTTCCAGACCTAGTATGGTACTATCAAGCTGCACATTTACTGTGAATACTGTACTGGTGCAATGATGGTCGGATAAAGAGCTAGGTATTCCTGGAACAACATATATCCCCTATTCCACTCAAGGCCCTCCCATGTATTAAAACGTTGTGTTCAGCTCAGGTGAGGGAGCATCCTATCTTAGGTACTATGTTTAAAGTAGTCGGTTCATTAAAATTTAGGGGGATAAGTCCTATAACATCATCACTTTTGATGCCAGTAATAGAAAACCCTGACTTTCCGCCAGGGTTTACTGATCCCAAATTTCATCAGTTCTTAGAGGTAGGTAAGTTCAGACTATGGGATTTTTGAAACTCAAATGGTTGGAAATCCATAAGGGGTATACAATCCATGCTTACACCATGTTTATCGACATGGCAGGCAATACAACTACAGCATCTTATTTCACTACTACAAGGTTCAGAATTTTTAGAAAAAAAAAAAAGCCCAAAAGCCCATTAGTTTAGAGCGATTGTGTGTAGAGGGCCTGGCCAGTATGGTGGGGACTATGCAAGGTGTATGCTGTATTAATAGCTCCATCTGATTCACTTGTTCACTTTTTATGTCGGCATGGGAAAAAGATTTGAATAGAAGATTTTCAGCTGATCAAAGAGATTGTATCTATTATTTTATACATACATCTTCTATCTCTTTGTAACTGCAGGAAGCAGGGTACAAGATTTTCACTGGATGGTATAGATAGAGAAAAGCTATAGGTAGAGAAGCTGCACCAAATGTTCTCTAACACTGATCTTATTTGTTGGCGATGCAGAGAAGAAAGGGGAACACTCTTCCATATTTTCTGGGCATGACCCAGAATTCATCCCTATTGGCAAGAGGTGTGCACTTTGATTAAAGATATCTCTGATCTCTCCATTGAACAGGATCCAGCAGCATGTTTGTTGCATCTCGGCCCTCTCTCAAGGAGTAGATATCGCCAATCAGTGGTAAGACACCTCCTTAACGCAGCGAGGGCCTGATATACCGGCACATTGGAAGTCCTCTTCTCAACCAACGGTGAAACACTGGATTAGAGTACTAAATAAGATAATGCATATGGAGGAGCTTTTGGCATCAGTGAAAAGGCAGTTTTTTCTGTAAAAACCTGCAGTGGGTGGATTCATTTCACCTCAACAGTCACATATAAGGCATTCTTTCCCTGATCCTGTGTCCAAAATATAATTTAATATGGCGGTCAATAACACCGCCATATGGAAGGAAAACTTTTTTTTTTCAATTTCATTTATTTAGTTATTTATTCATTTATTTTCTGGAGGGTGGAGGTGGGGAGGAGAGTGAGAAGGAGGGGGAGGAAGGAAAAGAGGGGGAAAAAAAGACAGGAAATTCTGTGTATCATCCTCGCAAATGGCATATATATAATGTTATTAAGTAGAAATGTGTTAGTCATTTATTGCTTTCTTAAGAGCCATGAGCCGAGCAGGCATGCCAGATGCTGTACATATGGGTGTATTGTAAATGTGTATGCTGTACTCAACAATTAGATTGTATAGTGTATATTTTCAGTTCCTGCTTTGATCTGTTGTGTATTAAGGCTTATGTATATGTGGAAATTTTAATAAGTTGTTATAAATAAAGAGTGTTAAAAAAAAGAAATAGATAAAAACTAGCTGAATTTAGCATATGTTTTGGTACTTGTACTGAAACTAATTAAAGGCTTTCATGAATTAGATGCAGACCATATTAAAGGGTCCTTACCACCAGAAAAGAGACGTTTTAACTGTTTTTAGCCTGGACATCCAATGGGAGTAGAAAATAACAGCCATGTACTTCAAAAAACAGCAATTATTATGGCAAATGACACATGAAATATAGCTTTCTCAATTGAGCTTTATTTGTCCTACATTAAATCAGGCAGGGAGATGATGTCAGGCTCTCCACATTGTCCAATCAGACCAATGCATTGTATTCACTGAGGGAAATGCAAAGCATTCTGTTAAAGGGTAAAATAGACTCCGCTCCTACAGGCGACAATCGGCTCATTATACCGGGACTCAGCCCTGAAAACAGCTATCCCTCACAAGCGGACACCCTCCTCTCCCTGATGGAGAAGTTTCTAACCAGCTCCAGGGCCAATTCTCCGTCCCCAAGCCGCACAAACTCACAAAGCCCTGCGGCCGGGTCTACCAAGATGGCCGCCGTGTCAGAGCTGGAACAAGCCACGATGGAGACACAGGCCCCAGAACTCCAAAACTCATCTCCACCGGATGAATATGCGAAGATTGCGCAGGCAGTGGCAGCCCTACTCCTGCCCAACATCACCCAGGCGGTGGATTCAGCGGTACAAGCAGGTATGGCCCAGCTCTGCCGCTGAAGCTAGGATATCTGACATTGATGATGAGATATACCAGATTAATGGCACGCTAGAGAAATACGACAAAGCCCATGCAGTCATACAAGAAAAGCTTGAGGATCTCAAAAATAGATCCCGGAGGAGCAATCTATAGGACTCCCCGAAAATTGTCCCAACAACGCCCTCATGCACATATGTGCCTCACGTATCCCTGAGGCGATGGGCCTCCCCGCACCTTGTATAGTAGAACGAGCTCATAGAGTTTGCCCTCCAAATGCAAATTGTAAACCCCCCAGGGCTGTCATAGTGAAATTCCTCAACTATGCAGACAAACTTGCAGTGCTTCAGGCCTTCAGGAGGTCACGTAGCCTCAGGATTGAGGGGGCCAACCTTCTAGTCTTCGCGGACTATTCAGCAGAGGTGTCAAGAAAACTTTAATCCTTCCAAGCAGTCGGTGCAGAACTTTACAAACAAAACATTTGCTTCTCCCTGGCCTTCCCAGCCATTTTGCGAATTTAATCTCCGAACTGAGAACAGCTGACATTCCAAACACCCAGAGAAGCGGAGGCCCATCTCAGATCCAGCTTGGCCAGGTCTCCCAGCCACTCGACCTCCCAGGATACCTTTTCACCGACTTCTAGGGAGCAACGAAGTCCTAGAAAAGACCCGGCAAAAAGACTGCGTCCCAATAACACCAGCGGCTCTAATAGAGATTCACTGCCAGTCCGTGCCTAATTTGCAATCTACCATGTGGGACAAACTCAAAATACCACCTAACCATCTACCAGGACACATACCCATGCTAAGTATCTATGTCTTGGGCATCCCATAATTAATCTACACCTGTTAGTTTCTTTCAGTTGGGCTGAGACTACCCCCTAATGTTGTATCTTCTTGACAAAGCCCGGTAGGCGGAATCGCCGAGTTCTAGGAGTATGCACTTGAGAAAAAAAGTGAAGTTTAGAAAGTTTGTTAAATTGAGTTGCTTATTCACCTTGTTTCTTTTTCTTCCAGCCCCCTACCCTTGATCTCCCTCTCCAATCATTCGCAAGAATCTACTGATCTTCACGCCAGCGGGTCCCGAACCACAACCCAACTTAACTGTGAGTCTTTCCTGCATGACACACACCTGATTTACAGGGTACGTAACATATCTCATACCGCCCCCACACAAATATGGGCATAGTCACCTGGAATGTTAAGGGGTTACGCTCCCCCTCTAAGCGAGCTAAAGTGCTGAGACACCTCAAACGTCTCCGCACAGATATTGCATTGCTACAGGAGACCCATCTTGGTGTAGATGACTTTCATTGTCTCCAAAAATGATGGGTCGGGAAAGTCATAGGATCCCCAGCTGTAGGCAGGAAAGCAGGCGTAGTCATACTGATGCACAAGAATTTATCATATAGCATATTAGGTACAGACCATGATTCCTTGGGCCGCAAAGTGACAGTGCACCTCAAACTGCAGTCCAAAGAACTATTGATATCCAACATCTATGCTCCCAATTCGCCTTCAATATCTTTTTTCCAGGAGACCACTAAATGGCTCCTTAGCAAACCAAACGTCCCCCATTTGATAGGCGGAGATTTTAACTCTGTGATCAGAATAGAGGAAGACAAGTCTTCCCACAAACAAAAAAACAGAGATACCCCTAGTCAGGTGGCCACCACCCAGCTAGAACAGTTTGTAACAGCGACCAATTTGATAGACACCTGGCGTCTGACGCACCCCACTGACAGGGAATATACTTTCTTCTCCCCCCACATGGGACGTTTTTACGAGGATAGATTACCTTTTCACCACTCACTCCCTAGTGCAGTCCATCAGAGAAATGGCCATTCACGACGTTGTCATCTCGGACCACAGCCCTGTCTCAATTCACTTAGCAGACTTTTCCCCCAAGACATCTCCCAACATATGGAGGTTCCCCTCCTATCTCGCAAATTACTCCCACCTTCAGGAAACCCTGCGCATGGCTTGGGAGGAATATTCTTCCCTCAACAGAGAACACCTTACCAACCCAAACTTGTTTTGGGACGCAGGGAAGGCATACCTATGAGGCAACATTCTGTCCTACGCCAGCCACTACAAAAGAAATGCACTCAAGAGCTTTACAGAGGCAAGCGAGCAACTGAGAAATGCGCATCGGTCACTACAACAAAAAGACACTCCCTCTAACCGCCAACTTTGGCAAGCAGCCAAGCAACAATTTGACGCTTGGGCGGAACACCAGGACCGCATACACACAGCACACTGGGACCTTATCCTCCATAAACAGGGTAATAAAGCAGGGAAGCTACTCGCCAGGTTATGCAAAGGCCACACATATCCATTCACTTAAAGACCAGGAAGGTATACTGACCTCCAATCCGGATAAAATGAATAAGATACTTCATAAATTCTACTCCACTCTGTACGCCCCAGACAAACAGGACCTATCAAGTGCAAGCTCCTTACTAAACACACCTGATCTCACCCAAATTACCCCAGATCATCTTTCCTCCCTGAATGCACCAATTACCAGAGAGGAAATTGAACAAAATATTAAAGCTCTAGCCAACAACAAATCCCCAGGTCCAGATGGCCTCACTGCCGAATTCTTTAAACTCACAATAAACTTCCTTCCATAGACTTTAACCAAAGTTTTTAACGGAATTTGGGAGGGTGGCCCGTACCTGCCGTCCGGTCAACAAGCATACATCAAATTAATTGAAAAAAAGGGTAAAGACCCTCAGGAACCAGGCTCATACCGCCCAATATCCCTACTAAATGTAGATTCGAAACTCCTATCCAAAATAGTCGCCTCCTGCCTAGCGAAAATTCTTCCCTCCCTAATACACCAGGCACAGGCAGGCTTCATCAAAGGCAGGTCCGCCTCCTCGAACATCAGAAAGGTGTTAGCAATCCTTGAGTATGCGAAGTCTTACCCCTCGCAAAATATAGCAATAGTTACCTTAGATGCTGAGAAGGCCTTTGACAATGTGAACTTTAACTGGTTGTCATCGGTCCTCAGCAAATTTGGATTTTCAGGCCCCTTCTCTCACTTTATCGAAAGCCTCTATAAGGCCCCCACAGCAAGAGTTGTAGCAGCGGGACTTATCATGGACCCCATTCCTTTACATAAAGGGACCAGACAGGGCAGCCCACTTTCCCCACTCTTATTTAACCTAGCGCTTGAGCCCCTCTCATGATATCTTACCACCTGCATCCCCCTACACGGTGTAAAAATGGGAGACGAGGAACTCCTAACCGCTTTATTCGCGGATGATATATTGATTTTTCCGACTGATCCTCAACAGGACCTTCCCCTGATCTTTAACACATTTTGGAAATGCTCAGGACTGAAGATTAATTATTCCAAAAGTGAAGTATTGCCCCTACAGCTGAGCCACAAGGCTACTTGGATTTCCTCCTCTCCCCTCCCTATAGGTAAGTGATATGTTGTTTAGCTTCAATTAATTTGATGTATGCTTGAACATCGGTAGAGATCCTTCATCCCTCTATACCCTCAACTATCCTCCTCTAATTACGAAAATATTGAGCCAACTGGAATTGTGGATGACCCTTTCCGCTATCGCTCACTGGGAGATGCTGTCTGTTCAAAATGGTCAGCTTTGCTAGGCTACTTTACCCAATGCAGACGATACCACTCCTCATTAAGCATAAGGATATACAAAAAATGAATAGGGCACTAACAACCTTCCTATGGCAACACAAGAAACCCAGAGTGGCACTGACTAAACTGCATCTCCCACGGAGCGAGGGGGGCTTCCCACATATTAGATTGTATAATTTATACTGTGTGTTGAGATGCGGCCTGGATTGGATCACCCAGGAATCCAAGTACACAAACTCGATGACATCGAATCAGCCTTATTTCAACCATTTGACCTGTGTTCCATCCTGCATAGCAACCTGCGATCCCTTCCATCGCAACTTAAATACAATCTACTAATAAGAGACACCCTCCTAGCCTGGAGAGAAATGAGAAAAGCCCAACACTTAGATACCAACATTTCTGGCTTCTTGGGCACCAAGGGCAACCCGATGTTCATTCCCTCGACACAACATGTTGCCTGTCACGTACCTGGAGGACGAGTCTGACTTCTGCAGGGGTAACCTCTCTTGCGGCCCTGGTTCGAGAACCCCTAATAGAGCAAACAGGGAGTTCAGGAGCGCAGAGGGGCACGAGGGTTGGACAGGAACACTTGGTGGTGTGTGTAGGTCCACTGGGACTCGTGCAAGACAGCAGAGTGGTCGTACAGTCCGGGTCGGCAACAGGCGGGCTAGGAAGTGCAAAAGGAGCAGGCAGGCGGATGGTCGGGTACAGGCAGAGTTCGTTAACAGGCTGACAGCAGAAGTGCAGAAGGATCAGACAATCGGGTGGTCGTAAGCAAGCCAAGGGTCGGTACAGGCGGAGTTCAGACAGGGTCGGGCAAGCCGGGTCACAGGAACAGGAGACAGGAACGGATAATCAGGCACAAGCTGCTCAGGAAGGACGGGTACACGTTGTAGATCCGACAGCATTTGCTACAGGAAGCAGGAAGTTTAAATAGAGCAGCTCCTCTAAGGATTAGAGGAAACAAAAACAAAATGCTATTAACCCCCCGCACTCCGTCTTCTAACATTGCCTTTCAAATATGGGAACAACATGACCTTAGAAATCTGAGCTCCCTTTTGGACCCGCTAACTGGACAAGCCAAACCAGCATACCTCATTCAGCAACAATTTGCCCTACCAGCACACCACAGACTTCACATACTGCAAGCTATCTCGTACATCAGTAAGATATGCCCTGACCCTTGTCTCAGATTCCAACCCTCGGTTTTGGACTCATTGGTAGACAACAAATCAATCAATGTCTCACTTATCTATAAAAGCCTCATTCCTTTCTTTACAAAATCCCTGGAGGTTTCTTCCTCAAAAGCCTGGACCAAGGAGCTGCAGGAGGGGAGCCTCCATGAATCCATTCTTAAAGGATATAACAAGATTCTGAAACTGACCACTAATGAGGCATGGCGGGAAATGCAATTCAAGAACCTACACCGAGCCTATATACCGTACTTCATACCTGAGGAATCTCCTCCCACCAAACTTTGCCCCTGGTGCAAAATTGACAAACCAACCCTCTTCCACAGGTTCTGGCTCTGCTCTCGAGTTCCTTCCTTCTGGTCTCAAGTCCGGTCTCTAATCTACAAAGTCACGAATCACAAAGTTCCTCTAAACCCAACTTTCATGGTTTTTGGGGACGAGTCTCTGACTCGATCCTTCAATGCTCCCTATGGAAAACATTTCCCACCATGGATTCACCTCTGCCTATTAGCAGCCCGCAAAACCATCATGACCCATTGGACTCAAAGTCTACCTCCCACCATATCAGAGGTTCAACGGCAACTAAACTCGCTCCTTTTCAGAGAAGTCTTAGACTTCTGGTCACACAAACAAGGCTCTCAAAAACGTATACATCAACGCTGGGGCAACGATATCACAGCTACCTTCTCCAGACAAGAGCAGGAAAGACTCACCCCCCCCACCTTTATGACTTGCGGTACAAGCATACCAACACCTATACTCTCCCCCGCCATGGAGTCCCGCCTACACCAACAACTTCAATCTGAACTTTTCTTAACTCCCATATACACTCCAGAAGTTACTTTCTCAAGCTACCCATCGTGCATCTCTCTCTTCCATCTAATCAATATCACTAATGTCTAGAAAACTGTAGGAGACTTACCTTGCTCCAAATTTCTGTACATGCCGTAGTGCTCTACTCTTCTACCACGCCAGGTTATTCTATTTTTTTTTTTACACCATTCTCTCCTGATGTCAACTTCAAAACATATCTTCAATCTCTGGACGCAGATCAGGCCCCGCGCCACCCCCCCTTCTTTTGGGGATGGGGAAATGGAAGTCGGGACCACAGGTCTCTCTTATCCATCCAGATTTAAGCTTATTCTAAAATGATCAGTAGCATCTCATGTTCTAAGTTGAACTTGGTTTGGTTGAGCTACGGTTGGCTTCTTTCTCTTCTCTAACCATTTAAGGTAGTACAAAGAGAGGTTCTACCTTAATCTGTTGTTTAATTCTCGCAAGTGACTTCTATGTTTCTTCTCTACCTTTTCCCTCTCTATCTCTCCCTCCCCTTCCTCCCCTGCCACAAATTCACTGGAAATAAATACTGTGTTCCATATTTCCTCACGACGCTGAATTTTACCTTTCTCTTCTATTGTGGTTCCCCCCTCTTTATCATCATATAGATACTATTTATGCATTGATCTGTATTTCCATGAATAAAACAATAAAATTTGATATAAAAAAAAAAGAATAAAATAAAAGAAATTGCAGCACTGATAAATAAAGTCCAATGCAACTTATTGAACTAGTTCAAGGTCTGTAAAGACCTGAGATAGTCCGTATAAAAATGGTAAAAATGGCCACTCACCAAAAATCAGACCCAACCCGCATGTAGATAATAATCAGAATGCTGAAGTAGCTCTTCTGAGGAAATACACTGTTGTTCGTGGGATACTGGGACTTATTTTATCCATATAGTCAGCTAAGAGAAAAAAATTCATAGTGTAGTAATTTATGAAACTGAATCAATATGAAGGGAGAAAAGGACAGACTCCGTGTCACACTCCAGCTTCCTCACATGCAATGCAAACTCACTAGACCATAAGTCATAACACGCCAAAAGGACCATTCAGTATGCTCCATCCAGGGATATCTGGATCAGTCACAGCATTGACCGTATTCAAGATCTCAGCGATAAATGTTAAGGGACATTTAATTGCTTCAACCACTGCATGATACCATACAAATAGAACAGGGCATCATAGTGAAATATTGTTTAAGATAAGTGATAAAAACATAGTACAAAGGTGCAAATCACAAAAAAAGCCACTCACGTGCAAATGCTGCCATGATCAGCGTTCGTGGTAGCGTGGCGGCATGCGAGTAGCCATGCCCAATGTGTTTTCAGCCAATGCTCCACCTCAGGGACCTCTAGTGTGCGATATGATTGGCCCTTATATATGTAGCCCACAGACGGAGTGTCAAATGATATCACTTCCATCTAAAATGCCATTTTCCCGTGGATGAAAGTGTCAGTTCCGGTTTCAGCGCCATTTTCCCACGGATTTATACTAATAAAAACAAAACTATATAATTTCTGCCTACTGCACCATTTTCCAGTGGACAAATATGTCACTTCCGGGTTAGGAGCCATTATACCATAGGTTTATAGTGGTACAGGCATAACAGCCTAGTAATGTTATAGAAATGTTTTTTATTTAAAATAAAAATAAAAAAAATACAGTACCCAATACTGGATGGCCATATTGAAATACAAGGTGGTAGTATAACAAATAGCAAAATCCATAGTGCTGAAAACCAATTGATAAAAATGAATGGGCTACATATCTATTTAAAAACAAATGTCCCCAAATAATAATACATTTGTAGATTAGTCTCTTGTGATCTTATTATGTACATCATTACAAAAAAACAAATAAGCATATGTAAAGCTAAACAAATATATACAAAATTCATCTCAAATGCAGAGATATAATAGAATGACAATGATCTTAATTACAGAGTTGAGACATCAAGTCCACAAAAATAAACTATTATCTAAAAAACAATTTATGTTCCACCCAATGTTATGGACCAAGGGAAAATAAGTTGTAAGTTCAGACAGCCAATACATTTCTTTCTTAGCAATTTCTCGGATCTTGTTACTACCCCTTCAGTGGGGGTAAAGTTTACAGATAGCAGTAAATTTTAAACTCCTTGGATCATGGTTAGGTTATTTCCTGAAATGTAGTGGTAGACTATGTGTTTTATAGCCCTTCCTAATTTTAGATACATTTTCCCTCATACGTTCTCTTAACCTTCTCGAGGTATGACCCACATACTCTTTATACCACCATTCTAATAAATAGACCATATATCAGGTTTCACAAGTAATGAAAGATTGTATCTTGTAGTGTAGCAGTATTACAAGATTTTTTTCAACCTAGTGTTACACAATCCACAAATTACACAGTTGTTGCAGGGATAAATGCCTTTTAAATATCTAAAAATGATAACTGCTTGGGTGGATGAATGATGCTAGGGGCTACCTTGTCTCTCAGGTTGGGATCCCTTCTTAAAATAACCTCAGGTTTTCCTGGAAGTATTTTACCCAAAGTTGGGTCAGATTTTGAAATATCCCATGTTTTATTAATAATACCTTTAATCTGATAATATTGGAAGGAGTAGTTAGTAATGAATGGACATACCATCTTTTTGGTTTTATCATTCTTTTGAACAACCAATATGTTATTTATTTCCATATTTCCTACTTCCCTAATGGTTTCATCTAGGGTTCACTCCTCATAGCCTTTTTCCAGAAAATGATCTTTGAGCAATTATTCCTTCCTTAGCCAATATTGACAAGTCCAAAAAGGTAATCTCCTCAGTACTGAAAGAAAAAGACAACTAAATATTGTGATCAATGTTGTTTAGAGTTGTCATAAAGCCTTCCAAAGACTCCTGATTACTGTCCCAAATTAACAGAATATTGTCAATTAAGCATTTATAGAACACCAGTTCATCCCACTGTTGTCCAAAAATGATGCCATGTTCCCAATGGGCAATGATGCCAAACTGGGGAAAACTTAGCCTACATTGCCACAACCCGCTGTTATAAATAAAATGTATTGTTAAACCAACAGAAATTGTGAGTCATTGCATAATGTAATACATTCAAGATAAATGCCCTCTGTGTTACAGGTAGCTTTTGATCCTGTTGTAAATAATATTTGACCGCCGACATCCCATTCATTGAGTGATATTGGTGTACAGGGAAGTGACTTCGGCAGTCACTAGATACATTCCTTCCTTAAAATCAAAATTCCACAGCTCACTAAGAACATGTGCAGCCATGTGCTCGTTTGGGAGTAGCTGGTAGTAATGGTTCACCTTGTAGCTGCCCTCAATCTCACCATATCACACACATCTGTAGAGACTGACCAGGCCGGCACTTGTTTTTGTTGTTTTATTTAGGGAAAATAATGTGGATGGGGAAAAGGGGTGACTATGGTATGCCCCAAGAATTATGGTACAAGAACTCCATATACAGTACTGTATATGCACACTGATACTGCAGACTATCCTTCTGTAGACTGTTAATCCTCGCAACTCTCCAGCACATCACTTGCTGACCGTTTCTCCTACAGTTTTCTTTCCAGCACTGAACTTGCAGACTATCACTCCTTTACTTCTCTCCAGCACTTCACTTAGTTTCCAGCTCGAAAGGAAATTTATCAAGCTTCTCTACTCTTTTCTCTTCACCACGCCTAGCACATGGTGAGGCCTACATGGTGTCAGCAGGACCATAGGACCACCCATTACAGGCCAGGGATCACGAGCCCCTGAATATGTAGCAAAGTACTTGAGTGCTAGCAGGGTCTTTGATGGACTACAACTCCCAGCCCATTCCTCTTCCAGGTCCCACTGACCTGCTTTTCCTTAGTGACACTCCTTCCCCTGACTAGCTCCCAAGGCTTCCACAGACTGTCCACTATTCCTCTCCCAGCCTGCTCCAGCACTTTATCCTCCAGCTCCCAGGGTCTGTCACTCACCGACACCAGTGGATCACTTTAAAGTCTCTCTCTCTCTGTAGCACCTCCGCTTTTCTCCTGTTCCCTTGTGCGACTCCAGAAATCATCTCCATTCCCGGCTGCACCCAAACCTCCAGGCCTCAAGGTCACCCCCCCAGATGGGGGTGACCTCCCGGGTAGAAGCTTCCACAGCGCATCCTGCTACATCTCAGACTTCCACCCCACACTCCTTCCCAGGCTGACCCAGCCCAGAGTATATAAGAAGGCCTGCCCCTTGCCAATCCAGATTGGGGATTGGTTAGGGCTTCCCATGACACTCCAAATGATGACATTGTTTGTCCCACCTTCATTCTGAAAGGTTCCAGTGCCTACCAGAAGAAGGTAGGAGGGTTTAGTGACCTCATCTGTTGGCCTCTCCCAGTCCTACCTGAGCCACTCCCCAAGCCCAGATCAAAACATTCAGGCCTGCACATACAGCCAGGCCTGACTAAATTTTGCCTCTCCTAGCAAAATCCTGCTACAAAAATGCACCTACAGTACGGGGGCGCTACACATGTTTAGTATCAGGCAAATAAGCCAGAGTTTTTTCAACCAAAGGTTGGAGGAATGAGTTAATATATTCCCCTATTTTAGCTGTTAGGGATCCAATCCCACTAATAGGTGTAGTGGTACCCCCGTAGGGGCTGCTGAGTATTGTGGTCCGTATGCCACCCTGTCCAACCAGGCGCACGATTTCAACCATCCAGAGACATGAAACAGTCCTTGCACTTGTCTTTCTATTTTTATTGAGGGGTATTAACCACTTCAGCCACGGAAGGATTTACCCCCTTTCTGACCACAGCACTTTTTGCAATTTGGCACTGCATCACTTTAACTGACAATTGTGCAGTCGTGCGATGTTGTACCCAAACAAAATTGACATCTTTTTTCCCACAAATAGAGCTTTATTTTGGTAGTATTTGATCACCTCTGCATTTTTATATTTTGCGCTATAAACAAAATAAGAGCAACAATTTTGAAAAAAAAACAATATTTTTTACTTTTTGCTATAACAAATAAGCAAAAAAAAAAGTAAAAAAATGAATTTCTTCCTCAGTTTAGGCCGATATGTATTCTTCTACATATTTTTGGTAAAAAAAAAAATCGCAACAGGCATATTTTGATTGGGCTGCACAAAAGTTATCACATCTACAAACTATGGGAATAGATTTATGGCATTTTTATTATCTTTTTTTTTTTACTAATAATGGCGACGATCTGTGATTTTTATCGGGACTGCAATATTGCAGCGGACAGATCGGACACCTTTGACACTTTTTGGGACCAAGGACATTTATACAGCGATAAGAGCTAAAAATAGCCACTGATTACTGTATAAATGTCACTGGCAGGGAAGGGGTTAAATTGTAGGGGGCGATCAAGGGGTTAAGTGTGTTCCCTCACTGTGTTCTAACTGTGTTGGGGCTGGGCTGGCCGGGGCATGACAGATCTAACTGTTCCCGATTACTGGGAACAGTAGATCTGTCATATGTCCCCTGACAGAACGGAGATCTGCTGTGTTTACACTGACAGATCTTTGTTCTGCCTCTGTAACAGGCAATCATGGGTCGCCGGTGGAAATCGAGTATGCATGACCCATGGGCATGCTCATGCAGCGTGCAGCGGGTGCGAGAGTGCGACACCCGCAACTGCAGCTGCACGATCTGCCGTACAGATATGGCGATTCACGCAGCAGTGCCAACTAGCCGCCGTATTATGACGCGGGCCGGTCGGCAAGTGGTTAAACCTGGATAGGGTAAGGGAGTATGGGATACCCACTGGATTGAAACATAATATACACAGGACTCAACATATATACACCTCCAAGTTGGGGATTGGTCAGGGCTCCTTAGAATACCCTAGACAGCTCCACCTCTCTTCTCCTCCTTTCTCTCTAGAAGACACTAGAATGTTCTAGAAAGAAGTGAGAATGCTGCCTGTGAGTCACCAGCTCTATCCTGAGTCAGTCCCAACCCAGATCAAAACAAGCAGGCCTAGATACCAGCTAGGCCTGCCTAAATTTACCTACTCTACCAAAAAATCTATTTACATAATCTAGCAACCTAGAGGGTGCTACAAAGTTCTCCCTGGGGGATGAATAGGGTCCTTATACACCTTAGGTAAACAATACATGATAAGGATTCTAGAAGCTGTGGCGACCAGAAACAGTTTTTCCTTTTTGTTTAAAATCCCAAGATCATTACCTTTATTAATCAGTGTTAATCAGTATCCTAAAGTCGGATCTTTACATAAGGATACATAAGTATCTCTGTTGCCATGGATGTCATGCATTTGTTTCATATAATCATCCTTATCCAGAATAACCACTGCACCACCTTTATTGGCTGGATGGACTACTAAGTCCTTTCTTTCAAGCAACTTTTTCATTCCAACAGAATATTCTTTGTCTTCATGTGCTTCCTGATCTTCAATTTATTCAGATCTCGTGTCACTAAATCCTTAACCACTTCAACCCCAGAAGGATTTACCCCTTCCTGACCAGAGCACTTTTTGCAATTCGGCACTGCGTTGCTTTAATTTTTGTAATAGTAATGGCGGCGATCTGTGATTTTAATCCGGACTGCGACATTGCCGGGGACAGATCAGACATTTTTTACACTTTTTTGAGACTATTGACATTTATACAGCGATAGCCACTGATTACTGTATAAATGTCATTGGCAGGGAAGGGGTTAACCTGTAGGGGGCGATCTAGGGGTTAACTGTGTTCCCCTCACTGTGTTCTAACTGTATGGGGGCTGGGCTGGCAGGGGCATGGTAAATGTAACTGATCCCGATCACAGGGATCAGTAGATCTCTGTCATGCCTCCTGTTGGAACGGGGAACCACCATGTTTACATCGGAGGTTCCCCGTTCTGACTGGTGGCATGACAGAGATCGAATGGTCCCTGTGATCGGAATCAGTTAGATCTGTCATGCCCCTGCCAGCCCAGCCCCCATTCAGTTAGAACACAGTGAGGGGAACCTTCATGTTTACATTGGCGGTTCCCCATTCTTCCTCTGTAACAGCTGATTGCAGGTTGCAGGCAGACATTGAGTATGCCCGATCCACGGCCCAATTAACAGAGCGTACGGTGGGCACGAGAGCAGGCCAGTGGCGCGCGCCCATTCGCAACTGTGGCTATGCAGACCGCCATTTATAGACGCGATCTGCGCAGCGGTGTCACTTTGTCACGTCTTTCTATGTGAGGCGGTCGGCAAGTGGTTAAATACTGATATGTGTTAACTCACTCCCGGAGGATTAAAAAGTGAAGCATTTCTAATGTTTGTATGTTTATAAATAGAATTGTTACAGGAGTTACGTAAGATGAGATTTTGTTAAAAAATATTTTTAATATTCAGTTGATGAGTGAATCTATTAATGTCAATAAACGTTTGAGCAAATTACCCCCTGCAGTTTCTATGCTGCAGGGCAGCAGCTTGGCATAGGATCCAGAAGACATTGGCAATTGCTGTAACAGCAGCAACTACTACACAGATACTTTGCTTTCACAACAGCCCCCCAGGTATGATACATGCATACTTACTTTGGTCCAAGGTGGATCAAAGTAAGTATGCAGTAAAAATCCATACCCAGAACTCAGCTATAATACAGCAAATTTCCTGAAAATCACAATATCAAATTTATGAATACAACATTCATTATTGTCAGACTTGTGTAAAAAAAATCACCAAGTGAAAGAGAGTCATCAAATTTACAATCTAATCCAATTAGCTGCTTGTGATAATGTTCACTCAGTGTCAGTTTTTCTAGCAACCTTATTGATATCTGTCACAGTGCTAAATAAATCAAAGTGTTTTGCAGGGCAAAAGTTCAAATCTTTAAGTAATAAACAATGTTCACGCACCAATAGTTCTCTATAAGACAAAGTAATGATGCTGATATTTGTCAGGTCCAGATGCAGACACTCCAGTCAGAGTTAATAGTGTCTTCCCTTTTAGCAGCTGCTTTTCCCTTAAGGCTAGTATGCCTACTGGTATGCGGATGCCCCTAGGACATAAACTACTTACTCTGGCAATAGAATGTTGCAGGTTGGCCCTTAAAGCGGAGTTCCAGTCAAAAGTGTAGCTGCTGACTTTTAATAAATAGACACTTACCTGTTCCACAGTCCAGCGGTGTACTCACTACAGCTGTGTCACCCCCATGTTCTCCCTCTGCGACGCCGGCATATCTACTATGGGCACCCGGCTGTGACAGCTTGCTCCTTCACAGCTGGGAGCCCACTGCACATACACAAATGGTGCTATGGTCTGTGACTAGCCCCAAACTCTTCTAAAACTTGTCATATGTTCCAAAATACTTTAAGAGGGAGACCTTCTGCTTCCAGTCGCCGAGGAGACTGGAACAGAAGTAGGAGCAGGTACCTGTCAAATTTGGGTACCTGCTCCCCCCTCCTCCCCAAAATCTCAGTTTCACAAACAGGAGCCGGGGAGGAGGCCTTAAACCTGAAGTTCCACTTTTGGGTGGAACTCCGCTTTAAGCAGAAATAAATGTGCATACACATACATACATACATACACATACAGTATACAGTTGTGCTCATAATTTTACATATCCTGGCAGAATTTATCATTTCTTGACCATTTTTCAGAGGATATGATAACACAAAAACATTTCTTTCACTCATGGTTAGTGTTTGTCAGAAGCCATTTACTATCAATCAGCTGTGTTTACTCTTTTTAAATCATAATGGCAACAAAAACTACCCAAATAACCCTGATCAAAAGTTTACATACCCTGGTGATTTTGGCCTGATAACATGCACATAAGTTGACACAAAGGGTTTTGAAAGGAGTTTGAATGGCTATTAAAGGTAACCACCCTCACCTGTGATCTGTTTGATTGCAATTAGTGTATTTGTGTGTATAAAAGGTCAATGAGTTTCTGGACTCCTGACAGACGCTTGCATCTTACATCAAGTGCTGCACTGACGCTTCTAGATTCTGAGTCATGGGGAAAGCAAAAGAATTGTCAAAGGATCTGCGGGAAAAGGTAGTTGAACTGTATAAAACAGGAAAGGGATATAAGAAGATATCCAAGGAATTGAGAATGCCAATCAGCAGTGCTCAAACTCTAATCAAGAAGTGGATAATGAGGGCTTCTGTTGAAACCAAACCACAATCAGGTAGGCCAACTAACATTTCAGCCACAATTGCCAGGAAAATGGTTCAGGATGCAAAGAAAAACCCACAAATAACTTCAGGTGAAATACAAGACTCTCTGAAAAAATGTGGTGTGGCTGTTTCAAGATGCACAATAAGGAGGCACTTGAAGAAAGATGGACTGCATGGTCAAGTCGCCAGAAGAAAGCCATTACTATGCAAATACCACAAAGTATCCCGCTTACAATACGCAAACAGCACAAAGACAAGTCTCAAACCTTCTGGCACAAAGTCATTTGGAGTGATGAGACCAAAATTTAACCTAATACCGTGTATTGCCTCCTTTAACATCAATGACAGCTTGAAGTCTTGTGTTATTTGTGGATGAGGCTCTTTATCTTCTCAGATGGTAAAGCTGCCCATTCCTCTTGACAAAAAGTCCAGTTGTGGCTGAAACATTAGAGGGTCTACCTGATTAGAGTTTGAACACTGCTGAATGGCACAGTCAATTCCCTGGATATCTTTTTATAGCCCTTCCCTGTTTTATACAGTTCAACTACCTTTTCCCGCAGATCCTTTGATAATTCTTTTGCTTTTCCCATGATTCAGAATCCAGAAACATCAGTGCAGCACTTGATGAAAGATGCAAGGGTCTGTCAGGAGTCCAGAAACTCATTGACCTTTTATACACACACACACTAATTACAAGCAAACAGATCACAGGTGAGGATGGTTACCTTTAATAGCCATTCAACGTTCACGACGTGACTACAAAGACCTAAGACTTAGTACCCTTTTCGTTTTCTTAATAGTTTCCTAGACGCCCTTTTCCATCAACTTGACATATTTTGTCCCTTCCCGATATTTTTCTATAGGTCCCTTAACTGACACGGTAAGTCGTCACAAGTTTGAGATTAGTCCATCTGGGAGATTACAAAGTCGGTGTTGACCTGAAAAACAGTTCTCCTTACCCGTCGAAATGGTAGACTCTTCTATTTCTCGGAGTAGGTGTTTATTGTGTTCTGAAGTTCGACAGTAACTACAATTTCCTCCGTTATGTGCCATAATCCAATTTAAAACCA
>BLSH010025165.1:746234-757699 GCA_018402905.1 Glandirana rugosa | reverse complement strand
GTGTGTCTGTCTGACGACGGGGGAGGGACTGTGTGACGAGGGGGGAGGAACTGTATGACTAGGGGGTGGTGTGACGAGGGGGGAGGGACTGTGTGACGAGAGGGAGGGGGGAGCAGTGTGTCAGGGAGGGGGCAGCAGTCTGTCTGTGTGTCAGGGGGGAGCAGTGTGTCAGGGAGGGGGAGCGGTGTGTCAGTGAGGGGGGGAGCAGTGTGTCAGTGAGGGGGGATCAGTGTGTCAGGGAAGGGGGAGCAGTGTGTCAGTGAGGGGAAGCAATGTGTCGGGGAAGCAGTTTGTCAGGGAGGGGGGAGCAGTGTGTCAGTGAGGGGGGAGCAGTGTCAATGAGGGGAGAGCAGTGTCAATGAGGGGAGAGCAGTGTGTCAGGGAGGGGGGAGCAGTGTGACCAGTAACATATAATACACAGCACACACCATGTACAGCAGCACCCAGCTCACCCCACATCACACACACTGCTCTGAGCACCAGCCTCACTTCACTCCCAGCAGCCTCAGCAGTGCCTCGCTCAACTCACACTTTGCCTCCTCACGGCTCAGCCTCCTGTTCTCTCATCCCATGTGTCCCTCCGGGGCAGCCAGGTCCCACAGCACCACCACCAGCAGCTTCCTCCCTGCCGCTTGCTGCTCCACCACCTAGCCGACCCCAGTGTGAGGAAACCCATAAGTAGCGCAGAGCTGCATGTGTAGTTGGACCGGTAGGTGCTGAGAGAGGAGGAGGAGCCGAAAACCTCCTTTTATGGGATACTGATCTTGCTGCTACACTGGGCAGGCTGCACTCTGTTTGCCGCACCAGGCCCTGCTGCTAACGGGAACAGAGTTCCTGCTGTGCAAAAAGTACAGGAAATCCATTCCCATGCGTACCCACAGGACTCGAGTCCTGCATACAACTACTACACACAAGGAGGAGTGCTGCTGTAATCAGGGAGATGGAACTCCACTTATGAAGACAAAAGCAAGAGAATGCTGAAAACAGCACAGACCTCTAGTGTAGTAAAAGGATCAAAGAGCCTCCTGCTTGGCTCGCTCAATCCCTAGGACAGCTCTCCTGTAAAAGTGGGGTCACAGGATGCATTAGCTAAAAAAGAGGAGTTCTCTAAATGCACCCTGTGACCCCACTTTTACAAGAGAGCTGTTCTTCGGTTCTTAAACGAGCGCAGCAGGAGCAGCAGAGACTTTTGGCATCCAGCCCAGCTCTTCACCTGTCAGCTGGCCACACAGTGATTCGGACACTGTGGTTGTTCATCCATACTTTCCTTGTGACTATGTTGTCCATTGAGTGGACTTTTTCTCATGGACTATATGCACTCTTTCACGCTTTATTTTGTGAGTATATATGTTGTTTTTAATAAAGCCCTGTTTTCACCCTTCCCTTGCCTTTGTTCAAATTGTGTGGTGGACCTTACATTACTAAGCAATTATTGGTGCTGCCATTTGCTAAAGGGTTTAGAAGGGACAATTGCTCAAAAAATGGAAGGCGACTTGTAACCTTTTGCTTGCTGGAAGGTTTGTTCTGTAATTGCATGCTTTGTGTCAGGTCATCTATGAGAGATGTCTTTTCCAATTGGCATTTAGTTTGGCCTTTTATGGAGCACTAGGAAGTTAGGAAATTGGTTAGTTCTTGGAGGGACATGGTGGGCAGCTTATTGTTCGATAATGTCATGTATGTAGATGGAATGGTGCCCCTGACTATTTTTCATTCAAAAACTGATTAGCGTGATTAGTTTTTGGATGCAGTTGTGGGAGGCACAGTCATACACTACCTACCCCTTACATTGTTATGTTAATTTTGTGGAAGTCCATCCTGCGTTACATCTTCATTTTGAGGAGACATAAACACAAACAATTATCTAATTTATATTAAATAAATAATTATTTTGAATTTTCTCTGTGATATTTGAGATCATTGTGATATTTTCAGAAATAGTCGTGTGGTTGAAGTGGTGATTGGTTAGTGATCACAGTATTTTGAATAGATCCTAAATCAAAATTAATAAGGCAGTGTCCAAATGTGTCTAATGGGTAGAATTGCAGTACATCACCTATTTTCAGAAATTGATTCAGGCATCTTTTGTGATGATGATGTTCAGTGGCGTCTGATGAAGTTTTAAGATGGGGAGGTTGCCAGACCCCGCCCTTCATTTTTGACCCATCCCACTTCACATAAGCCCCACCCCTTATATAATACACCCACTCCGCCCCCTGTGTTCCACTTGCTTCCACCCATAGTGGCAGGAGTATACAGCTCAGCATCACAGAACAGAGTATACAGCCCCAGAATCACAGGACAGAGTATACAGCTCAGCATCACAGGACTGAGTATATAGCTCAGCCTCACAGATCAGGGTATATAGCTCAGGCTCACATATCAGGGTATATAGCTCAGCCTCACATATCAGGGTATATAGCTCAGCCTCACAGATCAGGGTATACAGCTCAGCCTCACAGATCAGGGTATACAACTCAGCCTCACAGATCAAGGTATATAGCTCAGCATTACAGATCAGGGTATATAGCTCAGCATTACAGATCAGGGTATATAGCTCAGCTTCACAGATCAGGGTATATAGCTCAGACTCACAGATCAGGGTATATAGCTCAGCCTCACAGATCAGGGCATAGAGCTCAGCCTCACAGATCAGGGTATACAGCTCAGCCTCACAGATCAAGGTATACAGCTCAGCCTCACAGATCAGGGTATATAGCACATCATTACATATCAAAGTATATAGCTCAGCCTCACAGATCAGGGTATACAGCTCAGCCTCACAGATCAGGGTATATATCTCAGCATTACAGATCAGGGTATATAGCTCAGCTTCACAGATCAGAGTATATAGCACAGTCTCACAGATCAGGGTATATAGCTCAGCATTACATATCAGGGTAAACAGCTTAGCCTCACAGATCTGGGTATATAGCTCAATATTACTGATCACGGCATATAGCTCAGCCTCACAGATCAGGGTATATAGATCAGCATTACAGATTAGGGTATACAGCTCAACCTCCCAGATCAGGGTATATAGCTCAGCCTCACAGATCAGGGTATATAGCTCAGCATTACAGATCAGGGTATATAGCTCAACCTCAGCAATCAGGGTATATAGCTCAGCATCACAGATCAGAGTATACAGCTCAGCCTCTCAGATCAGGGTCTATAGCTCAGCAGTACAGATCAGGGTATATAGATGAGCATTACAGGTCAGGGTATATAGCTCAGCCTTACAGATCAGGGTATATAGCTCAGTCTCACAGATCAGTGTATATAGCTCAGCATTACAGATCATGGTATATAGCTCAGTCTCACAGATAAGGGTATACAGATCAGGGTATACAGATCAGGGTACACAGCTCAGTCTCACAGATCAGTGTATATAGCTCAGCATTACAGATCATGGTATATAGCTCAGCCTCACAGATAAGGGTATTCATATCAGGGTATACAGCTCAGCCTTGCAGATCAGGGTATACAGATCAGGGTATACAGCTCAGCCTCACAGATCAGGGTATACAGATCAGGGTACACAGCTCAGCCTCATAGATCAGGGTATACAGATCAGGGTATACAGTTCAGCCTCGCAGATTAGGGTTTACAGATCAGGGTATACAGATCAGGATATACAACTCAGCCTCACCTCCCCAGTGTGGGGCTCGCGGCACTCTGAGGCATCCCCCACCATCTCCCCCAGTGGGAGGTCCAGCACTTACCGGGCTGTAGTGTCCTCTGTTCTGTCCCGTGTCTCCTCCAGAGTGCGGGCAGCAGGCAGTAGCGGTGGCGGAGGTGTCCATGCCTCCAGCGTATGTCTACTCTGCTTCTCTCCATATTTCCTCTTCCTAAGCGCTAGGCATCCAATAGGATCACCTGGTGCTTTGGCCAATCGGGAAACAGGTCTCACGACCTGCCCTCCTGATTGGCGGGGAAGAACTTTAGTGTGAAAATAGCTCAATTTATTCCCTGTGGTCACGAGCCCACCCTTTTTTTGAAGCCTATTAGAGCCTCTGGCTTTAATCAGGTGATTAAAAAAAACACTCCGCCATAGAAATGTGTGTGCCCAGCATCCTGAAAGGTGCCGGGCGCATGGATAGAGGGGGAGTGGTGGCAGGGATAGGGGGTGGTGCCCGTGCACCCTCAATGCATGGCCCGCCACTGATGATGTTCATCTAATTGAGGTTGGTCTCAATGTCTTAAATTTGATGCTTCAGGAGGGCCTGGAGCAGACCCTGCAGTTATGGTGGTGTATTCAGAATTAAAGGCATTTGTTCATGTACTTCCTGTAGTATGGTACCTGTCTACCGGTTGTGCTCCTCAGGTAGTACCACACAAACTTCCAATAGTGTCTACGATTTGTATTATAACACAATAAGAGTATGAAGGGCCTCTAATAAATTAGGTTTGCACACCGAGATTAAACTGGTACCATCATCCTAATGCATGTATTAAACACAAGTTAGGCAAGTATGATCCACTGTTGTCAACATTAGAAAACTACCAGTGGGAAATGCAGATATTGCTGGAGCGCATTCATATAGACAGGAAGTGGTTGCAAAGAGTCTGCAGGAGGTGCAACAGGTTGAAAAACAAGTATTAAAAAAATATGTCTGTTGTTTATGACACGCAGTGCTTTATTTAAGCTAGAATTTACATCTGCGTAAAATTATATAAAGATGAAACTCAACATGAAAAAAATGTGTGCAGAAATTCATAGTTTTGATTTTCAGCCATAACTGTCTACATATATTTTAGTCAGATTACTCAAAGTTCCTTTTTTCCCTTTCCTTTTCTAGCCTTGTACTAAAATGGCAATGTGTGACAGCCTGTAAAGTAAAGTGATAATACTTACCAGCAAAGGCGTAACTAGAACCTTCAGGGCCCCAGTGCAAGAAACCATTAAGGGCCCTGCTGACCCCTGGTTGGGGGCACTTCCCACTGATTCTGGGTCCCGGGAGAAGCAGGATCTGAATAGGAGGGGTGGTGGCATATAGAGGAACAAATCCCCTCCATTTTTCTCCTGCAGCCACTGAATGGCTGTGGGAGGGAGAAAAGGAGAAGTGAGCTTTCAGCGGTGGAGGAAAATGGAGCGGATTTGTTCCTCTATATGCCCCCAATCACCCCTCCTGTCCAGGCGTATAGGGGCAATGCATGGGCCATTGCAATTGTGACCCCTGTAGTTATGCCCCTGGGATGAATAGCAGCGGTAGTGGTGGGGGATGGGATGAGTAGCAGCAGTGGTGGTGGTGATGGGGGATGGGATGAGATGAGTGGCAGTGGTGTTGGTGGGGGGATGGGATGGGATGGGATAAGTGGAAACTGTGGTGGTGGGAGATGGGATGAGTGGTGATGGAGGGATGGGATGGGATGGGATGAGTTGCAGCAGTGGTGCTGATGGGGGATGGGATGAAATGAGTGGCAGCAGTGGTGGTGGGGAGATGGGATGAGTGGCAGCTGTGGTGGGGGATGGGATAAGTGGCAGTGATGGGGGTGGGATGAGTGGCAGCAATGGTGGGGGGGCAGGATCAGGGGCAGTGGTGGTGGCGGCAGGGGGATAGGATCAGTGGCAGTGCTGTTATTGGGGATGGGATCAGTCAGTGATAGTGCTGATATGGGGGTATCGCATCAGTGTCACTCACTTGCAGATCACTCAGTTCCCCCTCCTTGCTCAGTCTCGGTGTGTCCCCAGTGACACCTATCCCAACATGGGGTTTCCTCACACTGCAGAGAGCTCCTCCCCCTTTACTCTACTGACCCTGCCTGAGTCAGCTGACCCTACTGAACTCAATGGGTGGGCGGAGAGGTAGGTGGGGCAGTCCAATGTGTATACTGTGTGCCTGTGAGTGCCCAGTGTACTAGCTCCTGTCTCATATTCATAGAAGAACCTTCAGGGAACATGCAGCAGGCAGTGGGCGGCAGGCGGCGGGCCCCCCTACAATGACGGAACTCCAAGGCCTGGTCGCAAGTGCAACCTTTGTGACCATGGTAGTTCCACCACTGCATGTTGTGTAATATTTCATATACACAATTCTTACCAGTGCTGGTGATTCCAATCATTGCTTTCTTGCAGAGCTACGCTTATTTAATAATCTTTACAATACAACATGTTTGGGTGTGTCAGATGCAAGCATACCAAACTCTCATCCTCTTACGGTGTGTTTCCGTCTAACAGCCTTTATGTAATTACTATGTCTCTGCTAAAGTGACTGTAGTGATGAAGCAGCAAATAAATGGAACCACAGTGTACAACGGGGAATGCAAACATCCAACACAGCCGGAATAGTCAGATGTGGAAATTTTTTCTGGGGTAGCTCTGCCAAGCAGCAAAGATCAGAGCTAAACGTGGCAAGTCTGTTAAGTATTGTGACTTTTCGTTTACTGGTGGAATTTTTTGAGACATTAATCAAAATATTGAACAGAATATTTCTGAACCATTAAACATGCATCATAAAAAATGTGTGTACCTTTATGTACATTACAATGTAACACATAAAACTAAACTCAGACAAATTATATCTTGTTTGAGTTTAATAGAAATAAATCTAACTAAAAAAAATCCAAATCACCCTAGTTTCCTACTTTCAAACCTCATATTGACATTACACTGGGTTAAACACGTTTACTCATTCGGGTATTTACTTCTTTACATTATGTTTGGGTGAAAGTGAGCAAAAATGTATTCCACCCCAGATTCAGATGCATATGAATGATAGTTATCAGTACAAAATTCTCACCATTGTCCCTTTTTACTATGATCATTTCAGCAATGTAATACATCTGCACTATATACTTATTTACAAATATGTCATATTTTCAATATTCTTCAAGAGACTTTTACAGTAGTAGCTTAATGTATATGCATAACTGCATTTTTAATAATATATTAATATCATTAGCTCTACTTTATAATATTTTTGAGTTTCTAGTGCAAATATAAATGCCTTTATATTTTTGTATTTGATGTGCATAAATATGATTAAAAAGAGAAATAATGCATTCCTTTATCATAGCCTCTACAAGATTACTGTAATTTACAGGCAGCATTATTTCAGCTGTACAAAAATGAAACAAGTGCTTTGCATGAGCAGAACACCATCATGAATATTTTCACCAAAATAAATTAGGGCAGTATGATAGTCAATTCATGGCACTAACAGTCATCAATCATTTTAACCACTTCATGATAATTGCCATAACAATTGAAGACAAACTTCTACAAAACACATTATGGAATTGATTTTATCAGTCTATGTCACCAAAGTACATTGAGAAACTTGGCCACAGTTAAATACAGTATCTCACAAAAGTGAGTACACCCCTACATTTTTGTAAATATTTTATTTTATCTTTTCATGTGATAACACTGAAGAAATTACACTTTGCTACAATGTAAAGTAGTGAGTGTACAGCTTGTATAACAGTGTAAATTTTCTGTCCCCTCAAAATAACGCAACACACAGCCATTAATGTCTAAACCGCTGGCAACAAAAGTGAGTACACCCCTAAGTGAAAATGCCCAAGTCGGGCCTATTTAGCCATTTTCCCTTCCCGTTGTCAAGTGACTCGTTAGTGTTACAGTATGTAGGCAGCTTATCTAAGCTGCAACATTAGAGGGAGATAAGACAGATTTATCTTGAAATAGAAAGGCCACGTCTGCACCCAGGGCTGACTTATAGAGCTCTGCAGCATGGGCTTATTGTTAATATATTTGTTGCTGAAACAGAAGAAAAAAGATGTGGCCAAATCACTCCCTTGGTAAAAAATGCTGACTTTGCAGCTGCTAACATTGCAGCTCATAAAATCACCACTTTCTCTTAGTTTAGGGGATTTGTTACACCAGATTGGTAGGTACCCACCCACCATTATTTACCCAGAAGTCCATCCTCTAGCTGCTGCTATTATTTTGCACAGAAGGCCACCTCTGCCCTTCACCAGCATATGGAATGCAATGATGCAGCAGGGGCAGAGGAAGAAATGGGGCATGTTTTTAAGAGGACACTTTACCCCTTCCAAGTTTTCCAAGGAAATTGTACATGGGTGGAGTGTGAAAGGTGGGAAATTCAGAGTCATGCTGGCAGTTGGTGGTGAATGTAGTCTTTGAAACTCAAATGCCTGCACATGGACCATTAGATTTAGGTAAGCAAAGTACCACTTTTGGGTACCTACAATATTAGATTCTTGATACAAATGTTAAATGATTGATCTACTGCCACTATCCTATAGAAAACACAAAATGTGGCACTTTGAAAGGTGCTGTGAAGGAATCTGTTTACCACATTTTCTGATGGTGGCAGGGTCCGCTAGAATTACCAACGTACCTCTGGTCATCTGATCCTTGAAATAAATTTGTATATTAATCACACTAGCTGGGCGCAGCTGCTGGCAGTACTTACATACAGCCCCTGAACCACATGATTGCTGACTACATCAAGGATCAAGGGCTGATGAAGACACTTTCAGAATTGGGGACCCCATGGACTACTGGGCTATGACTGCAAAAATAAAACTGTGCTATTGCTACCCCCACGTCCAGGTGGTCTAAACCCCACTTTTTCCAAGCTCTGTGCACTGTAACCCATCCCATATTTTCTAATACAAGTTATTGGCCTGGGTGTCCCCAGAGTGGAAGATTCACAGACAGCATATATTTTTCTTTCTTTCTTTTTATTTATTTTCATATTTATTTATAGATTTTGTATTTTTTCCTTTATTATTTGATAGTGTGCCTGGGATTATGATGAGTAGTTTTTGAGTGGACAGTGTTTTAACATTTTTTTTTCAAAGAATGAAATGAGACGTTGCAAAAAAAAAAAAAAAAGGCAGCTTTTGAATGGACTGTCAGCAAAACTACCTGATGTGCTCTTATCAACCCAAACTGAAAGTTATAAACTAAAAGAAAAAAAATTACCAGTTCTAATCACTGCAATTGAAGAACTCAAGCATACAAGCATACTTGTTAAACTAGATGTAACCTCAGCCCCTAAAATCTCATACAAGCTTTAACATGATAATATCACTTGGAACACCTATTTTTATTTGTATCAGTTGCGTTCATAAAAATAACAGCTTGTGATACTAACATAAGGGTTCTTGTTAGGTCCTTTGTGTAATGGGGTGACACAGTTCTCTCTTCTACCTGCATATAAATGACTGTCACATGCTCTCCCAATAGAAACTTTAAGCTGCTTTGCTGATGCATATTGTCCTGGCATATCCCACTGTTGCCACCATTTAAAATAGACCTTTGGAGGTGGGGCTAAGTGCGACATGTGAGCATACACACTTTTCATCACTCTGGAGGCTGATTCTGACTTTGATCTTCTTCCCAGTTCCCAGCACCTGTTCTGAGCCACCTATGGTTCCACAGAGTCTGCTGTTTCTGTCAATCTGCCCAACACTTGCCTGCATTGCCGATATGACAAGAACAAAGAAAGAGCATGGAGCGGTCCCTGACCCTCAACATGGCACAGCTGCTGCTCTGCCACAGCAGACCCCATGTGGAACTGACAAGCTCAAGGACAAGGAGGCTGTGAGTACAAACCTAAGAATTCTCAAGGCAAAGATTCTACAAGAAACAGGTTAGATTATGCTCAAAAGCTACCGGTTCCTGTTACACAGTCCTCAAGCTCTGATGAGATATCAACATACATGCAGGAAGAGGAGGAGGATGGTCAGGCACCTGGGGTAGTGGCCATCTTTGCTGAGCAGGAGGATCAGTGCCAAGATGAGCTGGATGAGAATCCTTCAAAGCAAGAGCAACCAACCAGTGAAATCCTGAAATCCTGAAAGCGAAACGGTGTTGCACCTGGCACGTGAACGACAAAATATCCACTATAATGGGGTCAGGGTCTCATTTTACCTGGACTTTTAGGCTGAGATCCAGCGAAGCAGAGCAAAATTTACAGAAGTTCGGAAATGACTTCAGCACCTGCAAGCCTCCCACGTTATGCTGTACTCAATGAGGCTTCACATAACATCTAGTGGGCAGGCTCACTTTTTCAAATCAGCTACTGAGGCTAACAACTGGATCAATGCACATGAGGCAGATCTCCGCCGTTGTCCTACTGAAGCCAAAACCAATTGATCCACCCTGTCTCTAAAGTATGGCTCTGTCTCCAGTTTGATTACCCCACATGGGCACCATGCTCTCAATATGAAACAGTGGTCTACTTTTAGTGGATTTTTTTTTTTTTTTTTAAATCAGGTTGAAGTTTATTGAGATGTCACCAAAACATACAGTTTGCAACTTATAGACATGTCAGGTGCAGTGTACATATCATTCATAATACAATGCCCCTAGTGGATTTTTGATGAGAATTGCACACTTTAGTTTCTGTTCCATCCAAAACTTGTCACTTTGAGCTTTTTTGGCAGTTTACTTCTACTTCTATGAGAGGTGTTTGGCAGGGGATATGCCTGTTGCAAGCAATGCTGCTTTACTTTTTTTTCATTGCCTATGCTCTATGAGGAGAATGCGCAGCTGTTGGTGTTTTCCATGGGCACCATTGCACCACTGGTTTCAAATTTATCATCTGTCAGCATTTCAGGATAATCCTCTCTACCATGAGATGCAGAACTCGGCCCACCTTAGACTGCCTTGCATTTCTTCTCAGAGCCACTTTTGTCTCTCTTAGAGGCATTGGTTTGGAGACTATAGAAAAAAGGAGCGCTAATTCTTATGCGAAAATATCTAAAAAAAACTATGCACTAAAATATGCATGTGTAGATATAAATGACCCAAACAATATTGTTTAACGCAATGAATATTATAAATAATAAAAATTATTATTCAAAAAGTGTCCATGAATGTGTCCATGCAACACCTGTGAAAAGAAAAAAGAAGAAAAAAATATATATACAAATCTTTGTGAAATAATGTCTTTCCAACCGTGAAGGCTATGTGGATCCAGTCAGTGACTGATGAATTTATCCTCACAAGACAAAAATACAAATATTCAATACAAATAAGTAGAGTTGAGCGAACACCTGGACGTTCGGGTTTTGCTGGTCCGTCCGAACTTCGGGACAAAGTCCGGGTCCGGACGGAACCCGAACGCTCGCACGGACAACGAACCCCATTGAAATCAATGGGGACCCGAACTTTTAGGCACAAAACAGGGCTTCAAGCCTGCCTGGTCGTTTTGGGCTTGCAGGTCCACAAGCGAGTTGAGATGAATAAACATAACTTATAAACATAAAAACAGAACACTCCTATTTAAGTAGTCAGTGACTGACCTAGGTGTATCGGAAGTGCCAACCTTTCTGTAATAAAGTGTTTCTAAACATATATATAAAAAAAGAAGAAAAAAGAAAAGTGTCCACAACGTACCTGTGTAAGTACCTGTGAAAAACTTATTATTAAAAATAATAAATATTATAAGTAACGCAATTTGTTATAACAAACCCAGTAAATATAGATGTGTACGTATAAAATCACGTATCAAAAAAAATCTATAAAAGCG
>BLSH010025165.1:698681-722391 GCA_018402905.1 Glandirana rugosa | reverse complement strand
CCTCTAAGCAGAAGCCTCTACCTAGTGCAGTCAGATCGCTCAAAGCAGCAGTATGTGAAATCTCAAATTACTCCCACAATCTGATCGTTGTATACAATCGCACAATCTGATCGTTGTGTACGATCGTAACGATCGTTGTGTTAGGCAGGGTTTGATCTGCAATGTGTCACTCAAAGCAGCAGTATGTGAAATCTCAAATTACTCCATCAATCTGATCGCTGTGCACGATCGTAGTGATCGTTGTGTTATGCAGAGTTTAATCTGCAACTCAAAGCAGCAGTATGTGAAATCTCAAATTTCTGCTATCTGTCCCTCAGAGCAACAGCAGTAGTAATCTCAGGATGCAGGATCAGATGTTAAAATGTCTGCAATCTCTCCCTCACAAAAACGCCGGCAGCTTCCTCTCCCTATACTAACCCAAGAGCATGTGACATGCAGCACTGTGACTCCAGCTTAAAAAGAGGCTGGGTCACATGATGCACTGGCCAATCACAGCCATGCCATTAGTAGGCATGGCTGTGATGGCTTTTAAGGGCAAACCAGTGAAACGTTTGTTGATTGGCTGATTTGGAAAAACTCTTCACTGACCCTAGTTCAGGGTTTTCTTGTATGGTTCTTTAACCACTTCCAAACCAAGCCTGTTTTTTGGGTTTGGTGGTTACGAGTTAAAAACAGGTTTTCCTGACGCCAACATGGCAGCATACCAGTGATAGAGCTCCGCCTCTTAGCCACTCCCTCAGGACCAGTGAATAGCATAAAAAAGGCATGGTTAGCCGCCCCCCCCATTCTTCTTTTTTTCCCTCATGCCTCCACCAGTGATGAAGTAAGCAGTTTGATGTCCCCCACCTCTGCCTCTGTGCAGTAGCCGCCTGGGTTCAAAGCCTCTCCCAGTGCGAGGTCCCATGGCTCGGGCCGCTAAAATGCGCTAAATAGCCTAGGAGCCCTCTTCTGTGGGTCTTAATGGGCCTCTGCAGTGTTTCCTCTTTAGGAACAAAATCTGCCTTTATAGCCTGACTAAGTTTGGGGCATGGGGGGAGGGCAGTTTGCTAACATTTCGTTTTTTCCCTTAGGCTGTGTCTTTACCTTGCCAGCTGGTACTGCTCTGTCTTTTATTTCCTTTCTCTGTTGTGGTCCTAGCATCCTGGGGGGAGCATGTCGCTCCATACAGCTAGCGTCCCGGCCCTCCTATAGGCGTGGGGCAGCTGGCAGACGATGTATTTACCGGCCTGGGGTACACTGATGATGTCATCAGGTCGCGCCGGTTTGCACATGTGCATTGGCCGACGGAGGCTCCGGGCGCCATCTTGGAAAAGGGAAAAATTTGCGATTTTGCCCATAACAAGGGGTTAAGCCTGGGGGTGGGGTTCCCTGTCCCCAGGAGCATTTAAAAAGGGTCAGGGACCAAGAGTAGGGCAGGAAATGTACAGCCTCCTGATTCAGTGTGCTTTCTGTGCAGAGTCTTTCCGGCAGTGTTCAGTGGCGCCCTCTGCTGGTAGGACTTTTTATTGTTTAACAAAAAAAAAAAGAAAGAGAGGAAAAATGATGTGTATATATGTGTATGTATGTGTGTGTGTATATATATATGTATATGTTAATAGTAGTAAAGGGTGAGAGGAGAGGCTGGTGGGTATTGAGGCAGTTCTCACTAAGAGGATCTCAGTTGTCAGTCTCTATCATCTATCTTTGCAGCTATTTCTATTTTCTGCTGGCCATCCCTGTGTCTCTGCTATCATGAGTCAGTCACCACCTATGCAAGACCCTCAACATTTAATGTAGGGGGACCATCAGTTTGTAAGTTTGCAGGAAATCTAAAAGAGTGCCCTCTTATGCGGTTTGTTTTGACTTGTTTCAGCCCCGCACGTTCACGCTCTCGGAGGTCAAGATCAAGAGAGGATAGGTGCTCTTCAAGGGGCCATAGCTCGGGACGTCATGCCCACTCTAAGAAAAAATCTGAGAAGAGACATCACGCCTCCTCGTCTCCGGAGCAATGCAAGCGTCCAGGCAGACAATCATGCTGGGCCTGTGGTGCAGTCCCCCTGTCCAACAAGTTGGTGTGTAAAAGCTGCCTTGAGGAATTTGCAGCAGACAGAGAACAGGAGACTTCACAAATGTCATCACTGCTAAAGAAGGCAGTGCAAGAGTCCCTGTCTGAATTCACTTTGCTGGTCCCAATGACGCAGCCTCCTGCTCAGGGGGTCCTAGTGGAAGACCATCTTGGGGCTTCAACAAGCAGTGGGATACTGCCCAGTGGGGCATCCTTACAGTCTGCTCAGCCTTCGGAGAAGGATAGTTCTTCCTCATCAGAGGAAGAGCCGGAGCAGCTAGGGTTCAGTCTCTCGCAGGTAGAACCTTTCATTCGGGCAGTAAAACAGCCGATCGCATGGGAAGAAGATGGCGTCCCAAAGAAGACTAAGTCCTACTTCCCTTTTTTACAGAAGCGCCAAGCCCATTTTCCATTCATGGATGAGATCAGAGACCTCATAAAGCAGGAGTGGCAAAGGACAGAAAAGAGGTTTTCTCTCAACCTGATGCAGAAGTTATATCCCCTACAGGAAACAGAGGAGACATCACTTGATGCACCGCCTACGGTCGACGCGGCGGTTGTTCTCCTGGCAAAAAACGTGACCCCCCACCATGGAGGACTCAGCCTCTTTTAAGGACGTCATGGATAGGAAAATAGACTTAGATCTAAAAAAGGCCTATCAGGCAGCTGGGGCAGCCTGCTGTCCGGCGGTAGCCCTCACATCAGTGGCAACCGCCCTGAAAGTCTGGACTCAAAATATCAAGTCAGCAGTAAACGAGGGGGTGCCAAGGGAAAATAGTATTCGTGCTCTGGACAAACTGAAGATGTTGGCTGATTTTATTGGCGAAGCAGCAATAGACACAAACAAATGCTCTGCAAGAGCCATGTTGCACACAGTCACGGCAAAAAGGGCTCTGTGGTTAAAACCATGGTCAGCGGATCCTTCCTCCAAGCAGTCTTGGTGTAAAATACCTTTCGACGGCAAGTTCCTGTTTGGTTCCAGGATAGACACAGCCATCTCGAGGGTGTCAGGAGGAAAGCCGGGGTTACTCCCACAAAATAAGAAGCGGAGATCTAGGCCTTTCTCCAGCGGATTCCATTCCTCGAGATCAAGAGACTCGAGATTTTCACGACAGCCTAGGGCCCAGGGGGGCTGGAAAGGGGCAAAAGCAACCTTCCTTAGGGCTCACAAGCAAAAGGCGACAAGTGCCCGACAAAACCCGAGCAAGTCTTTTTGACGGTACACAATCCCAGATGCTCCCAGTGGGGGCCAGGCTGGCGCACTTTGCGGACATCTGGGCAAAGGACTGTGCAGACTTGTGGGTAAAAACCACGGTCACCCAAGGTCATTCCTGGATGTTTCTAAGCACCCCTCTTCCAGCTCATTTCGTGCCCACCAAGATTCCAGAGTCGCAACAGAAATCGTAAATCCTACTACAATATGTTCAGTCTCTCAGAGTACAGCAAGCGGTGACTCAGGTCCCCGCCTCGGAAAGATATTTAGGGTACTACTCAACCCTATTCATGGTCCGCAAGAAAGACTGGGAGTGGCGCCCAGTCATCGACTTGAAGGGTTTGAATCGTTTCATTTTCCTAGAAAAATTCAAGATGGAGTCCATCAATACCATCATTCAAACCATACAACCGGGCAATTGGATGCTCTCTCTAGATTTACAAGACGCGTACCTCCACATTCCAATCTTGCCCGCCTTCCAGAAGTACCTCAGATTTGCAATAGGCCAGATGCATTTGCAGTTTACCAGCCTACCATTTGGCCTGTGCACGTCTCCGAGGACATTCACAAAATCCCTCATTTCCATTCTAGCCCCACTCAGGATGCAGGGAATCCGAGTCCACCACTACCTGGACGATATCCTGCTGCTAGCCAGAGACCGACAGGAGCTGCTGTCACACAGGGAGATCCTTATCCACGCATTATGGAGGTATGGGTGGATCATCAACTACAAAAAGAGCCAGCTTACCCCGACCCAACAACTGGTCTACCTGGGAGCGCTCTTCGATACAAGGAAAGCATCTGTATCTGTTCCAACAGAAAAGGCGATGTTGATCAGAGTCAAAAACCTTGCAGCAGCAACTGCCAACCATCTTTCCATCTCGTGCCTCAGCCTGTTGGGCACCATGTCATCATGCATTCCAATGATCCCATGGTCCCACTGGCATCTCCGACAGTTTCAATTAGGTTTCCTAACACAATGGAGGAAGCAAAGTTTTGCACAGTTGATAACAGTGTCCTTCGCTATGAAAAAGAGCCTACAACGGTGGCTGAGAAAGGAGTTGCTAAAAAAATCACAGCCCCTAGGTCCGTTGAACTGGGCTATTGTTACAACCGATGCAAGCAAAAGAGGCTGGGGAGCACACTGCAAAGGTCAGGCGGTCCACGGCAGATGGACATTCCCCGCCAAAGGAATGATCTCCAATGTGCTGGAGTTGCAGGCAGCCTTCCTGGCCATTCGGGCGCTTCACCACAAGATCAGGAATCGCCCAGTGACAGATGGACAAAAGGGCAGCAGTGGCCTATATTCAACATCAAGGGGGAACTCCCAGCAGCACGCTGATGGTGGAAGTGGAACCCATAATGGCTTGGGCGGAAATTCACCTACACTCTCTGAGAGCAGTCTACCTCCCTGGGAAGTTGAATGTACAGGCAGATCTCCTGTCACGACAGTTCCCGAATCATACAGAATGGGCATTGCACCCCAGAGTGTTTGCTCAGCTAGTCCACAAGTGGGGCCTACCTCAGATCGACCTCTTTGCTTCCCACAACAACAGCAAGCTCAAGAGGTTCCTGTCCAGATTTCCGAATCCCCAGGCGGAGGGAACAGATGCGCTGGTGGCACCCTGGAACTGCGACCTAGCTTACGCCTTTCCTCCAACATCTTTGATTATGAGGTTCCTCCTGAGGCTACTGAAGGAGCAGGTGACAGTGATAGCCATCATTCCATTTTGGCCACGGAGGCCTTGGTTCCCTTTGGCGATACACCTCAGCCAGCAGTGGCCGACCCCCCTGCCAGTATTCTCACATCTACTGGTACAGGGCAAGTTCCTGCACCCAAACATACGCAGGCTGGAACTTCGGGCATGGCTGTTGAGAGGGGAGGCTGGAGAGCCTAGGATGCTCTCTGATGAGAGCCAGAAAAGCCACCATGAACAAAGTCTACGCCAAGATCTGGGATAAGTTCGCTAGGCTGTTAGAGGAAAGGGACCTAGATCCTGCAGCTCCACCGCTTTCAGTGGTGCTAGACTTTCTCCAGACAGGCCTGGACATGGGTCTTAGCCTTAGCTCACTGAAGGGGCAAGTGTCGGCCATATCAGCAATAACCAAAATCAGATGGGCTGAGGAACCGTTAATCAGACATTTCTTAAAAGCGGTCTTCAAAATTCGTCCACCGGCCAAAAGAGTTTTTCCCCAATGGGACCTGTCGGTTCTCCTAGCCTTTTTGTCGGACCAGCCTTTCGCTCCAACAGAGGACTGTTCCCTTTGGGACATAACATATAAAGCAGTGTTTTTAACAGAAATTACTTCTGGACAGAGAGTGTCAGAGCTTCAAGCCCTGGGAGCCTCAGAGCAACATGTAAGATTCTTCCCCGATCGAGTTGAATTAAGACCGGTCGTCCACTTTATCCCAAAAGTAGCGACACACTTCCATCAGTCTGGCGTTTGGCCCTTGCCCAGCTTCCAGGAAGAACACTCAGAAAACTTGCACAAACTAGATGTTGCCAGGGCTCTGAGGAAGTACCTAGCGGTTACCGCACCATTTAGGGCCTCAGATAAACTCTTTATAGTCCCAGCTGGAAAATACCGGGGGAAGGAGGCCACCACAAGAACTTTAGCTGGGTGGATTGTGAAACTCATACTCAGAGCGTACTGAGCGAGGGGTTGTAATCTTCCGGCAGTGGTGACTGCACATTCCTGCAGAGCAGTGGCAGCTTCTTGGGCAGCGCTCTCAAATGTATCCATGGAAACCATCTGTAGAGAAGCATCCTGGTCCTCGCAAAGCACCTTTTTGAAACATTACAGAATTGACCCGGGCGCCCTATCTTCCGTAGATTTTGGGAGAGGGGCAGTCCAGTCTTCCGTTTATAATTTAAAATAAATTTGTCTTTTGTTGAGCAGCACCCACCCTGTCAGCTAGTTATTTATCACTAGTATGCTGCCATGTTGGTGTCAGGAAAACGGAAAATTGTATCAAATAATTACCGTAATTTTCCTTTCCTGACACCAAACCATGGCAGCATATGACCCCGCCCATGTACGTTCCGGTATGTGGCTTGTTACAAAGAATGGGGGGACGGCTAACCATGCCTTTTTTTATGCTATTCACTGGTCCTGAGGGAGTGGTTAAGAGGTGGAGCTCTATCACTAGTATGCTGCCATGGTTTGGCGTCAGGAAAGGAAAATTACGGTAAGATTATTATTAGTATTTGATACAATTTTCAGTTTTTTTTGCTATAAAAATATATATATATATATATATATAATGTTTGGGGGGTCTAACACCCTAGAGAATAAAATGGCGGTCATTGCAAAACTTTATGCCCCACCGTATTTGCACAGCGGTCTTCCAAGAGTGCTTTTTTTAAAATAAATTCAGTTTTTTTAGTTAAAAAAATAAGAAAACAGTAAAGTTAGGCCAATTTTTTCCCATATTGTGAAAGATAATGTTACACCGAGTAAAATGGTACCCAACATGTAATGCTTCAAAATTGGCGACAAACTTTGCAACTTAAAAATCTCCATTGGCGACGTTTAAAAAATTCTACAGGTTAGCAGTTTTGAGTTACAGAGGAGGTCTAGTGCTGTAATTATTGCTCTCGCTCTAACGATCGTGGCAATACCTCACATGTGTGGTTTGAACACCGTTTTCATATGTGGGCGGGACTTATGTATGTGTTCGCTTCTGCACGCGAGCTCGGCAGGATGGAGTGCATACTAGCCCTCTATGCTTTTACATTGCAGGGTAATAACGAGGGTTTACTTCCTCTTTAGTTTTAATAAATTTTCTTTCTTTCCTTTGTCACCTTTATTTTTGAGTGATTCTTGAGTTTGGTTTTGCTAGCGTGAAATAAAAAAAAGAGGGAAGTATGGGGAACATTATATGGAGAACATTTAAAAATGTTGATATAGAATATTAAAGCTTCCCAATAGCATTTTGTGTTTGTGACCAAATTCCCACAATTGTTTTGTTTTCCTTTCAACATTGGATAATTGTTTTTTATAAATGTATGTCATTTTAGCTATTACCAACTATGACAATAGTATCAGTAATACCAGGTTTTAGCAACAGTCATGCGACTATTGTCTTTGTACATGTGACACACAGGGGGTCATTTACTATTTTAACGTGCAGAATCGCAAATTCACGCTAATCAGCGTGAAAATGGAATTCACTAAAGCCCTGAGGGAGAAAATAGTCCCAGAATCAAATTCACTATAGCGCCCAAACGACAGAGACTGACTAAAAAACTAGTCGTGGTAGAAGCAAGGGAATTGCACATGGAAATAATGTTTAGAGCATGATATGATCACCTAAATGGTTCCTAAAAATGTAGTATCTTGTTTAACCAATTCCACACTGCATACCACATATTTACGGCGGCAGTGTGGACGTTGGCCACGACTCGCCGCAAAAAGACAGCGATCTGTGAATGGACGCTAGGGGGCGCGCGCACGTGACCGCCGCACTCCTGAGGAGTGTGCCCGCGGCTCGGGTGGACCCGTTGTTCGCCGGCGAGCCGCGATGAGTGGCCACAGGCAAAGAACGGGGAACCGCCGATGTAAACACGGCGGTTCCCAATTCTGACAGTGCGGGCATGGGAGATCTACTGATCCCTGTCACTGGGATGAGTTAGATCTCTCATGCCCATGGTAGCCCAACCTCCCACAGTAAGAACACACCCAGGGACACACAGTTAACCCCTAGATCTCCTCCTGCAGGTTAACCCCTTCACTGCCAATGACATTTATACAGTAATCAGTTGACATTTAAATTTCTAATCGCTGAATAAATGTCATTGGTCCCAAAAAAGTGTCAATAATGTCCGACATGTCCGCTGCAATATTGCAGTACCGCTAAAAATCGCAGATCGCCGCCATTACTACAAAAAAAAAAAAAAGCCCCAGAAATGAATTCTCACCATCCGTAAACGCGGCCATTTTTGCGCAAACCAATCAATAAACGCCGATTGCGATTTTTTTTTATCACAAATATGAGGAAGAATATAAATCGGCCAAAACCGATGAAAAAAATGTCTTTTCATATTTTTTTTTGGATTTGAATTTTAGCAAAAAGTAAGAAATTTGGGTTTTTTTGCAAAATGGTCGCTTTTCTTTTGTTTATAGCAGTGATCAGAAATGACACAGAGGTGATCAAATACCACCAAAAGAAAGCTTTATTTGTGGGAAAAAAAGGACGTAAATTTTGTTTGGGTACAACGTCGCATGACCGCGCAATTGTCAGTTAAAGCGACACAGTGCCAAATCGCAAAAAGTGCTCTGGTCTAAACTGGGAAATTCTTCCGGAGGTGAAGTGGTTAATGATGATCTGCTTTTAAATTGTTTAAAAAAGTGATATATAACCTGAAATATCATTGAAAGTCTGAAAAGAGCCAAATTCCCCACTTTTTCCTGACTATATATCACAAATGAGCATGCTCAGACAAGAAAATTCCCTCATTTTAACTCCCATGCCTTTTTTTAGAGGGCGGTATAGTAAATTCGCAAATTCGCACTTGCCTATATTGTCTTCTTGAGAAGGCAAATTCGCGTAGGTTAATGCAAGTTTCAGTCATTGATTCTAATGGTACAATTGTAACTCCCCTAAAGAAATCCTTTTCATGTTGAGATGAAATGTATCTTTCTCTCAAACAAATTGTCTCTGCAACAATGTTGCTATTTCATAATCTAATTTGTTTTTAAGAATGTTACAATGTGCAATCTTCTCATGTTTTTCCTCTGTCTTTTGCTTGTTGCTGTCCATCTCATAAAAATATTTTCCCAAACTCACACAGGTATCTTCACAAAGCACAAACAATACCATTGCTGTTACAATAACATGTTACAATAACATGACTGTTCTACACTCCAAGCACCACCAAATAGCACAGAATAAACTCCAGACTAATGTAATTCCAACACCTATATGTGCAAAGAAATGCAGTATATGTGTATTTATATGTAGGAGAGTTGCACACTCAGCAGACTGGTGGCTAACAGCTTAACGCTTTTACCTAAGAAACATAGAGGTTCTGGATTTGCGTCCTGAGAATATCACTTTATGTAGAGAGGTTTTCTGTTCTCATAACGCATGTTCTTACCAAAATTATGTCTACATGTAGTATTTATGTGTAGGAGGGTTCCACTACTATTGCAAATTGTGTCACATGTTTTCTATGGGCAAGGACTATAATCAGCCTTAACATTTCCCATCCAGCAATTATTGCAGCTTCTTACCAAGGAAAATGCCCCAAAAGGAGAGATTTTCTATAGCAGAATGCTCACAGTACTGAGCCATAACAAACCTTCAAAACAGATGGCATATGTCAGAAACAGGTTGTTCAATGGTTATCCAGCCTTCCACAGTACATCTGCATTGGCTCATTTATTGCACCCCTGAGACTTAGGACTGTTTCACATCACAGCAACGGATGCTCCATGAATGTGGCTAAGGGCTTAGCACTTCTGCTAAGCAAAGCTGGGGTTCATAGGTTCAAATCCCCAACATGTTACGTCCTGTAGAAAGGCTGTCAGCTCTTCCTGTGTTGTTAAACATAACTCATATCTTTCCCCAAGTTATATATAAATGGAGCATTTATGCGGACGAGGGTTCCACCACCATTGCAAATCTGCAATCTTGCCAAAAGTATTGAGACACCTGCCTTTATACACACATGAACTTTAATAGCATCCCAATCTTAGTCTGTAGGGTTCAAATTTGATTTAGCCAAGCTATAGCAGTGCAGGGACCTTTTTCCTGCATCAGAATCAGATTGCATGGGTGTTCACTCCTGCGATCCGATTCCTATCGGAATCCACAGTTAGCACTGCGATCTATGAACCAATCTGAGGGTGTCAATAAATGTGTACTGACACCCGCAGCGGTTCACAGAAGGCAGTGTGAACTGCCTGTGGGAGAGGTGCGATGTAGGAACTGTGCTGATTCCTGCATCGCACCAATGTAAACCTGGGCTAAGGCCGCTTTCACACTTGTGCGACCTGAAAGTCACACGACTTTACCGCGATTTGCCGCAATTTTTTGACGTTATTTTGATGTGACTTGAAGCAATAGCTGTGTAATTCTGAGGTCTATCGACCTCAAGTTGCTTCAAAGTCGGACTACTTTGAAGTCGCACAGATATGAATGGTGCTCATTGAAAATTATCTTCAGGCCCCTTTCACACTTGTGTGACTTTTCCTGTGACTTGGGACTGCAAAGTCACATGACAAGTTGTTCCCCATGATTTTCAATGAGTACCATTCATGTCTATGTGACTTCAAGTTGCAGTGACTTCAAAGTAGTCCCTACACTACTTTGGTCCGACTTTGATGCAACTTGAGGTTCATAGACCTCAGGATTACACAGCTATTGCTTCAAGTCACATCAAAATCACTGCAAAATATTGCGGCAAATCGCTGTAAAAATGCACAAATTTTAAGTCACACAAGTGTGAAAGAACAACCCCTGAAAAACAACCCCACACCATAATCCCCCTCCTGATTTGGACCAGTGCACAAAGCAAGGCCCATAAAGACATGGATGAGTGAGTTTGGGGTGGAGGAACTTGACTGGCCTGTACAGAGTCCTGACCTCAACCTGATAGAACACCTTTGGGATGAATTAGAGTGGAGACTGCGAGCCAGGCCTTCTCGTCCAACATCAGTGCCTGACCTCACAAAAGTGCTTTGGGAAGAATGGTCAAACATTCCCATAGACACGCTCCTAAACCTTGTGGACAGCCTTCCCAGAAGAGTTGAAGCTGTTATAGCTGCAAAGGGTGGGCCAACTCAATATTGAACCCTTCAGACTAGGACTGGGATGCCAAGTTCATGTGCGTGTTAAGGCAGGCATTTTAACAATATCGTTTGGGCTAATACATTTGCAAATTGTAAGTGTTTTTGTTTATCAGGTGCAATCACTATAGAGTTAGGCAGACATGAAGAGACAGATTGAATGACACTGGTGGGCGTGTACTTCCATTGGGCATGTCGGTATGCTAACAATACAACCTATGTCAGTGTTTTTCAACTCCAGTCCTCAAGGCACACCAACAGGTCATGTTTTCAAGATTTCCCTCAGATGAAACAGCTGTGGTAATTACTAAGGCAGTGAAACTGATCAAATCACCTGTGCAAACTCATGGAAATCCTGAAAACATGACCTGTTGGTGTGCCTTGAGGACTGGAGTTGAAAAACACTGACCTATGTTATATAAATGGCTGCAGGAGAGGGGCTGATTTGCCCTGAGAAGAGGCTGTGTTATTTGCTATGGTTTTTGGGGGCGCTGATATTGTGCATAATGACAAATGCCCCACTCAAGCTTTTGAAATTCTTGTGCATTTTGTCCATCAAAAGTGTGGCTTTGTGAGCATGTATTCATGGTTTGGGAGCATCTGCTGACCTTCTACTCTTTGATCTCATTGCTTAATCATGTACACAGAAATGCATCTTCCAGCAGAACCGTCACCAATGTATGTGTGTGGAATGTGGGGTGGTGGGTGGTCATGTTTGCGTCTTTTAAATATTTTGTATTTTTTTTTAAGAATGACTGACTGTTTTTTTTGTAGTTTTGTATAATCTTGCAGCTAAACATTTGTTGGTGGTTGGTGTCTGTTGAGAGTAGTTGTACTATCAAATGTGTAGTCTGCTATACACTGTGAAATTAAAGCTATGTCCACTATAAGGCTTGGAAAAATTTAAGATTGTAAGCTCCTATGAGCAGGGCCATTCGATCCCAATTGATAAATGTTTGTCTAAATGTACCAACTAATATACTAATGCCACTAAATGAATGTACATAATTGTGTTGCTGCTATGCAAATAAATGTAAATTCTTGAGCTATTTTTTTCATTTGTTTTGGGGGGAGCTGGGTTTGGAGAAGTGAACCGTCTTGCTAATGACAAATTATGAGAAGGCGTAATCTTGGATTAAAAAAAACGAATCTCTTCAGCACACCTGCAAGTAAATGATAAAGGTTGTTTAAATGGAGCCCTTTCTTTTAACAGGTCTGGACAATTGCAGGTAAGTGTCGGTTTACACTGCACTGTGCAAGATTGTTTCTGATTTACACCACAGTACAAGTCACATGCGCTGTCCATGCGATTTCAGACATACAGATAGTATGGCTGAATTTGCATTGCATTCGGACCAAACTCACACAGGACCCCTTTTTGTTTTTTGTCCACACCAGAATTGGATTGCATGGATGTTCATGCCCATGCGATCCGATTAATGTCCGAACTGTTAGTTTGCACTGTGATATGTGAGCTGAAATGGGGGTGTCATTAACAATGTATTGACACTCCCAGCAGGTCACACATGGCAGTGTGAAATGTGATGCAGGAATCTGCAGTGGATTTGCAGGGTTCCCACATTGCATAAGTGTGAACCAGCACTCCTAATGAATTTAGCTGGTTGATAGGCAGTGTTGTATGTCTCAAACTGAGCCTTTGTCATTCACCTGCCTATTACTAAAAAAAATAATTGTGATTGCGATCAAATATTCGCAAGCAATTGTGGCTTTGTCCTCTGACCTGGCAATGTCATTGTGTTCACCCGGAAGTGCCTTTGCTGGTCAGGATCTCTATATAGGTGGATATAGCGAGGTTCCATTTCAGCAAAGAGGTGCTACTCATTTGACGGGTAAGTGTAGGAAATATACTTGTGCTTACACCGTGTGGGGGAGGATGCGGTAGCTATATTTGGTAGGGATGGGGTTAATTTATTTATTCATGTGCGATCACCACACATTCACTTCCTGCCAGGGCAGCCATCAGAAATTTTGGGGCCTCTTAAACAGCTTTAGACCTGCACCCCCCCTTCTGACCAACATTCCCCAGGGCCTTCCTACCAGGCCATTCCACCACATCCACCCACTGGCCAGGGGTGTACACATGTCGCTGCCCCAGTAGGAATTATACACCCTGTCACACTTACCGGGTGTAGCCTGCCAAGCATGACTCATTCACGTGAAGTGTGCAATGCATGCTAGTGTGGGATCCAAGGGGTTAAAAAAAAAACAGTGCAAAGGCAGCACAGCCTCACCCAATGCTTGCAATAAGTCCTCATGCCAAACCATAGGTGCTAGAGGTCCCAAACTTGGACCTGTTATGGTCCAGGGAGCCCTCGCCATGTGACCCAAGTAAAACAGAACGTGTCAATCAAAATGTAGAACGTTATCTCCGTGCGTTCATCTCAGCTCACCAAGATGACTGGGTGGACCTTTTGCCATTGGCAGAGTTTGCCTTAAACCACCACCCCAATGCCAGTACTGGAAAATCTCCCTTTTTCACTGTTTACGGACAGCACCCATCCGTTCCCTTTCCTGTTCCAATCACTCCTCTCATACCAGCAGCTGCTGAAACCCAAAAGATCTTCAACTTAATTTGGGAAAAGGTTTCTAAGAACCTTCACCTGGCTGCTTCTAGGCATAAAACGGCAGCAGATCGTCATCGTCATCCTGGTCCTAAGTTCCTACCAGGCGATATAGTTTGGCCCTCTACCAAGCACATCTGACTCTGGGTGCCCTCGATTAAATTTGCTCCTCGCTTCATTGGTCCCTTTCCTATTATCCGTCAGATCAATCCAGTGGCTTTCAAGCTCTGCCTGCCCTCTTATCTCAGGATCATCAATGCCTTCCATGTTTCCCTGCTCAAGCCATTAATCCTCAATTGCTTCTCTCACCCTTCTTCTCACCCTGCACCTGTTGCAGATACCAAAGACCAGTATGAGATTAAAGAAATATTGCACTCCAAATACTCCTGGGGAAAGTTACTCTATCTGATTGATTGGAAGGGCTACGGCCCAGAAGAGAGATCTTGGGTTCCAGCTGCAGATGTTTCAGCCCCATGCCTGATGACCAATTTTCATTGGAAATTTCCCTCCAAGCCAGCCCCTAGACATGTGGGGAGAACTCATAAGCGGGGGCGGGTACTGTCACAGATCAGCTGCGGAGCTGATCTGTGTCTTACTGGTTGCATATGTTTTTTACCTTTGCTGCTGTAGGTCTGCTGACACATGTGGTCCCACAAACTGGTGCTTTGCTATGTCTACACTGACTCAGCAGCTATGGGCATCACCGGCTTCATCTGCTGGTATATATGCCTACCTTCATGCTACTTCTTGTCCAGCCTCCTATGTGTCTCCCTAATTAAATCCCACTTAGATTAGTTTCTGGTTGCTTGAGCAACACTTGTTCCTGAGCTCCTTCTGTCCTACATTCCTTACCTGACTTCTTCTTGTGGACCGACTCGGCTTGTTCCCCTGATTACGTTTGTCTGGCTCTTTTGACCAAGTCGGAAGTGACGAAATGCGTTGGTGGTGTGGCCATACGATGTCTCAGGTGAATGTTCGGTGACCGGTGGAGACGCCATGGATGAGTGGCAAGAAGTGATGATCGCCAACTGGTACCGTACAAGATACTGTTCTTGAATGACTGTTTCAACAATGTACATGTAAGCACAATTTATTATGATTAAAGTTACGATTTTATAAAATGATACACTATGAGAGGCTTCTTTGTGCTCTACCTTTGTTATGAGTCACTGGCTTTTGAAGGGAAAACGGAGGAGATAGAGAGCCCTGCTGATTGATATGCTGACTGACCTATATACAGCTGGTGAGCCTCAGTGTGTTTATGTTTACACGTGGTGACACTGGTGGAGGAAGTTACAGCTTTTGTGTGGAACCAGCTTTCATCCCTGTCATGTTATGATTGGACTTTTTGAGCACATGCACTTGTATATAGCATTCTTGTTATTTGATGCACTTTACATTATTTATATTATTGATGTACTTTTGATTGATGTGTATGTATAAGTATTTTTTCGGGTGTCAATCACTTCCATTATCACTTGCACTTCATTGTTGTATTTAACACTTTTTAGCGCTGCCGAAAACCCTTATTTTCTACTTTTTCATGTTTTATGAATACTATAAATCAAATTTAAGTTGAGCTGAGGAATGTTTTGAGCTTCAAGGATAATATAAAAGTGGATAGTATTGCTATTATATTGATAACTGTTAATCAGCATATGTATATAGTGTATTTGTAAATGTATGTAAAGTATAATATTTGAACATTGTTTCCATTCCCCTTTAGCCTGATAACATCTTATTGTCTGGTAAAGTCATGGCATGCACCCTAGGAAGCATGCTGGCACATTTATGTTACTCCTTGTGGTTCCTGGAGGAAGCTACTCCCTCCAGGAGTACTGTATTTGTATAATGGAAATGTATTGATATGGTTTGGGATAGAGTGGTGAAAGACTGTAAACCTTGTAAGGTTTAAATAAATTCAGAAGGGGAGAAAAGTTGTCAACAGTTAAAGAGGCAACTAACAAAAATCTTTCCATTGGAGAATTTCCCTCACTTTCTGTCTGGTGAAAAGCGTGTCATCAGAACAGGAAGTAAGCATAGATCTAACAGAGGCATTTAAAACATATAAACAATAAAGAGGTTGCAAGCCTTAGCCACTATACCCAAAATAAAAACAAACTATTGGACTATATGTACACTTGAAACAAAAATTATTCAGCCAGTAGCAGGTCTGTTCATGTGGCTTGAAGGTGTTCATTTTTATAAGACAAATAATTTCAATAACATTCTTTGAAAATGCATTAGAAATACACATGTTGTTACAGTAGTATAAAGTAGTCTGATGAAAGTGTAAAAAAATGAGGTTGCTTCTTTTCAAAGCACACTCTTGTACAAGCATAAAGGCTTGGTGGTCAGGAAAATGGAGCAAAGTGAGTATTTTTCCCCTCTTCCTGTCACAAACCACACCACATGGTTGTCAAGAATAGGTGTTACCTTGGCACTGGGGAAGGCTAACCTTTACCTGATATTGCACCTTTTTTCACAATGTGGAGGAGACTCATCACTAAACCCTGTCCACCAAAAAGGTATGTGGAGGTCTCTGGAGGAGAAGTCTCAGAATTTGGTAGAACACTTTGGAATAAGGGAGCCCTCAGATCTCTGCAACACCCACCCCCCTCAAATATTTTTTTAAAAAGTACATAAGGACCCCTTATATCGTTTTCATAGAACTAGTTAAAGGATCCACTTTCATGAAAAAAAAAAAGGAAATAAAATAATTAATATAGCATATATATTGCTACACAAGCCATATTGTAATTGAATGTTGGAAACCTGGAGGCATTCTGTACACATATGGTGTAATTAGATGCTTGTGTGATTGGCTTACAGATTTTTGCACTAAGATACAAGCCAAATTTTGTGCATCCCCTGCAACAAATATGTCATTTTTGGTGAGATATACTCAAAGGGAAATCCCTGCATTTTTCTGCATTATAACCCTGCAAGTGCAGCAGCTGATTGATGATGATAAAATCACCCCCATTAGATTCACTTTCCACATGGACACGGATAAACAGCTATGTGTTAAATCACTGCAATGTACATAGATCACCCAGAGGGAATGCTTTTTTTATCAACAGATGTGGAGTTACTCATTAAATTGTAAAACACACACAGCACTTTGCTAAAGTCCTTTAAAGCAAAACTGTAACCTCTAAAATTTTTAATTTAATTTTAGAGATTTAGACACATGCCTCTTAATTCCTAAATACAGGTGAATACGTCCTGTGTGTGTACAGATTTTATGGAAAGGGAGCTGTTGTTTAAGTCACATTGCACAGTAAGGAAGGGACCATCTTTTTTCGGCACCACTTCCTGATTTTCCTGTGCCTGCACTAAATCTCGGGCATGAGCAGTTGAAACCAGAACACTGGTCTCCTCTGTAATGTTGTTGATAAACTGTCTACACTCATTATCCTTTATAATGGAAGTGCTGATAACCTATAAACACTCACAGCTACCATGGCAAGCTTTAAACAGCATTACTCACACAGCAAAGAATCTCCTAATGACTTGGGAGTCCCCACATGAATATCGTGAGAGTTGTTGTCGCAGCTCAGGCCAACAAACATGCTTGATTTCGGCATCTGTCTAAGTAATGCCAAGAATGGAAGAAATCAAGCACAGGTGCAGTAGGAAATTTGGGATTTCAATTACTGGATGGTATGCTGTATTTTACTGTCTGCAAAGTAAAGGATTACATTGTAATGGAGTGCAACATGGATTTAAGTTGTTTATTTTTCTAGATAAAGGCCTGCTTTAACTGTAAGAAAATTAAAAAAAAATTAAAAAAACATTTGTCCTACATTGGAAACCACATCAATCTGCAATCGTGACAATCACACATCATGTCATTTTGAATAATGTAATACAAATAGATATATATGATGTGATTCACCTCTATTGGTTTGATTTTGGAATAATTGGAACACAGATAAGCCAGACAGAGATGCTTATCAAAAAACATTCAATTGTAACAAAAACATGGGAAAATATGGGACTTTTTAGGTGCTGCTTAATACCACTTTCATGAACAATTATTTGTTAAAACAGCTTTTTTTTATTGAAAACATTTTGTTTTGAAACCAAACCATAAAATATAAAATGTAGTTTTTATCATGAGTGGCCTTGCAAACCTACAAACATATGTATGTAGTGTACAGTCCTGTATTTGGCTCCATCCATCTTCCCATCAATTTTAACCATCTTCCCTGTCCCTGCTGAAGAAAAGCAGGTCCAAACCATGATGCTGCCACCACCATGTTTGACAGTGGGGATGGTGTGTTCAGGGTGATGAGCTGTGTTGCTTTTACGCCAAACATAACGTTTTGCATTGTTGCCAAAAAGTTTGATATTGGTTTCATCTGACCAGAGCACCTTCTTCCACATGTTTGGTGTGTCTCCCAAGTGGCTTGTGGCAAACTTTAAACAACACTTTTTATGGATATCTTTAAGAAATGGCTTTCTTCTTGCCACTCTTCCATAAAGGGCAGATTTTTGCCGTATACGACTGATTGTTGTCCTATGGACAGAGTCTCCCACCTCAGCTGTAGATCTCTGCAGTTCATCCAGAGTGATCATGGGCCTCTTGGCTGCATCTCTGATCAGTCTTCTCCTTGTATGAGCTGAAAGTTTAGAGGGACGGCCAGGTCTTGGTAGATTTGCAGTGGTCTGATACTCCTTCCATTTCAATATTATCGCTTGCACAGTGCTCCTTGGGATGTTTAAAGCTTGGGAAATCTTTTTGTATCCAAATCCGGCTTTAAACTTCTCCACAACAGTATCTCGGACCTGCCTGGTGTGTTCCTTGTTCTTCATGATGCTCTCTGCGCTTTAAACGGACCTCTGAGACTATCACAGTGCAGGTGCATTTATACAGAGACTTGATTACACACAGGTGGATTCTATTTATCATCATTAGTCATTGAGGTCAACATTGGATCATTCAGAGATCCTCACTGAACTTCTGGAGAGAGTTTGCTGCACTGAAAGTAAAGGGGCTAAATAATTTTGCACGCCCAATTTTTCAGTTTTTTATTTGTTAAAAAAGTTTGAAATATCCAATAAATTTTGTTCCACTTCATGTTTGTGTCCCACTTGTTGTTGATCCTTCACAAAAAATTACAGTTTTATATCTTTATGTTTGAAGCCTGAAATGTGGCAAAAGGTCGCAAAGTTCAAGGGGGCCGAATACTTTTGCAAGGCACTGTATCCCAAGCTTTGAACATCCCACTGAGCACTGTTCAATCCATCATTTGAAAATGGAAAGAGTATGGCACAACTACAAACCTACTAAGACATGGCTGTCCACCATCCACTGACAGGCCAGGCAAGGAGAGCATTAATCTGAGAAGCAGTCAAGAGGCCCATGGTAACTCTGAAGGAGCTGCAGAGATCCACAGCTCAGATGTGAGAATCTGTCCACAAGACAACTATTAGTCCTGCACTCCATGAATCTGGCCTTTATGCAAGAGTGGCAAGAAGAAAGCCATTGTTGAAAGAAAGCTATAAGAAGTCCAGTTTGTAGTTTGTGAGAAGCCATGTGGGGGTCACAGCAAACATGTGAAAGGAGGTGCTCAGGTCAGATGAGACCGAAATTGAATCTTTTGGCCTAAAACCAAAACGCTATATGTGGCACAAAAATAACACTGCACATCACCCTGAAGACACCATCCCCACCGTGAAACATGGTGGTGGCAGCGTTATGTTCGGGGGATGCTTTTTTCAACGGGGATGGGGAAGCTGGTCAGAGTTGATGGGAATATGGATGGAGCCCAATACAGGGCACTCTTAGAAGAAAACCTGTTAGAGTCTGCAAAAGACTTGAGACTGTGGCAGAGGTCCACCTTCCAGCAGGACAACAACCACAAACATGCAGCCAGAGCTAAAATGGAATGGTTTAGATCAAAGCATATTCATGTGTTAGACTAGCCCAGTCAAAGTCCAGACCTAAATCCATTTGAGAATCTGTGGCAAAACTAGAAAATTGCTGTTCACAGATGCTCTCCATTCAATATGACAGAACTTGAGCTATTTTGCAAAGAAGAACGGGCAACAATTTCAATCTCTAGATGTGCAAAGCTGGTAGAGACATCCCCAAAAAGACTTTCAGCTGTAATTGCAGGAAAAAGGTGGTTCTACAAAGTATTGACTCAGGGGGGCTGAATTCAAATGCACCCCACACTTTTCACATATTGTTTGTAAAACATTTTGAAAACCATTTATCATTTTTCTTCCACTTCACAATTATATGCCACTTTGTGTTTGTCTATCACATAACATCCCAATAAAATACATGTACGTTTTTGGTTGTAACAAGGCAAAATTTGGAAAATGTCAAAGGGTATGAATACTTTTTCAAGGCACTGTACATACTAACATTCCTATTTTTCAATATAGCTTTCACAAAGTAGTTTTCAATAATAATAATAAAACAACAAATAATATACAGTATATCCACTCCGGTTATAATGATGAAGAAAAAGGCATAGGGGACCAAGGAGAACCACCCAAAAGTGTAGCCTCTTATGTAGGTCATAAACCAGCTGTTAAAACCAGTAGGAATTGGGCTGGAATATAAACATACTGTATATAAAGGATACTCCCTGTCAGAATTCAGTTCTTGACCTGCTATTCACAGACATTCACAGGCATCCATCCCAGGTGTGGGGAGTGTGGTGGTGTGTTACCCCCTCTCTCCCCCTCCCAGTTTTTTGTATCCAAGGACAGGATTAGATGGAGGACAAACAGGGGCTTTTTAATACTAATAGGATGTTTGACAACACAGACAGTTCCAATAGGGTGGGTGAAAATGTGATGTATTTTTTTATATATTCAATAAAGTATTTATATTCAAAGAGAATACATCATTGGTGGGGTCTTTATTTTTTCACCATTTATAAAGCTGGCCTAAATTTACTCACATGTATGCTGCTGTCTAACTCCATAGAGAATGTGTGCCCTACATTTATGGGTCAATAGATGTGGCTTCCTTCTAAAATAAGATTGTGAAACTAATGATAAAAACAAATGATTATCTTTGCATATTTTTTATTTCTTGGTAGAGGTAACTTGTATTTTATCTTGTATCTAGACAGATGGTATAGTGGCCATTTTCAACACATAAGAGATTAAAGTTGATGACATGAAATAACACACACATATGGCATCAACAGGATTCAAAAACTAGCAGGTGCAAAAATAGTCTACTCAGGCGGGGACTGAAAGAGAGAAAAAATGCATGCTTGGCACCAGTCAATAAAGAGAAAATGTTTATTAACATTTTTTTAAGTAGTTCAAGAAGGCATTGATGCCTTTTGTGACTATTTAAATAAGAGGACTATATTAAGCATGCTTTACTTTAAAATAGTAACACAATGCCTTTGAAAAATACATTTTAAAAAGATATAAGTTTTAAAACTGAAAAGCCACTACATTAAGTAAAATCATTTTACCTGTAAAAAAAGATATAATAATGTAGACATTTCATACCATTTCCAGGGAACTTTGCAAACTTTTGTCAAGTAATTCTGTGCTGTAAAAGTGCCCTTTTTGAATACCACAGGGCCACGCTTTGAACCAAAGAACACATTGGCCTGCATGTCTGCTCTTTCACCTTTGTAAGAGGGAAAGGGCAGAGAGTGTGAATAAAGTGTCTGAAGCCTATACAAGTGTAAAACTCTCAATTGAGTCAGATTTTCTTCTGGATTAACTCCACTCCTTTAAAGGGACTGGCTATCAGGGTGGAAGCTCTGTTATAGAAATCAGGCCATCACTGATTTGGTAGAAAATAACCAGCTAGGTCTACTGCCATCTTAGGTCTATATGTTTCTGTGCTGTGAAACTATTCAAACATTATACACATTTTCATACTTGATAGCAATAATAGCAAGATAGATAATAAAAATGCAAATTCAAAACACTTTTTGCTATCAATATGATCTTTTTTTACATTTAATGTAGGTATATGTTTATGAAAAAAAGTATTATTTTAAATCCAACCTGTGTAAGATGTATCTTTAAAATCATCCTGAAATCACTTGCACAGAAACAATCAGACAGAAGAAGGAATGGGTAGCACTATGGGTCAATCATGCACTGCTTCAAGGACATTTGCTGACAAAGAAATTGCTTACAGGAGGATAGAGTTAACCTTATCTGTGTGATGCTGCCCATTAAAGGCAGGAAGTAGGATGGTGACCATGCTTTATTGCTTGGGAAAAGTCAGGTCACCAACTTGAATGTGCTGTCTGGCAGAACTAGATTCCTATCACATTTTCATTTAACCACTTCCTGCCCAGCCTATTGACAAATGATGGCCGGGCATGGGGTTCGTTATCTTGACTGGACGTCTATTGACATCCTTAGGATAACCCGCGATCGCGCGCCCGCGGGGGCGTGCATCGTGGTGATCGGTGGTGCCGTGGGTCAGTCTGACCCACCGCATTACTGACCGAGGTAAAAGGCTTCCATAGGAAGCCTCTTACCATGTGATCAGCCATGGCCAATCATGGCTGATCACTGTGTAAATAAGAAGAGCCATTTATCAGCTTTTCCTCTGCTCAGGTCTGCAGACCTGAGCAGTGGAGAGCCGATCGGCTGCTCTCCTGATGGGGGGGGGGCTGCTCTGAATATGTATCAGTGCAGCCCCCCTCAGGATCACCACACTGGACCACCAGGGAGCTGACCAGGACCACCAGGGAGCCCCCCCAAGGACACCATAAGGAGGCTGCCCAGGACCACCAGGGAAGAAGATCAGGAGGCCGCTCAGGGACCACCAGGGAGCCCCCACTAGACCACCGGGTAAGGGGCATACAGTGCACTGTAGGGATGGCACTGTGTCCATATGTGATGCCTGCCAGTGCCATCCCTATCAGTGCTATATGTGCCAGTGCCCACCAGTGCCATGTACCAGTGCCCACCAGTGCCCATCTGTGCTGCCTATCAGTGCCCCTCTGTGCCACCTATCAGTGCCCACCTGTGCCACCTATCAGTGCCCACCATTGCCACCTATCAGCGCCCAGCAGTGCCACCTATCAGTGCCCATAAGTGCCCAGTGCCACCTATCAGTGCTATCTATCAGTGCCCATCAGTGCTGCATGTCAGTGCCACCTATCAGTGCCCATCAGTGTTGCTTATCAGTGCCGCCTATTAGTGCCAATCAGTGCTGCATATATGTGCCCAATCATCAGTGAAACCTTATCAGTGCCACCTCATCAGTGCCAATCTGTACTGCCTCATCAGTGCCCATCAGTCTAGCCTCATCAGTGCCCATCAGTGTAGCCACAAAAATGCCCATCAGTGATGGAGAAAATGTACTTATACAAGGTTTTGTGACAGAAACAAAGAAAACTTTTTTTTTTCAAAATTTCTGTTCATTTTTTATTTGTAGCGTAAAAAATAAAAACTGCAGAGGTGATCAAATGCCACCAAAAGAAAGCTCTATTTGTGGGAACAAAATGATAAAAATGTTGTTTGGGTACAGCGTCTCATGACCGCGCAATTGTCATTCAAAGCGCAACAGCACTGAAAGCTGAAAATTGATCTGGACGGGAAGTGTTTTAAGTGAACGGTATTGAAGTGGTTTTAAAGAATTCTGTTATGCGTATCTTAATTTTAGCTTTTGGCCTGGAGCTGAGCTTTATTGAGGATAATATAATAGATCTAATAATTCTTTGTTCCCCTTTATTGAAAGAAAATGCTGTCTATATCCAGTTTCAAATCTATTTTGAGTGTTTTTTAATCCCTCCAGATCCACGCTATTGCCGAAGTACGGCTCCAGCGCGGATCTGTATTGCCGGGGCGACATCCATTTACGTTTTCCCCTGTGCATGCTCCTGGCGCACCCCTGGCGGTGGCGCGTGGCCGGGCTGTCTCGATGTCCGCTTGAGACCCGCGATTGCCTGACAGAGCTGCAGAACAGGGAACCGCCGATGTAAACACGGCAATTCTCCATTCTGTTAAAGGGGACATGACAGATCTACTGATCCCTGTCACTGGAATCAGTGAGATCTGTTATGTCCCGGCCAGCCTGCCCCCCCCCCCACAGTTCACTGCCCAAATTGTCTTACCTCT
>BLSH010025165.1:660220-681296 GCA_018402905.1 Glandirana rugosa | reverse complement strand
CTGGGGAGGGTATGTGTGAGTGGGTGTGAGAGGGCGGGTGGGCTCCCTTGTCAGAATTGGAATTCTTACTTACAGGTGGGAGTGAGGTAAATGGTTGTGGTAAAGGGTTTTAAGGAGAGTCAGTTATTGTTTGTTGTTTGTATTGGAACCAGTCTGTTCATATTTTGGTGTAGATGGTTGGGCGGTCTCGGGCTATGGCAATTAATTCTTCCATTTTCGCTATGTGCTCTATTTGGCTGTGCCATTCTGCCATTGATGGTATCTTGGAGGTACCCCAATGTCTAAGAATACAAAGTTTAGCGGCATTGATCATGTGCAATGTAAGAGAGTTGTGGTGTGATTTATGGGGTAGTTGTATATGCAGCAAGAATTGTTCTGGTTTCAAGGTAAGATTTTGGGAGGTAATTGAGTTTATTTGATCCTTAACTGATTCCCAAAAAGGGACAATGTGTTTGCACTCCCACCAAATATGGAGGAGGTTTCCTGATTCCTGGTGGCAATGCCAGCATTGGTCGTTTATGTCTCGATTATAGAGTTTAAGAATTGTTGGGGTTTTGTACCAGCGCGTCAGAAGCTTGAAGTTATTTTCTTGAATGGTGATATTAACAGAGCCTTTGTGTACCAGTTCGTATATTTGTTGCCATTGTTTGTCTGTTAGATCTAGATGGAGGTCTCTACTCCGCACAGAATTTGCTATTGTTGTTTGTCGTGTTTGCCCAGAGTAAAGAGTATATGGTTGAGATAGTGTGTTGGATCGTTTTTTTGTTGGAGCATATAGTGTCGAAGGGAGTAAGTGGTTGTTGTAGGTCGCTCAATTTTTGGGTTGTGTGAAAAAAGTTTCTGAGTTGGAAGTATATCCAAATTGAGAGACGTGTTGGGCCACTTTAGTTTGAGCTCATGAAGAGTGAGAAGTTTGCCTCTTGGGGCAATATGGTGTAGGCATAGATCGGTGTGTGGTTCTAGTCCTTCTCAAAATAATTTGTCCCTGCCTGGAGGAAATGTTGGGTTGTGCATAATGGGAGTCATTGGGCCTAATGGGTCTGAAATTCCTCTTGTCTTTGAGGCCTTTTTTAATATATCTAGGGTCGGGCCTATAAAAGGGCGTTGTCGGAGTTCTTGTGGTAGGTGTGACACAGGAATCCATGGTGTAAGATGCAGGGGTAATTCAGTGAAGGATTTTTCTAATGTCACCCAGTCTTTGGTCAGGTGATGTGCATTCCAGTCTACAATTCTCTGGAGTTGACAAGCCCAGTGATATAATCTGAGATTGGGGATACCCAAACCACCTTTTAGTTTAGGTGTGGAGAGCTGTGTGAAGTTAATTCTGGGTTTTTTTGTTCCAAAGGAATTGGGAACACATTTTCCTAAAGTTGGAGAAGAATGAGAGGGGGGGGGGGGGGTTTAATAGGGATGGTTTGAAAGAGGTACAAGATGCGTGGGAGGATGTTCATTTTTATGATGGCTGCTCTGCCGAACCAAGAGAAGTGCGGCTTGTGCCATCTAGTGAGGTCTTCCTTAATGTTCTGGAGTAAAGGAAGAAAGTTCCTGCTAAATAGGTTGGAGATTGATGAAGTTAAATGTATGCCTAGGTATTTGATGGCGTCTTTTTGCCAGACAAAAGGAAAGTTTGCGGTGCATTTTTTAATGAGATCAGATGGAAGGGAGACATTCAGAGCTTCTGATTTGGATAAATTTATTTTAAAGTGGGCTATGTATTGGAACTCACCGAAATCTTTTAGAACGTTCGGTATAGATATAAGGGGGTCCGCTAGGAAGAGTAGAATATCATCTGCAAATGCAGCAATTTTGTATTGATGTTCAGCTATCTGGATTCGTTTTATGTCTATATTGTTTCTTAGTTTCCGTAGAAATGGTTCCAAGGTAAGAATAAAAAGTATAGGTGATAGGGGGCAGCCTTGGCGAGTCCCATTGTTTATGGAGAAGGCGTTTGATAGGAGGCCATTAGCTCTTACTTTAGCTGTTGGTTTGTGGTATAGGGCCATTATGAAAGCTATTAACCTGGGACCCAGGCCCACGGCCTCAAGGGTCGCCCTAAGATAGTCCCAGGCCAACCTATCAAATGCCTTCTCCGCATCGAGTGTAAGTAAAAATCCGGATACTTTTAGAGAGCCAGTTTTGTATATTAAGCATTTTTATGGTGTTGTCCCTTGCCTCACGGCCTGGGACAAAGCCAACTTGATCTTTGTGGATCAGGTTTGGGATGAGGGGCAGCATTCTGTTTGCTATCATCTTAGCGAACAGTTTGAGGTTTGTGTTCAGAAGGGAAATGGGACGGTAGTTAGCTGCTTGTGAGGGATCTTTATTTGGTTTGGGGATGATAGATATGTGGGCCTCCAATAAGTTGTGGGGGGGTATCTTTAAGGGCTAAATAGTTGAAGGTTTTAATAAAGGGTTTAGATAGAGCTTCTGGGAAAGATTTGTAATAAGCTGCCGAGAAGCCATCTGGTCCCGGGCTTTTGCCTGCCTTCATTTGTTTTAAGGCTATTTTGAATTCCTCCTCTGTGAGAGGACCATCAATATTGGAGGCAGTTTGTTTGTTTATCGCTTGGGGAGCATATTGCTTAAGAAATCCACTAATGATTGTGTGCCTTGCTCCTGCTAGATTGGGGGGTTTGGATTCAGGTTGTAGGTTGTATAACTTATTATAGTATTCTGCGAGTTGATTGGCTATCTCCGTATTCATAGAGACTAGAGCTACCTTTTGTGTACAGATTGCCCTTACTGTGTTATTAGCTCTCTTTTCTTGGAGGGCTTTGGCGAAATATTTACCACTTTTATTACTGTGTTCGTAGAAAAGCTTCTGGGCTAGAATACATTTCCTTTTAACTTTGTATCCCAACTCTTCAAAGAGTAATGAACGAATTCTGGTAAGCTCTAGCAGTGTACTGTTGGCTTTTGTTCTTTTATGGGTAAGTTCTAGAGTTTGTATTTCGTCCAGTAAGTTACTGATTTTGGCCTGTCTGTCTCTTTTCCGGGCAGTGGCTCGCAAAATAAGGAGACCTCTTATTACACATTTGTGCGCCTCCCATTGAGTGATTGGGTGTACATCGGGCGTATCGTTATTTATGAAGAACTCGTCAATATTGGTACTGACTGTTTTGCTTATTACCGGGTCAGTGAGAAGAGAAGTATCTAGCCTCCATGTTTTGGTGGGGGGTGAGTGGTCTGGGAACCTAAGTGATAGAGTGATGAGATGGTGATCAGATAAGCACATACTTTCTATTGTGGTGTTAGAGAGCATGGGAGGATCTTTTTGAGACAGCCAGAAATAGTAAATTCTGGAATAGTGATTGTGCGGCATGGAGTAGAACATATAGTCTCTCGAGGTTGGGTGTTGAATTTGCCAAGTATCATTTAGTAGTGCCTCATGTAGTTGCTTTTTGATTTGTTTGATGGCTTTGAAAGGGATTGATGAGGTGCCGGTAGAGGTGTCTTCGAGGGGGTTCAGTGCTACATTGAAGTCACCTCCCAGAATAAGTATACCTTTTTGAAATGTGATGAGGTCGGTAATAGTTTTCCTAAAGAAAGTGATTTGTGCATGGTTGGGACTATATATGTTTGCGATGGTTATTGGTTTGTTCCAAAGGTTGCCTTTGAGGAAAATATAGTGACCTTCCTCATCACTTACGGATTCAGTAATGTCAAAGGGGATATTTTTAGAGATTAAAGTTGCTACACCTTTTGTTTTGGCTGTTTTATTGGATGCGTGAAAAATCACAGGAAAGTCCTTATTCGTTAATTTAGGAATCTTATCTGTTTGAAAATGGGTTTCTTGGAGAAGGATTATGTCTGCTCTTAGATGCTTCATGTGTAATAGGAGCTTGTTTCTTTTCTCTGGGGTGTTAAGTCCTTTAGTGTTTAGGGATATTAATTTTAATTTTCGCATTTTGAATCGGGGAGGGGCAGCTGCGGCAGATTATTTTGTAAATACAATATGTGTAACAGTGAACCGTAAGTTCCGCCCCACCGCCATCCCTCATCTAATGATAATTCAATTAGGAGTTGTGTATTGTGGTAACAACAAATTGATTGGGCAAAGGAGGGATGTTTGGCTGGATATGGTATTGGAATGATGGTATTTCCAGGGTTACGTCGATTGCTGGGTCTGTATAAGCAGAATTTGTATAAGAGAGAGGGAGTGAAAGTCAGTCAATTTTCAGTGGAAGCAACGGTTACCAGGGGAAGTCTATATGGCAGAATGAATAGACTAGGATCGCTGATCTAATGTAGGTATAGGTTAGTAAGATGACTTGAAGTCCAGGTTTAGTGAAGAGATAGAGGATAGGAGATGCTGAAAGAGAGGTAGTTGTTTATGGGGGCATGGGATGGGAGAAGACACTTGAGAGAGAAGTGTTGGGGTTTTAAACAATTGTGCTCTGAGAGTATAATTCAAAGAGAGCTGCCTGGATTAAGTAGCTATCTTTGTTTGAATGCGTAGATATCAAATCTGAACTGTAAAACCAGCTAGGGTGAGAGGATGTTTTCTGTGACTGGTTGGTGCTAGGGAGCAATAGGTATGTGTGTGGGTCGCCTTAAGGGTTGCATCAAGTTCATACTCCTTGGATCTCTCATGGATAGGTGTCTGAGAGATGAAGGATGGGCGTGAGCTACTGCATCCCCATGCAACTAATTGCAAATAATAATAAAAACTGATTAGATGCAATATTATCAGAAACGACATTATCTATGACACTGCAATATAACCTGGTGTTTTTTAGCAAGTACTTAGGGTGCTGAAACACTAATAACAATATTGTTAGAATGGGCAACAAAACTCATGTTGGTAGTTGGAAGGGTAATGTGACCAAGTAAAACAAAAAAGGAGGGGGGGGATGGGGGGTTGGTACTTAATATTAAGTAAAGCATTGTAAAACTGTACATCTCTGGACTGTGTCTGAGTAGACTTTACCATGCAGTGCGGGTGAAGTCCTCCTTTGGTGCATTTAGAAATATTATAGTAAAAGAGATTAAATTTCTTACCTCAGATTGCCCAGTTTGTAGCATTTAGGTTGTGTGACGTGTGAGAACTGATGGTGATTCAGGTCTCCTTGGGAGGAGTGCACCCGCAAAGCATGAACGACAGTAAAAATAATTATAAGTACATGTTGAACATTACAGACAACCACAGCATATTAAATGGTGTGCTAGATAACTAACAATGGCATTATATAGTATGTTTGATGGGGTGGTCGCCTATGTTTGGCCTATGAGTATGTTACACATAGGGCCAAGCAGGATATCTGGTCTAACAATTAGAGAAGATGTCACTTTAACCCATTCTGGGTATAGAGAGGCATTTAAAGTATGTAATTGCTATGTAGGCATTGAGGAGTGTCCTGTAGCAAGTGGCTTTGTTGCCCTGGTGCAAGGAGGAAGTGATCAATGTTTTATATCATGACCTGTGGTGAAATAGTCAGGGGTAAAATATTAAGGAGGCAGTCAAATCCGTTTAGTTGTGTTTAGTACCTGGTTTTGGATAACTTGCAACAGTCTGAGAACTTGTTTAAGAACTAGTAGAACCGTATAACAAAAACAATGTTAACATGTGTGACAGGTTGGCTCAAACGAGCAAAAGAGAGAAATCTCTGTAATAGAGTTGAAAAAGTCTTCTGTGACAACTGTAAGTCTTGATAGTTTTGTGGGTGTAATAAACAGAATCTGTTTTTTTTTTTTGTTCTTTGGCATTCCAGGTGGTAGTGCTGGATAGGATGTTGTCTTGTGGTGGGTGTCAATCTTTCCTGGGCTTATGATAGGCCGGGGATGAAGTGAGGCTCCCTTCCCCAGATGAGCGTCTATTTACTAGTGGGGGTGAAAATCTGGCCGATAACCGGCGTCTCCTATGAGAGTGCGGGTCTCCTTGTTGTAGCATCTCCATCAGTTTTTCTGGAGGTTGGTCAAGGAGTTGCGGACGTAGGTCAGAGTACCAATTTGGCAGGTCTATCTGTGGGATATTAAGCCTCTCACAGAAGATAGGCAGGTCTTCTGGGACCTTAAGTAGTATAGGACGGTTAGGGGGACCCGCAGAGAGACAGAAAGGGAATTTCCATCGGTATGCTATATTCCTCTCTCTCAGTATATCCAGAAGGGGGCGCATGTCTCTGCGTTGTTGTTGTAGTGTTAACTGAGAGAGGTCTTGAAATAGCTTAATTTCATGGCCTTGATATAGTATGCGATTCCTGAGCCTGGCGTTGCGAAGTATGTCCTCTTTTAGCTGGAAATTAACTATATTGCATATGATGTCTCTGGGTGGGTCATTGTCTCTCCCCCTGGGTCTGAGAGCTCTATGGAATCTTTCCATATCCACCGGAGTTTCTAGAGGTCTCCCCAGGAGATCATTAAAGATGGCTAGTAAGGCGGGTAGAAGTTGATCAGATTCAAAGGACTCAAAGGCAGATTCCTGATTCTAATATTGTGTCTGCGTCTGCGATTTTCCAAGTCCTCTAAATAGCGTCTCATATCCCTAAGTTGTAGGGTGTGTGCATCTATGGAGCGCTTGGAGACATGTATGTCTATGTCATGGCACGCTGTAATGTCCTCTATCTCCTCTACCCTGTTAGCCATGTTATGGAGATCATGTCTGAGGTCTGCTATCGCAGCTGTGAATGTGGATTTCATATCCGCTGCGATGGCGTGCAGGTCAGCTATGCTGACAGGTTGGGGTAATTGACCCTCCGAGCGTGGAGACCTTCGTGCAGCGATTGATGCGTCCCGATCCTCCGGGCTGTGGCTACCTCTCCTTGCTGGATCCCCTGAGGCCTGTGCTTCCGCCTTCTTGTCGCGGGGACAGGAGCGGAATATCTCCATTATTGAAGCTTCTGTCTCCGCCGGGTGAGCTCTGGGAGAGTGTGACCTGGTGGGGACGGATCCCCTTGTGTTTTGCCCATTTTTGGATGTCCTAATGGTTGCTCAGGATAAGAGAGGGCTTGTGGTGTGGCAGAGCGGCGGTTTCAAGCGGCCATCTCCTTCGGCGTCCAGACCACGCCCCAGTGGCAGAAATTTATGTCGTCTTTCCACTGTATGATATCAGAAACCGGAAGAGATAAGGATTTTGTCAGTTCCATTTTATATCTCATATAAAAAAGCTGTTACCGGCTTTTGAACACATCCAATCAAACCAATCATGGTTTGATCACATGCTTTGGATGCCAGAGGAGAGATGGGGTCTAATAGAACCCAGACCTCTCCATAAAGATGACCAGTCATGGCCCATGATATTCATATGAATATAAAGAGTAACTCCACCGCAAAACTAAACTATCCAATCCAAACCCTCATTCGAGGTTAGGGTCTGCTATGATTATAAAGTGTAACAAAATGTTGCAAAACTGAAGTGTGGTGTTCTCCCCCAATATTCATACCAGACCCTCATCCAGGATTAGTGTCAGTTATAATTATAAAAGGAAACTCCAGGTCAAAAACCAAAGGTTGATCGAGGTTCCCATTTAATATCCCAACCCTCATTTACGATTAATATCTGCGATGATTTCAAAGGGTAACTCCATTACAAAACTAAAGTGTGGTGTTCCCCTTTAATATCCATACCAGACCTTCACCCAAAAATAATGTCTGTTTTGATTATTATGAGGATCTCTGTCACAAAACTGTGTGGAGTTCTCCCCCAGTATCTATATCAGACCCTCACCCAGTAGTTTAATATTCACCCCATGCTCCCATACATACAGGATTAAGGTCTTCTATAATTATAATAGGGAATGTGTCAAAGATGTAAAGCCTGTGGGGTTCCCATTTAATTTCCCAACCCTCATGCAGGATTAATATCTACTATAATTATAAAGGGTAAATCTGCTGCATTATTCAGGAATATTGTGAATATAAAGGGTAAACTCACTTAACCACTTCCCGCCCGGCGTATAGCAAAATGATGTCCGGGCGGGTGTTTCGTTATCCTGACTGGATGTCATATGACGTCAGCAGGATAAACCGTGATCGCACGGCCACAGAGGCACACATTACGGCGATCGGTGGGGCTGTGGGTTAGTCTGACCCACCGCATTATCAATTGAGGTAAAAAGCTTCCATCGGAATATAGTTATCCAAGACTATTTAGGTATGATTGTGGTTAAGGTATTTTGTGACACGCTATCTGTGTAGTACAATTGGTATTATGTGAATTAATTGTGATTGTGTTAGGTGCAATAGTGTCAGTGATGAATGAATTTATGATTAAAGCATTTCTTGTTCGTGCACTCTAATGATTAAAATATAAAGCCGTGGTGGCTTACATACATATATACCAAACCAAAATTTTCAGGTAAGTATGTGACATATAAAAAAACAGTGATTAGCACTTAATGATTGGTGACAGTTAAAGTAAAAGTTGGCAGATGATGCCGGTGATGATACACTTAATAAAATTATACAAATAATAGTCCATAATAGTTCTGTCAGATGGGTGAATTTAAAAATCTCTTAAGGGTGATACAAATTGGTGCGCTGAGTAATACATCTGCAGTGATTGTAGTTGTGACTGATCCTTAAGTGTGTGCTAGTCCCTCACCTGAGGTGTGCTAGCAATCCATTGATGAAGTCACGTGAGTCGTGATGTAACGCGTAGGGCGGCGACAGCAGAGGTGTTTGGAAGCTCAGACTGAATGCACACGAGCTCGGCGCTCGTAGGAGAAACGTTTGTTCGTTTTACTTGTAAATGTGAGTGTTGATTTAAAAAGCTTGTTTTAAATATATGTTTTAAACAAAACAATATCACACGAATGAAAGTCCTCTCTCTTTTTGTACCCACCCGATCGGGAGGGTCTCTCTCCGTATGACTAGTTTTAAAAAGTCACCAGCAACATAGCTGACAGCACACAGAAAAGGTGGAGATCCCCACAGGAGGAACAAGGAATCACCCATACAAAGAAACCTTTATGTGCAAGGTTGCTAGCACACCTCAGGTAAGGGACTAGCACACACTTAAGGATCAGTCACAACTACAATCACTGCAGATGTTTTACCCAGCGCACCAATATGTATCACCCTTAAGAGATTTTTAAATTCACCCATCTGGCAGAACTTTTATGGACTATTATTTGTATAATTTTATTAAGTGTATCATCACCGGCATCATCTGCCAACTTTTACTTTAACTGTCACCAATCATTAAGTGCTAATCACAGTTTTTTCAATTCAATAGTATTTATTAGTGTATTTGTAGCATACAAAGGTTATACGATATATAACTTACATTTCCATTTACTTATAGGTTATCATGATAACAGTATACATAAGTATAGCCCATACTTATTCTCATGAGCATTTAGTTTACTATCCTAATGTTTCGGTACCCTCCGCCTCCCGGGCGCCGAGGTGTGGCCCCCCGACCACCCCAATGGGATCACGCTGTGGTCTCGGGGGGGAGGGCCTCCACCCCGCACCCACCAGCCAGGGGCCGCAAATCTGTTTTGTTGCATTTCCTCAGTCATAAAGATTTGCCTTCTTGTCTTTGCATGCACTTTAAACAACTCAAAGAGAATAACTTAACACAAATAGGTAGGTCATAAAAACAAAAAACAAAAAAAACTAGGTAAAGGATAGAAACTTGTTGTGTAATAGTTCCTGCGTTTCTCATAAGGTCAAAGTTATCCGCTTCATTAAGTGGCAAATGTAGCCTTATACCATTCAGTCCACGGTTTCCACCTTGTTGTCATCTTATCATATTTCCCCTCGGTGGCTGCGAACATTATTTCATAATTTGCGTGTGTATTTGTAAGATTGATGGATTCCTGTAATGTAGGGATTTTATTGGTCTTCCAGTTCCTGACCAGTAGGAGTCTGACGCTGTGCAAGAAATGGAATGTTATATCTCTTAAGGTGTGTGGGATATCCTCTATCCCCAGAGATAGAACAGCCAGACAGGGGGACAACGGCCGTTTCATGTTCTGTAGTCGTGAGAGAGAGTCTCGCACCTCTCTCCAAAAGTGAGTTATCTTTGGGCATGCCCATAGTATGTGATAGAGTGTACCCCTCTCCCCACACCCCCTGCAGCACAGTGGGGACGCCCGTGGGTCAAATCTGGAGATTCTAGTGTGTGTAAGGTACCAATGAAGTAAAATTTTGTGCGTTAGTTCCCACAGTGTTACGCTTTTCGCTGCGGAGTAGCTTACCTTAAGGGCTTTCTGCCACTGCACCATCGTGTACGTGTTTTGTAGGTCTTGCTCCCAAGCTTGTAAAGAGGTAGATTTTTTAAATGTGTGTTTGTCATTAATCATATTGTAGAACAGTGAAATTCCCCTAATGTTGGTGGAGGGGTGGGTTAGGTACCATATTACTTTTATGGGTAGCTGGGTAGACGTATTAGGGTTAGACTGTATGAAGTGAGCAATTTGTAGGTATCTGTAGTATTCTGACTTTTCTAGGCCATATTCTATTTGCAGTGTTCTAAATGTTTTGACTGCAGGTCCTATTTTAATGTTTTCTATGGTTTTAATCCCCTTGTCGACCCAGCTCTTTAATTGTATTCCCGGGATTATTGTCTGCAAACTTATGGTTGGCAACGGCAGTGGCTGTGTATAATGTTGGTCGAAGTTTGTTGTGCATAATGCCTCCCATTGCCTGAGTGTAGCCTTAATAGTAGGGGATAGGTTGGTGTTTAAGTGTTTGTTGAGCCCTCCAGTCAGTAGTAACCCATGTAGATCTCCGCCAATAACCTGGGACTTTTCCAGTTGAATCCATTTTGTGGAACCAACTTGGGAGAACCAGGCACGGGCTTGCGAAAGTATCGAGGCTATATAATAGTCCTTGATTCTTAAATGTCCTATACCTCCTGCTTTCCTATGTGTTGTTAGCTTTCTGAAGGCACATCTCGCTCTTTTGCCATTCCACAAGAAATGGTTTATTAAGGCTTGTGTTGAATTAAAATGGGAATTTGGTACCGGGATTGGGAGGGTTCTGTACATGTATATTAGTTGTGGTAAGGTCACCATCTTAAATGCTGCCAATCTGCCTGTCCATGACATCTCTGTTTTATTTATGTCTTGAAGTTTCTTTTGTAGGCCGTCTAGAAAGGAGCTATAATTAGCCTTCGCTAGATTACCAACTTTAGCTGTGAGTGTAATTCCTAAGTATTTTATACCACTATCTTGCCACAGATATGGAAACCGTGAGCTGAGTTTATGTCTAACTGTCTGGTGAACTCCCAGACCCAATATGTAGGATTTATTTTCATTAAGTTTATAGTACGATATACCATTAAACAATTCTAGTGTGTCGTGTACCGAAGCCAGGGATTTCTCCACATCTGTCACAATCATAATTATGTCATCAGCGAACAGGCTGATAGTGTGAGTACTGTTATGCATTGTGAATCCTTTTATGTTTGGGTGGGTTCTAATATAGGAGGCCAATGGCTCCATCAATAAATTAAAAATTAATGGAGACAGGGGGCATCCCTGGCGGGTGCCATTAGGTGTCTCGAAGGGCCTGGACAGTACACCTGCAGAATAAACCTGTGCAGAAGGTTTAGAGTATAACGCCATAATGGCTTGAAGTATGTTGCCTGAGAATCCAAATTTCTCCAACACCAGCTTGAGATACTGCCAATGTATCCTGTCAAAGGCCTTCTCTGCGTCCAAAGCTAAGAGCAGAGAAGGCCTTTTTTGTGTCTCCGCCAGGTGTGTTATATTTATAAGTCTACGGGTAGCATCAGAGGCCTGTCGGTCTTTGGTGAAACCTGTTTGATCAAGGTCTATTATCCCAGGGAGAATGTCCATTAGTCGCAGTGCTATGAGTTTAGCATAGATCTTCACGTCTACGTTTAAAAGTGATATAGGCCTAAAATTAGAAGGTGTATTTGGTTCTTTCCCCGGCTTCGGCAACGCCACTATCATGGCTCTTAACATTTCCTGCGGAAAGGATGAGGAGGCAGCAGCTGCACCATATATTGTAACCAGGTGGGGAGCTAATATCTCTTTAAATTGCTTATAATATTTTCCGCAGAAACCGTCTGGTTCCGGGGATTTATTAGAGGGAAGTGTATCTATCACTTTTTTTATTTCTGGTATGGTGAATGGAAGGTTCACGTTGTTTACCTGTACCGGGGCTAATTTCTGTAGTGCAACTTGTTCTAAGAATTGAGTAATTAATTGTATATTGGGTTGTCTGATAGTTGTATCATCTTTCAGGTTGTAAAGAGTGTCATAGTAGTAGCTGAAAGCATCCGCTATGGCTTGTGGATGATATAGTTTAGTTTTGGTTTGGGGATGAAAGATATATGGAATTTTAATTTTATGTCTCTGTCTCCTGAGTTTTTGTGCAAGTAATTTACCTGCCTTATTTCCATTAGCATAGTATTGCATTTTTAACTTTTTGTTTATTTTCTTAAAGTTCTCCATTAGGAGAAACCTGAGGTCCTGTCTCAATTTGGAGAGCTTCTGTGTTAGAAGTGCGGAAGTATGTTGTTTATTTTGTTTTTCTAGTGTACCGATTTCATCTGTAAGTTCTGTTAGGTGTTTTTGCCTCTGCCTCCTCGCCCTCGCCCCCAGTTGGATCAAAATGCCCCTAACATAGGCCTTGTGAGCATTCCACAAGGTAAACTTGTCCTGAGTGGGTGTATTGTTGATTGAAAAAAATTCATTTAAGTGCTGTTCAATTTTTAGTTTTGTGCTCTGTTGTTGAAGAAGGAATGAATTGGCTCTCCAGATGGGCGCGGAGCTCATTGACTCGGAATCTGTGATTGCTAAAGTGATAGATGCGTGGTTCGACCAGGTAATATGGTTGATAGTGGAGTTCATTGTTTGGAGCAGTGTTCACTGGTCTACTAAGAACATGTCTATTCTATACGAGTATAGACTTCATGAGGTATGGAAAAAAATGTAAAGTCTCTTTCCTCTGCGTGTAAGCATCTCCATGTGTCGAATAGATTGTGTCTCTGGAGAGTCCTCTGTAGAGACAGGCTCTCCCATCTAGATTTGGATGTAGAATCCATCTGTGGTTCTGAGGTCATGTTGAAGTCCCCCCTATTACCAGTAGGCCCCTCTGGTGGGATCTGACCTTGCGCATCAGTTTGTTGAAAAATCGAATTTGGTTGGAGTTGGGTGCATACACATTCACCAGAGTGTATGCAACCGAGTTCAGCTCACATACAATTATCAAGTATCTGCCTTGTGTGTCTTTCATTTCCTCTTGCAATGTGAAGGCTACAGTATCTTTCACAGCTATCAATACCCCTTTTACCTTGGTATCTGCATGTGCAGTGAAGACATGGGTAAAGTTGCGATGGGAGCATTGGGGAGGAGAAGATTTACTAAAGTGTGTCTCCTGTGGGAACAATGTCACTTTTGTATTGTAAAGCTTCTGACCATAGGGATTTCCGCTTGACCGGATGATTAAGTCCTTTGGAGTTGATAGATAAAAAGTTTATGCTCATAGTGTCCCATAATTTTTATGCTGGTGCAGTAGTGGTGCGTATGTCATATTGTGGATTATCCAAATGGCAGTCTTTGTGTTGTTGGAGTTACATGTTGGAGTCAATGGTAATGCACAACAGTACTCACATTGGCAATGAGGAGATGTCCCGGGGCAAATGATGGTTCCTCCTGACAGCAGGGGGAGGCGAGCAGGTGGTTGGTCATATCCCTTGACGTGGGCTATTCGTGGTATGCTTTGTCTTCGACTGTGAGAGTTCTTGGCAGGATAGGAAAAATGAAAAAAAAAGAGAAACGAGAACACAGAAAAACCAAGCAGATAAGAAATTCAAACATGTGAACAATGTAAGTTGAAACAGTACTTTCGATAAACAGATGGGTATATCGCTACCCGTGTGCAGCAGTTGCTGCTCAAAGCTATTGGGGTTTAGGTTTAGTTCCAAAGTTTTGGCCCTTGCCCGGGCTGGGACTAAATGTAGATTTAAGGTTGTTGCCCTTAGTGAGTCAGTTGTGTGTTCTGGCATTTTTAGTAGTGACTTTCTTCCAGGCAGGCTCCACTTTCTGGACTGCTTCTGAGTTGCTGGGGTCGGAGCCAGGCTCTGGAACTATTTTCCACTTTTTAAGGAGGTCAAGCCCCACTTCTAAGCTGTTTACTACATGGTCTTGGTTCCCTTTTGTCACAATGAGCTTGTTGGGGTATCTTCATTTATACACTATCTTATGGTTCCTCAGTGCCTTCGTTATGGTGTTCAGTGATTTCCTTTTATGTAGTGTAAACTGGGAAAGATCAGCGTAGAACTGCAAGTTCTGGTATTGTGGAGGGATCTGTTCTTTTTTGCGCATCTGTGTCATTAATTGATCTTTTATGTGGTAGAAATGCAGGCATAACATGACATCTCTGGGCACTTGGTCTGGTAGGTAGGAGGGTTTAGGCAACCTATGGATCTGATCGATCGTGACATCCAGATCGGATAGATCCGGTAGCACAGATTTGAATAGGGTGGAGGCATATGAACCCAGGCCTGGTTGTTGAACTGTCTCTGGTATCCCCCTTATTTTTAAATTGTTCCTCCTCCCTCTGTCCTCGATGTCAGCTAATTTTGCTTTAATCCACTCGGTTTCTGCGACACTTTCATCATGTGCGTCTACCAGATCATTAATGGTGGCTGCATATTCTCCCATTTTATTTTCAATATGATCTACTCTCCCCTCCACAGCATGTATTTCCGTGCTGACCTTCCGCATGCAGGACATCATGTCCGCGTGTATTGTGCTTCTCAGGGACACTAACATGTCCTTCAATACAGTATCCAAGACAGGTTGGTTAGCTGTGGGGAATGATTCTATTGAATCATGTAGCTCCCTGGTATCCTCCCCTGCATTCTCGTCTGAGTGTGCTATAGGGCTCATGGCCGGGCTACATCTCTCTCCATCCAGCTTTAATCTGGTCTTGGCAGGGCTGGCAGATGTCGGTGTGGGTGGTGAGGAGGCCCCACTATTAGATGGGCTGCTATTGGGGGGAGAGAGTCCCTCTTTAGTGTTATTTTTCGGCCGTCCGGCCTCTGGCGTGGAGGAGGCCTCAGCGCCATATTGCCTAACTTGTTGTGGCTGTTGGCTGAAAAAGTCCGTCAGGCGCTGAGGCTGGCGGTCCCCCTTCCTCTTTTTGGACATGTCTGCCTTCTCTGCCAGTTTCGGGTCCCTGATTGAGGTTGTTCGAGTGCCTCACTTAGGGCTGCTGGGTGCCGCTTCGTCCCGTTGCTCCAGAGCTTTGGAGTCACGCCGCCATTCAGCTCCGCTGCAGGCCACGCCCCCTCACAGTTTTTTTTTATATGCCACATACTTACCTGAAAATTTTGGTTTGGTATATATGTATGTAAGCCACCGTGGCTTTATATTTTAATCATTAGAATGCACAAACAAGAAATGCTTTAATCATAAATTCATTCATCACTGACACTATTGCACCTAACACAATCACAATTAATTCACATAATACCAATTGTACTACACAGATAGCGTGGCACAAAATACCTTTACCAGGACCACCAGGGAGCCCGCCCCAGGGACACCATAAGGAGGCCACCCAGGACCATCAGAGGGGATGATCAGGAGGCCACCCAGGGACCACCAGGGAGCCAGCACTAGACCACCAAGTAAGGGCATGTAGTGCACTGTAGGGATGGCACTGTGCGCATATGTGATGCCTGCCAGTGCCATCCCTAGATGGCACTGTGCCCATATGTGATGCCTACCAGTGCCATCCATAACAGTGCTATATGTACCAGCGCCCACCAGTGCCATGTACCAGTTCCACCTATCAGTGCCCACCTCTGCCACCTATCAGTGCCCACCAGTGCCACATATCAGTGCCACCTATCAGTGCCCAGCAGGGCCACCTATCAGTGCCAAGTGCCACCTATCAGTGCCCATCAGTGCCATCTATGAGTGCCCATCAGTGCCGCATATCAGTGCCACCTATCAGTACCCATAAGCGCTGCTTATCAGTGCCACCCATCAGTGCCCATCAGTGCTGCATATATGTGCCTCATCATCGGTGCCACCTTACCAGTGCCACCTCATCAGTGCCAATCTGTACTGCCTCATCAGTGCCCATGAGTGTATTATTACTATTATTATACAGGATTTATATAGCGCCAACAGTTTACACAGCACTTTACAATATAAAAGGGGGACGATACAGGTACAATACAATAGAATACAAAAGGATTAAGAGGACCCTGCTCCGAAGAGCTTACTATCTAATAAGGGGGGGCAGGTGGTACAAAAGGTTGTAACTGTGGGGAGTGAGCTGATGGAAGTGGTAAAAGATTAGTTGGAGGTGTAATAGGTTTCCCTGAAGAGATCGCCTGAAGGCAGCTTGAGTAGGAGATAGCCGGACAGGTTGAGGTAGAGAGTTCCAGAGGATGGTAGATGCTCTGGAGAAGTCCTGGAGATGAGCATGGGAGGAGGTGACAAGAGAGCTTGAAAGTACGAGGCCTTGAGAGGAGCGGAGAGGATGGTTTGGGTGATATTTGGAGACAAGATTGGTGATGTAGCTCGGGGCAGAGTTGTGGAGGGCTTTGTATGTTGTGGTTAGTATTTTGAATTTTATTCACTGGGCGATCGGGAGCCAATGTAGCCTCATCAGTGCAGCCACATCAGTGCCCGTCAGTGAAGGAGAAAATGTACTTATACAAAATTTTGTGACAGAAACAAAGACAAACGTTTTTTTTTTTTCAAAATTTTCGGTATTTTTTTATTTGTAGTACAAAAAATAAAAACCCCAGAGGTGATCAAATACCACCAAAAGAAAGCTCTGTGTGTGGGAACAAAATTATAAAAATTTTGTTTGGATATAGCGTCGCACGACCGCGCAATTGTCATTCAAAATGTGACAGCGCTGAAAGCTGAAAATTGGTCTGGGCGGGAAGGGTGGTAAGTGCCTGGTATTGAAGTGGTTAAACTTAAGTGTGATGTTCCCCTTTATTATCCATACCAGACCCTCATTCAGTATTAGTGTCTGATATGAATATAAAGGGCACCCCCACACCAACAGTAAAACAAAGTGAAAGGGAAGAACTTCTTCTAGATCTGCCACAATGATCTGACCGGAACTGGGAGAGGGTACCTGTAAAAAACAGGTACCCAACCCCCCTCCCAAAAAAATGTATTCCGAATGTGGTAGACTGGGGGGGGGGCAGAGGAGGGGGGGGGGAGTCCTGTTTTTGATAAAGTTGGGCTTTAAATTACATTATATAGAGTCACACATTACAAATCATGCCTTCATCTACTAAAAAATGTGCTGTTTCTTTGTTAAAAGAAAGAAATCAGACCAGAAAAAAAAATGATCTGGGATTGTACTTTTCTTGATCAGGAGATGGTTTGTAGGGTTGCACTTCCTGCTTGTTCCCTACCTGCTATGCAGCACACTGTACACTGTACAGAGTAATGGAGTTTGGACAGTGATAAGACAATTCCATTTCTCCCCTTTCACCACCCATATGAATGCCCAGAAACACCCACACCCTAACACCCACCCACATCAACTCTCAGAACTGGTACAAGTGACTCCTATAGGCTGCCTTGAAACTACAGAGGCTTAGAGGATCATGGGAGATGTAGTATTAGGACTGGCAAGGGAAGGAAGCAGGAAGTCAGAAAACTTTGAAATTCAGTCAGGAGGAAGAGTGACATGGCGGACACAGAAACCTGCTGTATATAGCAATAGGACCATACTATTGTAGCGGTACCCCTGAAGGAGCTGCTAATGATATTTGTATTTGTTCCTGGGCCTCCCTCTGGATATTCCGCAGCCAGTCACTATGGCATTTTCACACAGCCAGGTGCACACACAATCCTGCTCGCTTCCAATGACCAGTCTAGGGGACGAATTTTCAATGCTTTATTGTTGAACTTTAATAGGAGAAGGATAGGTATGGGATACTCCAAGTTAACTGACTATAACTGAGGACAAATTCTCCCTAGGCTCTGTATAGCAGACGGTCAGTGACTTCACACAACAGACTGACTCCAGTGAAACAAGTCCATCTTTAAGCAACAAAGGACATGCCAGACTTTGTTTCTTCAAAACACTAGCCAGTGTCTCCTTTCTAACTCAGTGTAGCAGACTACCAAAGGCACTTTATGGCAGGCTGACTTTAGCAGAACAGGTCCCTTGTTAAACAGTAAGGACAGAAGCTGGACTCTGTTCTTCAAGACACTCTCCAGTGTCTCCTTTCTAGCTGGCACATCCAATTAAACTGATATGAGGGCAGGGAAAATTCTAGCACACAGTCTCAAGGATCCTCTCACAGATCTGTACTCACACATTGTCCCGGGACAGTTGGTAGCCCTTTCTGTCAACCTCCAAGTGACACTTTGCCACTGCAGTATCAGACCAAATCCAAGGACATCCTCCTTCTGTCAGCTTTCAAAGAACTGTGGGTTGCAGCTTCAGCATCCAGATAGGCTTCGACTAAGCCTAGCAGCCGTCAACCTCCTGGATAAGCCATTGGGCCTAGCAGCCAGGAGCTGAACACATACGCCTCACCCCTCAGGCTTGGGTGGGCTGGACCTCCTAACCTTGAGCCCATGTGCTCCTTTTTATATGAAGGTGTTCACCCAAGATACATTGGGGCACCACTCCCCTGCTAGCTGGTCAGAACAACCCTCAAATACACCTGCTGTCACTGGCTGAGGTTTTCTCCCTCTGTCCAATAGGGACCCATACTACTGGACAAGGTAAAACATCTCCAGACCATATGAAACAGCACCAGAGCACATTGAGCAGACCTTACTCAAATCAGGCTCCCTGATAAGCAGACAGCATGTAAATGTACCTGTCAGCTCTTCTGTTAAGCAGAGAAAGCCAAAAACTATATACACTCACTAGTACCCAAACTAGGAGGGCACTACACTATAATTTAGCACCGTTCCACAGGCATATAAAATTTAAAGGCATGACATTTTTGGTATCTATTTACTTACAAATCATTAAAGTGTATTTTTTCAGAAAACTTTGTGTTTGAAAAAACGCTGCACACATATTGTGTGCCATAAAAATATGCACTATTGTATTCTCTAGGGCCTCTGCTTAAAAAAAATATAACATTTGGGGTTTAGTTTTCTAGCAAAAAAATGCTGAACTTCAGGCTAGGTTTACACTAGTGAGAATTGGTTGCGGGTTTGCCCGCATCAAATTTGCATGACAGAAGATTGTGTCCGGCTCTCTATGGAGCTGGTTCACATATCTCCATAGCGGCTCCGGAGCAGCTTGCACAGGAGTCCTGTGTGTTTTTGGCTTCATTTCAGGGCCAAATTCAGGCAAAAATTTGTCCCTGCATTGGTATTAGATGTGAACCCAGCCACACATGTAGAGGTGTGAGAAAGAATGTCAGAGTTGGCCTGGACTGTAACAGGTGAAATGGAAGCATTATAGCAAAAAAATGTAGTTATCGACAAGACTGCAGCTAAAACAGGCAGCTGACAAAATCACAAAATAAAATAAATAGCAATGAAAGAAGAAAGCAGCAAAGGGGTTGACTGGCCAAAGAGCTAGCAATCAGAATTAGTGCACAGTTTCCTAACTGATCCTAATCTCTCCCTATCCAGTTTGTCAGCTTTCCCTATGCTTTCCTAACAACAGCTTCACTGACATTATGGTTGCACTGTGACCCACTTTTATTGTGAGGGGAATGGCTTAATAAAAAGCTTGCTTATTGGCCCTTCTAAGCCTGCTGGCCATGCAGTGCATTAAAGTTTTTTAAAAAAAATATCCTGGGCAAATCTGCACCTAAGTTCAGCAGGATTGCAAATCCCTAGCCTGCAGGATTCACCTTCAGCCCATTGTAGTGTCAAACCTGAACCTCATTCCTAATGGTTAGTGGTGAGTGCTTTCTGCCAATATAATACCACTGTGTGGTTGGTTACATACTGCATACTACTCCACACTTTACTTTGTGCTATATGTTTCAAACACCATACCATGTATTTTCTATAGCCAATACCTGTGTAAGTGTAATCTTAAAAACATGGCCATGGCTATTTGTCCATTTGGCCATTTCTGTCATTTCAGTTCGGCTGATTTTAAGCCATATGTGGCACATTTACCATTACCACAGGAACCCCTTAATGCCAGTCACTATACTAAGAAAGCTAATTTAAGGGGCTAAATTCACTCATGCGTTTCCCATGTACATATCTTGGTAATATTACAGCCACTAGGCTTCAGTTCTTTTTATTATTCATCATTTTCAGGTGGAAAACATTGATTATATATATTTTCACTTGATTACAATGCAATACCTATCATGCTTGCTTTTGTGTGCTATTGTATTAGCATACAGACCTACAGTAATTGAGAAATACCCAAATGGAAGCAACCCTGCATAACAGTGGGCCCCCTGCAGACTTTGCTACATATTGAGATGATGGATTTCCCTTACTAGGCTTTAGGTCAGAGGTATTGGATTAAAATGAATTAAAATTCAAGGAGGTCCAACCAGTAAAATTTTCTTTCAGCAGAGGTCTTCCTTCCCATTACAGCCCCTCATTTTTTCACAATCCTGTTCTAACATCTCTGTCCTCAGTCCCCCACACATCACAGTTCCCAATTTCACATTGGTTTTCCCTTCACATTAGTGTCCACTGCCCCTTTACATCAACTCCCCTCCCATAGCACTGCCGCTCCTTTACATCAGCTCCCCACAGCACTGGCTCCCCCATTTACATCACCTCCATCACCTCCCCACAGGACTGCCCTGCTTCACATTATACCCCCACAGCTCTTGCCCCTTTACATCACCCCCCACAGCGATTGCCCCCATTTAAATCACATCTTCCCTCACAGAGCACCGTCCTTTTCAGATCTCCCCCCAAGCACTGCTTCCCTTTACATCCCTCCCACAGAACTGCCAGCACTTGCCCCATCCACATCTGCCTCCACAGCATTGCTCTTTTCCTGCCACGAGACACCCCCCTCTACACTAAATTTACCCCCGTTAACGACACCCCCCACTACATTTCCCCGTTCTCGACACCCACATATTACACTTCGTCCCGTCAGGACACCCCTCCACTACCTCCACTACATTTACCCCCTCGGTCACGACACCCCTCGACTACATTTCCTCGCCGTCACGATACCCTCCCCTCAACTACATTTCCCCGTCACCTGT
>BLSH010025165.1:618050-641345 GCA_018402905.1 Glandirana rugosa | reverse complement strand
TAAATTTCACTGTGTGTCTGAAATGTCTACAAACGTCTTTTAAATATAGCCAGGAATAACTGAACATCTGTTCTGCAAACATCTGTAAAGTCTGTGTGTCACTTTAAATAAAACCGGGAATAACTGAACATCTGTTCTGCACACATCTGTAAAGTCTGTGTGTCACTTTAAATATAGCCGGGAATAACTGAACATCTGTTCTGCAAACATTTGGAATGTCTGTGTGAAACTACAGCATAGAGAAGAACAGGTATATGGTTTTGCTCTGCTATAGTTTCAAACACAGTTTGCAGATGTTTGCAGAACAGTGATATGATATCACTGTTCTGCAAACATCTGGAATGTGTGTGTGAAACTATAGCAGAGCGAAACCATATACCTGTTCTTCTCTATGCTGTAGTTTCACACACACATTCCAGATGTTTGCAGAACAGATGTTCCGTTATTCCTGGTTTTTGTTAAAGTGACACACAGACTTTACAGATGTGTGCAGAACAGATGTTTAGTTATTCCCAGCTATATTTAAAGTGACACACAGACGTTACAGATGTGTACAGAACAGATGTTCAGTTATTCCCAGCTATATTTAAAGTGACACACAGACTTTACAGATGTTTGCAGAACAGATGTTCAGTTATTCCCGGCTATATTTAAAGTGACACACAGACTTTACAGATGTATGCAGAACAGTAGTTCAGTTAGTCCCGGTTATATTTAAAGTGACACACACAGTTTCCAGATGTTTGCAGAACAGTGATATGGGTTCTCCCGACTTATTTATACTTTATTGACACAGTTTGAACATGATTTTAGAACAGTTATATGGCCTCTATCGTTAATTAATACTTTTCAGACCCACTTTGAAGATGATCCACATTCACCTCCATTTTTGCTTTATTTATGTTTTTATTTTTTTTTAAATATTTAAAGTTATTTCCCTGTCCCCATTTCTTTGTAGGGCACTTGTCCCACCCTTACCCCCATTTTCCTTCCTTTTGCAGACCTCTAGGACCTTCCTGGACTTTTTTACAGCAATTTTCAGAACTTTCATTAAAATTACCAGAGCCCCAGACCCGAACCCGGACTTTTTTTGAAAAGTCCGGGTCCGGGTCCCGGACACCCCAAATTTCGGTACGGACCCGAACTTTACAGTCCGGGTTCGCTCAACTCTAGTAACTAACTCTCTTTTGGGAGTTAAGTTCCATTTTAAAATACCAAAAGGGAAGCTTAAGAGATGATGGTGAGGAGAAGGTGCCAGATTTATTTTCCAGAAAAATTGAAAGTTGCATGTGAGTCCTGACGACTATGGCCCTGTTCACAAATGCTTCAGCGTTTTGTAAAATGGAAACTCAGGATCACCAGTTAGCCACTTGTTAAAGTAAAGAGTCATTATTGATCTATCAAAATATGCAAACAGAAACAGCTTTTTCAGCAAAAGTAAAGTATACGTGTCATAGTCCAAGTATAAAGAAGCCCACACAACATGGCTCATCACCAGTATCTTAGACCCACTCTGGGGTTCAGGGATCCCACTTGATTCATGGCACACAACAAGCCACATGAGCTAAACAACACAGAGAGAACTGTATTAGTCCTCTTCTCTCCAACTGGACTACCCTGGAACCCCCCACTCTTCATCGGTGAGAACCCCTGACTACTCAAAATGCATACAAGCTGCCTCCCTTAAAGGACCACAACCCAAATAACTGGAAAACAGATATCTTGTTTACTGTACCTCCTGTATTTCCCTGGCATCCTGTACAGTGCATAAGAGCATTGTGTACAGCAAGCTATTAAAAAACAAAAATGTCAACAAGTCTAAAAAAATCATTCAGCTGCAGTTTGAGAATGTTAAGAATATATCTAAATGCGAGTGTTGATTGCCTTTTATACAAGTGGATAGCGGGCTTCAGTAAGCTTCAGCACTATGTGAAGTTTTTTTTTTTTAAAAAAAAGCCTGCTGAAGCCTGCTAGCAGCTTGTATAAAATGAAGGTCAACTGTGCTTAAAGGGTATTTCCACATTTATAGCCAAATTAGAAAAATAGCTATTTTATATTTATCACATGTCCCTATACACTTCACTTGGAACTTCCAGCAAGGAAAATTCTACTTAGTTCTCTTTGCTATAAAGGGGAATGGCAAAGTGTGTTTATCATAATTATCCCCTTCTGTGCTGTGTAGAGCATATATAATCTTATCAGCTGTACTAGATTCTAACTTAGCAAAAGTTTAAAGATTTGAAAGCTGGGCTCCTCTATTGTATGTTAATAAGAACTAGATTCAGCCAGTCCCCAGGCTTTCTATCGGGGCAGATCACAATAAGATACTTGAGAAATTCTTGCAGTAAGTCAGAATAACTTCTCCTCAGAAACATCTAAAAGGTAAGAAAAGTATTTAAAAAATGGTATGCTATGGAAATAGGAACACCTAAATATATAGTTGGGTTTTCTCAAATTTAACTGCAAAGTGGAAAGTGGAAATACACTTTAACATTCCCAAATCAGAACTAAAGAGTTCATTAAAGGCTTAATGAAAGCTGCTCATAGCTGATTGACAAAATATTTGTAAAAGCCCATGGTTCGATTAATTGTTTTGACATAAGACTTTCACTTAGGTATGATTGTTCTAAAAACTACACTGTACATCATGCTTGTCATATAAATTTCTTCAAAAATGGTTACTTTTTTCATGTAAGATCCTGTTTCTGGCAATATTGATTGCAGCCTCTCTGAAAAATGTTCTTCTGGGAGAGAGATTGCTCACTCAGCACACTGAAGAGCAGGCTCTCCATCTCCATATTGTGCCCTTTAGTAGTTACAGAGTAACTGTAAATGTAACCCACTGTACTGGCATGCAACCTCTGAAAAAAAGCATGCCAACAGTGTCACCGAGAGAAGAGAGCCAAAGCTGCAAAGGCAGAGAAAACTTAAAGGAGGTGTGACCTGTGTTTTCTCCTCCTCATGTCCAAGCAAATTAAGGACCGATGCTGGGGAAGAGGTGCCTCTCCTTCTCTTGTCCTAGCACTTGGGCAACCAAATGCTGAGGAGGAAGAGGAGAGAAGAGGAAGGTGGTATTGGCTGTGCTCTCTCTCCTTCTTGTTTAAGCACACAGAAAGCAAAACCTGAGGAAGATGAAAGAGCAAGGAGGAAGTGCTGCAATATGTGCACAGCTCTTACTCCTGACCCCTGGACTCTGACCCCTGAACTATGTGAATTGCTCACTCTAGCCCCTGCACTTTATGTGCTACTTACTCTTGTCCTTGTGTTCTGTGCATTATTTACTCCTGACCCCTTTACTTGGTGCATTACTTAAAGCGGAGTTGACTTTTAATAATCAGACACTCACTTGACCCAGGCTCCAGCGATGCAGCCTCCTGCAGCCTCGCTCTTCTCCCTCTCCTCTGTGCAGCGCCAGCATCACAAGTGTGGCACCCGGCTTTGGCTTCAAAGCCGAGCGCACTGCGCATGCTCAAGTCGCACTTTGCATGCACAAGTCGCGCTGCGCGCTGTAAATGCCCGGCATATATCCTGAGACCTGTGACACGTCCTAGAAGATTGCTGAGAGGGAGGGGGAAAGGTGAACTCCCCCCCCCCCGTGCCACAGAGCCAGGAAAGGAAGTGGGACCCTGTGAAAACAGGGTCCCCCCCCCAAAAAAAAGACATGCCAACTGTGGCATGTCAGGGGGTCATGTTCCATTAAAACGAAATTCCTCTTTTGGGTGGAAATCCTCTTTAACTCCTGCCCTCTGCATTATTTACTCATACCAACCATACTCTGTGCTATATCTGTCATTGATCCCTACACTCTGTGCATTAGTAATCATGACCTCTTCACTCTGTGCAATACTTACTCCTGGCCTCTGCACTGTTTGGTGTATATTGAAGCATGCTCAGCTCTGTTAAACCATGCCCAATATTCAGAATACTTTAAACATTCCCAGTTTTCATCATGATGCATTAAGCATATCACAGGTCCTGACTTACTACGTTTGTGGGGGGTGAGAGGTCTAATGGTTGCTCTGTCTGGCACCCTCACATTGTATTCATCATTTTTGGAACACTAGGCTTAAACAGTTGTATACCCTTGGTAAAGATTGATAGGATGAGTGCAAATGTTTTGTTTTTGCTAAAAGTGCAGTTACTTTTTAAAATAATGTATTACAGTATTTCCATTTGTTCTGCCATAGGCTGAGTTCGAATTACCCGGGTATGTAGGAATTTTCTTTTAAATTTATTAACTGATATAATCAAATTCTTATACATTATCCTTATTTAATCACTGCAGATTTGAACAAATGTTTTTTTAGCAATAGAAAAGTGTATTCTTATTTTAGTTGTATAATCTTATCCAGATATGGGTAAATGAAGCAGCATAGAAAAAAAACAGAGTGTATTTATAGCCAAAACTTATTCCTAGTTTGGGGTGGAGTGGGGTAAAGTTAAAACCCCTTTGGGTTTTACTGTTACCAAGGGCCCTGTTAGAGATTTTTCCATTCATGTACTGGTCACACCTTTTTTACGAGAAGTCAGGTAAAATCTGCAACAGATAACAATAAAAAGCTGTCACGATTCCAGCACGAAGCAGGAATAATAATAATAACAATAAACTTTATTTTATATAGCGCCTTTAAAGGTGGCTTCTCAAAGCGCTTTACAACAAAAACACAAGAAATACACAGGATAACAGGAAATACACAGGATAAAACACAAGAAATACACAGGATAACATAACATATGGGATAAGGGGACAATTAAGTGAAAGCTTGTCTAAAGAAAAAAGTTTTTAGATTTGATTTGAATGAGTTTAGAAAAGAGGACTCTCTGACATTCTTAGGAAGTGAATTCCATAGCTTTGGAGCATTGCAGGAGAAGGCTCGGCCCCCTATTGAGTGTAGGTGAGTAGGGGGACACACAGTAGACCAGAATTTGACCATGAAGATAGTAGGCGGTGTAGGTGCCATTGTTTCAGTATTGCTCTCATGGCTACCATGAAGCAGGATGTGAGGCAGGCCTTATTAGCTCCAGCTATGTGTTTGTTTCTTTTGTGTTGATCGGTGGAGGAAGCATCAAGATATCCAAAGAGAAGCAGGAGTGGGTCCTTGGATGGCATATAGCATATAGCCCATGACCATGCTGGCTAGTTTTTCCATTTGTTCCCAAAGAACAGTTATGTGTGGGCAGTCCCAAATTCTGTGTTTCAGAGACGGTTTGTGGTGGTTGCACCATGGGCATGTGTATAGGTTTGTTGTAGATGAGGAGACTGAGAAGGGGATGTAGGCTCGATGGAGAATTTTAGTTGCTGCTCTCTCCAAAATTAGTTTGTGATGAAGGCTCGTGTGTATCCTGCCAGTGCCGCATCCACCCCCTCTGGAAAAGAAAAGTCCTTTGTCCAGGCAGAGATGGAGATTGACATCAGGCCCTGTGTTTTAGCTATGCTGAGAGATAATGGTTTGCATATCTCTGAGATTTTGAGTTGGTTGTTTTCCAGGAGGGTGTCTAGAAAAGAGGACTTGAATCTTTTGAGTCTGTCTGGATGGAGTGTGGCCGCAAAGCTGATTACTTGTAGTTGGAACTGGGCTTGCAAGTCTGAAAAGGAGAGTGCCCTGTCTGGTATGATTGCACAGTTGTGCCCATCTAGTTAATCCATGGGAGGCACAGGTGGAGAAAGCCGCGTATTGGTTGGGGAGTTTGAATAGAGGGTGGCCCATAATAGGTAAGTGACGTGACATGTACGGTGGGAGGCCCAAATTGTTTCTAGTTTCCCTCCAGGCAATATTGGTGTCTCTTATTAGTAGATTTTGTTTTAGATATGTTGGTAAGAGATTTAATTTACAGTGTAGGATCGCTGCTAGTCCATCCGGGCCTACCATTTGTGATTCCAAGTCAAAATTGGAGTATTTCGAGGTACCTGCCAGCCAGTCCATACCCACTCTAAATAGACATGCTAGATTATAGTTTTGAATGTTGGGTAAGTTGGTCCCTCCCTCCTGTTTGGGCAAGAATAACTTTTTTAGGGCTATGCGGGGTCAGAGAAGAGACATCAAGGCCTTATGCAAGGCCTGAACGTCCTTGTGTCTCAGCAGTAGGGGGAAGGTTTGTAAAGGGTAAAGGAGCTTTGGGAAACTCACCATCTTGAATAGGTGACATCGTCCTAGCAGGGACAATGGCAAGGTAACCCAGTTTGTCAGTTCATCTATCATTTTTGAAATTAGGGGTGGGTAGTTTGGGTGGTATATGGAGGCCGGGTTTTTGCCTATTTTGATGCCAAGGTATGTTATGTGGTTTTTGGCTATTTGGAAGATGGATTGGGATGCCCAAGGAGGTAGTCTGGATTGGAATAAAGGCAGGACCTCGCTCTTCACAAAGATTACTCTAAGGCCTGAGCATAGCCTAAAGAGCTTGAAAATTTCCTGGATATGGGGTATGTCCATGTAAGGATTTGAGGAGAAAATTAATATGTCATCAGCAAAGAGGGCTGAATGAATCCCTGTTTACCAATCATAACACCATGAATTCGGGAGTTGAACAGGATGTAAGGGGATAGAGGTTCGATGGCCAGATTGAACAGGAGGGGGAATAGGGGGCACCCCTGGCGGGTTACTTTGTGTTGGAGATTTGACCGGCTGCCACCACATTGGCAAAAGGCGCCAAGTACATGGCCGTGATTATGTGTAGAAAAGGACCATTGAACCCAATTCTTTAGAGGACCAACCTCAGCCAGTTAAAGCTAATACTATCAAAGGCCTTTTCAGCATCTAATGTGATAATAATTGATGTCACTGGCCGGGTTGGTCTTTGCAGATTCTAGGATTGCTAGAACTTTGCGGATGTTGGAGGCGGCGGATCTCCCAATGGTGAAACCAGCTTGTGAGGGTGGATTATGGATGGCATGATAGAGGCTAGTCTTTTAGCCATAATTTTAGAGAGAATTTTGGAGTCTAAATTCAATAAAGAAATGGGTCTATAGGACCCAGGCTCCTTAGGGTCTTTGCCCCATTTGGGTATTAATTTTATAAAGGCTTGAAATCCGGAGGGTAGGTAGCCACCCCCATTTAATATTTGTTGGTGAAGGGAGGTGAGCGTCAGGGTGATTTCATCCTTAGCTGCTTTGAAGAATTCTGAGGTGTACCCGTCAGGGCCAGTGGTTTTATTAGGGGCTAGAGATGCTATGGCCAGTCTCACTTCAGTTTCGGTGATGGGTGCATTGAGTCTATCCAAGTGCGATGTGTCAATTTGAGGGAGGTTTACCTGGTGAAGGAATGATAGTGCTATTGGTTAATCTATGGGGTCTTATAGGTTGGCGTAGAATTTCTCTAAGATGTTGCTGACGTCTCTAGGTTCATGTGCTAGCCAGCCATCTTGACGTTTTAGTGTTTTATGTGTGTGGGTCTATTTGGGCCTTTACATAGGTGGGCCAGAAGTTTCCTGGCCTTGTTCCCAAATTTGTGATATTGGAGATCTGAGCATGTTTGATAATAGTGTTTGCGAGCCTCAGCCTACATGAAAAGTTGGCCTTTGCCTCTGCATAGTTTTCTATGTTCAGGGGAGTTGTGTTTGTACAGGCGGTTTTGGACTTCTCTGAGAGTTACGCTGGCAGTCAGCTATTGGTGTGCGGTTTTCTTTTTGTGGGCTGCAGTAAATGAAATTATTTTTCCCTGTAATACTGATTTTCCGGTCTTCCAAAAGAGATTGGGGTCGTCTACATCGGCTGAGTTCATCTCTGAGTATTCATTCCAAGAATCTTTGATCATGTTCATTAGTTCCTGATGGCTAAGTGTGAAGGGAAGCGCCAGGACCTGGCGGGTTTAGGAGGTTCGAGTCCTGACAATAGTAGGGAGACTGGGGCGTGGTTGGAGATAACCATTTCTAGAATTTGTGGGTCAGAGGTTAGTGTCAGCATGGGTGGGTTACATAGTAGGTAATCTATTCTGGACAGACTTTGGTGAGGTGGGGATAAAAAAGTGAACTCCCTCCCAATGGGGTTGGCTAACCTCCACACGTCAGTCAGGTGGATGGCTTCAGCAAATTGGTTTAGTGGGATTGCATGAGGGAGCAATGTGGCCCTAGAGGGACTGGTCATGAGATCTATCTTCCTGGCTGTTCATTACCATATTGAAATCTCCCCCTAATAGTAGTGGGAGATGTAAATATGAAGCTAGTTTGGACATTAACTTTTAAAAGAAGAGTTTGGGGGGAGAGTTCGGGGCATAGGTGTTGACTAAGACCACTTCTCTATTAGCTAGCTTCAGTTTAAGGAGAATCTTTTTTCCTGTAGAAGGACCTTGTGGGTCAAGTTTCTATGGATGAGGAGGAGGACCTCAGCTTTGCCTCTAATTAAGGGAAAGCCATATACACAGCCTACCCAGAGCTTACTCATAAGGATAAGATCCTGAGATGATAAGTGGGTTTTTTGGAGCATGGCCACATCAGTCTGGAGACGCTTGAGGTGGCGCAATACTGCCATTCTTTTATGGGGAGGCCGGAGCCCCTTGACATTCCATGAAATTACTTTTATGGTGGGTCTGATGGAGATGGGGTCTTATATGTAGAGAGATATGTGTGGTGAAAGGGGTAAAGGTGACACCAGGGGGCCATGGCCCAAGAGGGTATAGAGTATAGGGTAGCTCACATGGTGTATATATAGTGACATGTCGGGTATGGAGAGGAAGGCAGCCCCGCCTTGGCTAACATAAAATTGAACTAAGAACAAAATTAAAGTCAAAATCATACATACCATTACAGAAGTGATGGACTTCTCTTTTTTCCACATGAAGGAAACACCTCATACTGGACAGTGTTACCGGAGGTTCGTCCAATGACCCGATCATGAGCTGTGGTGTTAGAAGGGTACTCCCGGATGACATAAATGGTATTTAAGGATGGCAGAGCATTTTGGGTGGTGGCCGCTTGACGGGCGGGGGAAGGATCTCCGGTAAGGCTGTGGGAGGAGCTGGAGTAGCAGTAACAGACAAAGATTACAAAACAATTGTAGAAGTACAGAACAACATGATAACTCATATTAACTGTCAAAGAACTTTCTGACTGAGAGGGCCTAGCGGCCTGTATACTTACTGATAGTAGCGCTAGGTGATAGCGATGGTAAGGCTGTCAGGAATCAGGTTCCAGTTGTGGTATGCCGTTTCTGCTCCATGGTGTTTTATGCAGTGTTCTGCTGCTTGGGTTTGTTTGAATAGCATGCTCTTTTTGGAGAGTCCTTCCGCGGGCTGCGCAGGTCCCTGTTGCCCGGGGAGGGGGTGGGGTTGGCGGCTGGTTGTGTGTCCATTGGGATATGCAGACAGGCCTGGAGGTAATTTGCAGCCTCCTCAGGGTGAGAGAAAGTCTTAGCCTCGCCAGCTTGATCCGTAAAGAGCAAGGTGTATGGATATGACAGTGTAAACGTCACTCCTTTTTGGTAAAGTGCTGAGCAAATTGGCTGGAAAGCTTTGTGGTGTTGCGACACCTCTTGCGAGTAATCCGCCAAGATCAAGATTTTGTGTCCTTCTAACTGTAATGACTTGGCATTCCTGAAGGGCTTGAGAATGGCCACTCTGTCAGCATAATTCAAGTATCTCACAATCACTGGGCGGGGGTGCAGTGCTCGTTACATGGAGAGCCCAGGCAGTGTGCCCTTTCCACAGTGCAGACTCCTGAAATGCCTAAGGTCTGGGGCAAGCATGTGGTGCAGATGTCCAGGAGTGCGTTATTATTGATACGCTCAGGGAGACCAATGATCCTTAAATTGTTCCTTCGGGAACGATTTTCAATATCATCAAGTTTGTCCAGGATGTATTGCTGCGTATGGGCTAATTGACGCTCGCTAGCTTGAGAGGCTTGTATTTCATCCTCTAGGTCAGAGGTGCGGAGTTTCAGCTCCCCGAGGCATTTAGTGTGTTCCCTCAGCTCCTTCCTAAACTGCATGACACCTGACTGTACATCTCTCTCCACTGCTTCAGTGATCGTGGACGAGACAAGGGGCGGCTACAGCTTGTGCGATTCTGGCATATTGTACATCCGTTGCATCAGTGAGGGGCACAGGCTGTGTGGTGGAGAGCGTTGCTTCTCCGGTGTCTTGGCCGACGGCCATATTGGCCGCATGTGTAGCAGTGAGCGGAGAATCGGTATGGGGCACTGCATTAACGACGGTAACGCCATGTAAGACGTAGCGGTTTGTGTCGGGTGATTACCGGAGAGACTGTGAGGGGATGTGAGCAGTTGCTGGGTGCTCGTGGTCACTGTGAAGCTGGCCTAATATGCGGATGGATCCGGAGCCGCCGTCTCTCACTCCTTCTTCATGTGGCGCCGGAAACGGAAGTCGTGGAGTTTTAATAATAAGCAAAAAAGTTGTCTAGGGTTGCAAAGATCTTATTCTACAGCATGGGAGAAAAAGTCTGATCTAGCAGTCTCAAGTTTACCCTTATAGACACACAAATAGTCTTTACATGCATGATAATGGACAGTCAAGCCGGATCTGCGCCAATTTCTCTCCAGTCTCCGTGAGACTGCTTTCATAGAGCGAAGGTGGGAATTATACCATGGAGTCAGATGGGAGAATGAGACGGTTTGAGTTATTAATGGTGCATAGTTATCAAGGGAAGATGAAAGAGCTTGAGTAAGGGCATTTATTTTGTCAACAAGGGTGTCAAAAGGGGAGGTGCAGGATAGGGAGGAAATAACAGAATTAGCAAATTTGGGCTGGTCAATAGAAGTCCAGTTGCGATAATTTACAGATCGAGACATGGAGGTGTTAGAAATTGCTAATTTCGAAGAGAAATCTCTCTAATGGAGCCACAGATAGCAGGAGACTTTGACAGTGGTTCAAATCCTTCCCAGCTCCATCCAAAACTAGAAAAGATGGCTAAAGATACACTTTAACTTCCAGATTTTCACTATGTGTAGCTATGACTGACTAGATATATAGTAATTAATTAAATAAGTTTCACATTTAATTAACATTGATCTTTTATGTTTTCATGTCTTAGCCATTTCAACAGAGCAGCCATTAATGAGCATTGCAAAAAAGCAGAATATATTTAAATTCATCTCAATTGGTCCATCAGTCCATACTTAATTGTCAGCAGATGTTAATGTGTCCAGAATACCCATCTGTAACAGAGTTTTTCATCACCCACAAGAGAATGAGTTTCATTAACACCTCTGTCATGTTTATAACTTGTACTTTGTTCAGGCATTTTCTTGTGTCTAAATAAACTGCTAAATAAATGTCTTGGAAACATGACAAGAGCCTTCACTGTTCTCTATAGCAGAAAGTGATGCATGAATGGGATTTGCATTTATTATTATGTGCCTGCATACAAAATTTAGTGATAGCAAGACAATTCCAATCTGTCACTGCATTTGTTACAATTAATCCATATTTTGCATTGAGTTATTAAAATTGTAAAGCATGCACACTATTCATTTAATTCATGTATAAAGTGTTGTCATATCCTGCAGACGTTTTCAGTGTGGCTAGCACTTAAAATGATCAGGTTAATTTACCTGGGTTCAGGGCAATTTTTGGCCAGAGAAGAATTTACATGAATTGCCAATCTGACAAGCAAATGATCTTCTCAGTTTGTGAACTGGTATAAAGTTCATTTAAAACGCTTACTGGCTTAATCAGGATTCACGCATTCACCATTCTGAAGATGAGATTCCCCATGCCATTACTGGGTTCACACCTAAGCAAATTGGTTGCGGCTTACACCGCATCCAATTCACAGACCATTTGAAAACATGTTGTTTTCAATGGGTTGGATCACATATGTGTGGTGCATTCGCAGGTGCGAATTCCAGGCACATTCTGTTCAATGGGATTTGCAGATGTGTTCCATTGTGAACAGGGATCTCTCCCCCTCCTCACTACACCTCCCCCCCAGGTCAGCTGATACCCTGGTAGAACAGAGAGAAACTGCTGAGCAGCAGCTGTTTCTCTACGCAGGGGAACAGAGCTGGAATTCACACGGGACTGGTGTGAATCCAGCCTAAAGTGGGAGTAAACTCCCATGCATGACTTTTACCTATAGGTAAGCCTATAGTAAGGTTTACATGTAGGTACAGTAAATATCTCCTAAACGTGCACCGATGTAGTTCCTTCAGAGCCATGAGCCATGAAGGACGGCTTCCGCATGTATATGCGGGAGTGATGTCATTGCGACTCTGGCCCCTCACACAGCCAGAGTCCACAAACCCAGAAGGGGGTAGTGCCACTGAATGACATAGCTGGGCGGCCCCCCCCTTGCCTATACAGTATAATAAATGTCAAAGCACAGAGAGGACATATGGCTGCAGGCCTCCCAGGAGGCAAGAGAATTTTTAATTTTTTTATTTTTGGAGTCTGGTGGGCGTTGTGATTGACAATGGACACTATTTTTTTTTCTATTTTTAAATAAAGTACTTGTCAAAAACAGTTTCTTGTGGTTATTAATTTTTAACACTTTTTCGGTGAATGGATAGGGGTACGAGGTACCCGATACCCATTTACATAGGGGGGCTGGGATCTGGGGGCCCCCTTCTTAAAAGAGGCTTCCAGATTCCGATAAGCCCCTGCCTGCAGTCCCCGACAACCACAGCCAAGGGTTGTAGAGAAGTGTCCCTTGTCCCCATAAACATGGGGACAAGGTACTTTGTAGTGGAGGTACAGAGCTCCTCCTGCCTCAAAGCACCCACCCCCCCCATGTTTAGGGCATGTGGCCTGGTATGGTTCAGGAGGGGGGAGGCTCACTTGTCTCCTCCACTTTCCTGACCTGCCAGGCTGCATGCTTGGGTAAGGGTCTGGTATGGGTTTTGTGGGGGACCTTATGCTGTTTTCTTTAAATTTTGGTGTGGGGTTCCCCTTAAAATCCATACCAGACCCAAAGGGCCTGGTATGGACTGGGGGGCCCACACTATTTTTTCTTTATTCTTTCAATAGCCAAGTATGGGTTTTTTTTTTTTCTTTAGAAATTTCATTTTTTCTGTAGCATGTTTTATGCATGCTGCAGATGCGCCACTTTACAGGTATATTAAGGGGACCCCCCCAGGTACTATATTTAAAGGATGAGACAAACAAGTGTGCTGCACTCACAGGAACAGGTGTGCTGGTCAACCTGATGATTACTGGATCCTACACTGATGGGTGTCCATGCCTTGATGTCCTCTCAACATCCTCAGAACATCCTCAGAACCATAGCATACAAAAGGCGGCAGAGATGCTTTATTAATATGCCGTGCATAAGGTACAGGTTCACAGCTTACGCATTTCGGCAGATGACCGCCTTGATCACAGCTTAAAATACAAATAGAAAATACACATTTATATAGTGGGAAAAAGTGGTGATAACCACTTGTTATTTCCATTTGGTTTCCCTGCTGTACACCATGATCCTATATTTTGGATTTTACAGCCTACATTTTGTGTTGGTGTTGATTATATTCTTTTATTTTTCATATGTTCTCTTTCTCCCTCTGATCTCACTTCCGGACGGGCTGTGGGCTTTTGTTGATTATCTTTCATGTTTTGGATTTAGATTCCACCTATTTGCCAATTAAGGGTGTGAGGTTCGGGGGGGGGAGGAAAAGGAAACTTAACAGCAAGCATATTTAATTTTACCAATATCTCCTTCTCTCAGGAAGAACTACAAATACTGCGTGAAGGTTTAAAATTTGCCCCCACAAAATTCCTAGATAAATTTGAGGTTTATATAGACCTGGAAAAATATGCCAGGAAACTCAATGTAAAAAAAATGTTTGCAGAGCACCCTAGACCTCAAAATATAGTAGCCCCCCACCAATTCACACATACTGAATTAAAAAATAAATCAAAATTTATTCCCAAGGGCCCCTCGCATAAGTTCATAGAAGTATTTAAACATATGGTCCAAGAGGACATACAAAATATACCCTATGCAAAGAGGAGAAATGTGGAGAAGGTTAGAGAAGCTATTAAACAGCTAGAGACAAATAAGCAAATAGTGATAAGGCCGGCTGATAGGGGATGGTGGTCCTCACTGTTGAAAGCTATAATGCAGAGATGCAGAGAATTTTACAGGACCACTCTACCTACCTAAAACTAAAAGGAGACCCCGCAGCAAAATGAAAATAACTACTGTTTAAACACATAGCTAAGGGTTTAACAAAAGTTATTCTAACCAAAAAAGAGGCCAAATATCTAATGCCCAGAGCCCCTCACATCCCGGTGAACTACCAAGTCCCTAAGATGCATAAAAATAAGCTACCACCCCCAGCAAGGCCAATAATAAGTGGCATTAACTCCCTCTATGTAGAATGGGGGAGTACATTGACACATTTCTCCAACCTGTAGCTACAAAAGGGGCAGTTAAAGACAATACTAATTTAATAAATCTCATAGCAGTTACACCACTGCATCTAGTTTTGCAGTTAAAGACAGCAGAGATCTAATTATTAAGCTGGAAAAGAAAGCGGTGGGTGATGGTACTATATTAGTCACAGTTGATGTAGAATCACTTTATACCAACATCAGACAGACAGATGGGCTTTTGGCCACAAAATGGATGGGCTCTTAATAAATACACAGATCTCCACAGTGCCCAAAAAGAATTTCTTTGTGAGTCCCTTCAGATGGCAATGAGTAATAATTACTTTTGGCATGCAGGCGACTACTTTAACCAGATCAAGGGAGTCATGATGGGGGCAAGGTATGTCCCCAGAATTGCCAATATATTTCTCAATAAATGGGAAGATGAGCAAATATTCAACAATAAGGCCCCCCAATTACGTATGTATCAGAGGTATATAGACAATATCTTTATATTATGGGAAGGGTCACCAGCCGAATTTAACAACTTCCTCCTAGCCATAAATAACAACCAATAAGGCATAAAATATACCAGTGCCTGGCATGACACCAAGGTAAGTTTTTGGACTTGAAAATAGAAAAAGAGGGTACCAAACTGATCACCCGTACACATTTCAAGGTAACTGATTGGAATTGCTATTTCTCCACTGGTAATTGCCCATCATCCCTGAAAGGACAGTTCCTCAGAATCAAACGTAACTGTGATAAAGAGGATTATCTAACGCAAATAGATGAACGTATCGACAGGTTTGTGGAAAATGGCTACAATAGAAATCAACTTATGAAAACTAGGGATAAAGTTAAAAAGATGAATAAAAAAACTCTGTTGTGACCTAACTCGAGAGAGGCAAAGAAATCTAAAGAGAACACCACGGCTTTCATTTCAGGATTCCATTGCCAATACAGAGAAGTAGAATGAAGTATTAAAAAATACTGGTCTCTGTTACTAAAAGATCCAAATTTAAAAACAATCCTCCCCGGCAAACCTACATTTATATACAGGAGAGCACCCAGATTAAGGGACATGATAGCAAGAAATGTGGTTAGACTAGGCCTTCAACGTTCCTTGACAGAACAGGTTTCTGTAAGTGTAAAGGATGTAAAGCTTGCAGAACAATTAGAGATAAGACTAGAACTAACTCTAATTTTTCATCAATAATCACTGGGGAAATTTTCAACATCAAACAGTTGATCATATGTGATTAAAAATGTGTCTCCTACCTTCTGATGTGCCTTGTGACTACCAATATGTTAGTAGGACTACGAGGACCCTGGCCAAGAGGGTGGGTGAACATATTGACAATATTAAAAAAGAATACAAACACTACGACGTATCAAATTTTACGGTGGCACACAATTGCGACCTGTGCCTACTCAGATTTTGGGGTATAGACAAAATGCGTCCCCATTGGAGGGGCACATACTTTACAGCCATCAGGGTTGAACATCAATATTGATCTCAAATGTTTCCTTACAGATTACTAATTAGATTGCCTAAGATCTTTCCCATTTTATGTGGCACCTATGGACCCCACATCCCCTCGAGGATAACATCCAGGGTGGAATGTGGAACCACATCTCACCATATGTGTTTTTGACTAAGCATATCCCTTATATATTAGTATTCAAATATTCATCACTCCTAAGAGGGGGAGGGGAAGAGAAACATGACACAAATTCTGCATGACTCCAGCTCCCCCAAATTATGTAGGGGCCCAATAGATTATCTCCGCTACACAATCAATGGGACTCCTTGCAGTATGGCCGTGGGCAGAGGGACCCTTGGGAAGGGATATGACCATGTTGTAATTTTGGTCTTATGCCCTCTCCATATACCTTGGACGATTATGGGGTTTATATATATTATAGGGGTCCCTTCTCTGGGCTTCTACGCTTCCCTTCACTACCCCAGGTCCCGATCGGTTTCTCCAATGGGACACTGGGGGGATGGGAGGGCGGAGATGCCTGGAGGATACGACCCACATTATCAGCTGTTACATAAATATTCCCATCACAAATATCTATTCAATTGCTGTATTTATGTTAAACTCGGATAAAGCCGGTATATATGTCTCTAATTATATTCACTATTACGCTTATTTATTATATCAGTTCACTTTTACACATACTTAAGTTGTTGTAATTTAAGTTTGTATATAATTTATTTTGATTATGCATATAATTAATTTGATTACCTACGGCTGCATTATAAAAATATTGAAATTGTTCATTAATAAGGCTTGTGTGTAAGCTAGATATAGGCTAGAGTATGGGATCAGTTGCTCCAATGCACCTAGCAGAGGTCTTAAAACTTTCCCCAATCCACCATGTTGGTGTAGCCGCGAAACAAACACACATCCCTTCACTATAAATAACATCCGGTATCGGTATGACGTCACTTCCTGAAGAAGCTTACCATAGTGAAACGTACTTAGGAGCCACAGCCGTTCCGGGTTGCACAGCAACCAATCGGGCTCCCCACCCAAATTGAGGCTTGACACACACACTGCGGCTGGAGGGGCAGCCAAGACCCATACGCTAATATTACCTGGTGCCAGGCAAGGCACATAGACATGTGAGTGTAACTTTTGCTATGTTGTTTTTAACAAATTTTATACAATAAATACTAAACCATGAGATTTTATCACATGTCTCCTGCAGAGTAATTTTCACTCCCAACAGCTCTATATTGAAAAGTCACCACTGGACCTACAGCTAACATCATTTGAACATAGTGTTTCCACAAACGTTATATGATCTCCTATAACTAAGGGGTCATAGGGGTTCGGTGAGTGGCCATTTCTTACCTATGAGCGCGGTGTTGGGACAAAATTATGCTGTGGACTACTAGCGCTATTTCCTAACATTATTAGAAATTGCTACAATCCTTTATTAATTCAGCACATGGATTTTTATCATGTTTATATTTTTTTACAATGATGTTATCCCTTTATACAATGATGATTTATTTGATATGATTAGTTGGTACACACATTGATGTCACCAGTTGTTTTATGATTGCACCGTACCTTTGCACTTAGCACTTTATGATCACAAGTGTTATCATACACTTATTCCAGAGGGGCAGTAACATTCATACACCTATGAGTACCAGCACTTCCCCCCTGTTTCTCCATAGATAAAAAGCCACCCGGGAAAATTTCAAGCCCATCCTTCCGGGATCACAAACAGGACGGTGATGTCAGCACATCCCTCCTTCCAATGCATCTTTAACTCTCTTTACCGCACGAGTGATGTTAACACCTGTCTGACACCACTCTTTTACCCTCCTCTAGGGAGATCCATTTGCCCGCCTCCCCTTTTTCCTCTTCCCTTCCCCTTACCCCTTATCCGACCCTCATTTCCCTTTTTGTGCTCCTTTCTACCCCTCCTACGCTTGTCCCTCATCCCCCTCATTTCTTTCTCGTCTCTATCCTCCCCATTCTACCACCACAGCTCCAACCCTAGCTTGAGCTCCTAGCTAGGCATTCCCCTTAGTACACCCCATTACCCCTCCCGACCTGCAGTCTCCCAGTACTCTTGAACTCTTTGGTATTGTCCCCCATTGGGGTGCCAAACATCTGTCTCATGCTCATGCTCCCTCCTTATTTCCCCCAGTTTTTTCTCCCTGACCATTCATATATTGTTTCTGCCTAGAATTTTAACCTACCTATGTATAGCAATATGGAGGATTATACTCATTTTGATGCTTGCTATGTACCTTTTTTGACCCAACATGGTCTTTTCCCTGCTTTAGCTCCTGCTACATTGTACTTACCATACAAATGTATCGCTTACACTCTTACTTGTACCTTTGCACTAACATTTTTGTTACCTTTAATAAAAAATATTTGAACACGGAAAACAGTATCATTAGCAGTTATCTGTATGGATTCATGAAAGATCGTTCTTGCCAGAATAATTTGCTAACATTCTAGAAGGAAATGAGCTGTCATCTGGACAAAGGAAGGCCTGTTGAGGTGGTGTATTTTGCAAAAGCATTCGATACAGTTCCCCATAAACACCTAATTAATAATTTGGGTGTTGATATGATTGATAATGTATGTACCTGGATAGAAAACTGGTTACAGGGGCATGTTCAAAGAGTGGTGATACATATTGTGTACTCAGAATGGTCTGGAGTGGTAAGTGGGATATTTAAAGACTCTGTCCTGGGACCAAATATGTTTAATTTACTCATAAATTATATAAAGGTTGCTATACATAGCTTAATCTCAGTGCTTGCTGATGATACAAAGTTAAGCAGGACAATAGCCTCAAAGCAGGATATAGACACTTTAAAAGATGTCCTCAACAAAATAAAGGGACAGGCATCTACTCGGTAAATGAGGTTAAATGTTGAAAAATGTGATGTAATGCTCAAAATTTGAATGTGAGTTACTCGCTAGGGGATGAACCTTTGGGAGAATCCAGGATGAAAATAGATCTGGGGGTCCTAGTAGACCACAGACTCAGCAATGGCGTGCAATGCCCAAGAAAAGGTGTCCATTATCCTCTAATAGTGATTTTGAAAGATTGTTTTGTAAAAAAAAACGTATTATATTTTTTTTTACAACAAAAAAGTTACTAATGATACAAAGAAAAAAACATAAGATTGGTAACAGGTTAAATTATGTTAATCTAGTAATTGGTTAATTGATATTCCCAGTAACTCCTTTAGAACTACTATAGAACTAGTGGGCTATTGTCCCCAACTGCCATCATAAAAAAGAAGAACAATGAAAAAGAACCAAAAAAATCATAAAATACACTGAGCAAAATTATAAAGGCAACACTTTTGTGTTTGCCCCTGTTTATCATGAGCTGACCTCAAAGATCTATGACTTTTTCTATGTACACAAATGGCCTGTTTCTCTCAAATATTGTTCACAAATCTGTCTAAATCTGTGTTAGTGAGCACTTCTCCTTTGCCCAGATAATCCACCCACCTCACAGGCGTGGCATATCAAGATTCTGATTAGACAGCATGATTATTGCACATGTATGCTTTAGGCTTGCCACAATAAAAGGCCACTCTACATTAAAATGTGGAGTTTAATCACACAGCACAATGCCACAGATGTCACAAGTTTTGAGGGAGCGTGCAATTGGCATGCTGACTGCAGGAATATCCACCAGAGCTGTTGCCCTTGAATTGAATGTTCATTTCCCTACCATAAGCCATCTCAAATGCATTTCAGTACATCCAAACAGCCTAACAATCCCAAACCACGTGTAACCACACTAGCCCAGGACCTCCGCATCCAGCATCTTCACCTCCAAGATCGTCTGAGACCAGCCAACCGGAAAGCTGCTGCAACAATTGGTTTGCATAACCAAAGAATTTCTGCACAAACTGTCAGAAACTAATTTGCATGCTCATTGTCCACATCGGGGTCTCAACCTGACTGCAGTTCACCTTCGTACCCAACTTGAGTGGGAAAATGCTCACATTCGATAGTGTCTGGCACTTTGGTGAGGTGCTCTCTTCACAGATGAATCATTCACTGTGCAGGGCAGATGTCAGACAGTGTGTATGGCGTTGTGTGGGTAAGCAGTTTGCTGATGTCAATGTTGTGGATTGAGTGCCCCATGGTAGCAGTGGGGCTATAGTATGGGCTATGGTATGGGCAGGCATATGCTATGGACACTGTTTCTTTAAGGCTGTCTCCTTCTCCACTCTACCCTGGGTGGACAGAAGTGGAAGGTGTGGGTCTTCATGCTGGCAGCTGCCCGAAGATTGCGCTGCTCAAGATTCTGGAAATAACATTAGCAGGGACCAGAAGTGCCCTAACCACGAGTGACGCCATGAGGGTTTACATGCACGGATCTTCAGAACACCGGAGATCATGGGGATAGGCGTGATCTTCCTCCCCTCGATGGGGTGTGTGGAGGGAGATGTTTCACTCTCCCTTGGGGGGGGGGCATTTCTCGATTAGCCCACAATATTTAAGGCACCTCAGTTCAGAATAGGATGTAGTCTTCATCCGGGGACCATGCTAAATCCAAGTTAGTTGCAAATCGGATTGAAAAATTGTCGGAAAATAAGGGTAATCAGTTGAATGCAGCTTCTACACAATTCTTCTCCATATTAATGGGAGTTGATGGAGTTTGTGAGTATTTTGATTTTCTTTTTTATATTTATGCTTTTTTACTTTTTGGACTGGACCCAATATGCCTATGCTCTGTGTGATACTGCATTAAAGGGGAATAGATTTATTGAGCACTGGCAAGTACAATATTGGTCAATTTTAATACATATTGCCATATACCCCCTTTTACAAGGGTCCATAATATTTTTGATGGCATGCTGCATAAACATGCTTCGAATTATCGCTTAGAGTGAGAGGGCATTTAATGGAGATTGTAAACTTCAGCTTAATTCATCTGTCATATCTCCATATAATTTATTATTTTTTTGGTCCAGTTGGGGACAGTGGCCCAGTGGTCCTTGTATGCTAATGGCTCTGCTGCCCATGTGGCAATCTACCGCCCATTGTGACATGGAAAGATGTCTGGTTTTATGATACTTTTTAGAAAATGCTAATGGTTATTTGTTTCTGTTGGAACTTAGATGTATTATTTTGAAAATGTAATTTTAAAACATGAATTTGCTTGGAGATAAGCCTTGATTGATATTTGTATTCACAGAGTGGTATTATATCCCCGAGGAAGACATCAAAAGCCAAAAATGTGAAAATCAATAATCAAGATCATATGGTTACGTGGTTCAAAACTAGTTACTGGGAATACCACTTACTAGGTTAACTGGTCTCAGATTTTTTTGTTTATATAATTTCTCCCTTTTTATTGTAAAAAATATTTTCTTGTCTAAAAGATTTAAAGTGAAACTGATTTAATGGATAAGCAATAAAGTAAAAGTTTTTTGTAACAAAACAATCTTTTGGTCACTCAATGTTGTAGGAGAAATTGTTTTATCTTATACTGCATAGAGGGTTCTTTACTGTCAGAGCAGTAAGGTAGATAATTTGAAAAAAAAGTTTAGATGGGCATCTTAGTGAATACAGTACACTGGGACATGGGAATTAGTATTGACATAGACATACACACACACACACACGTTGAACTGGATGGATTGGTGCCTGTATTCAACCTTACCAATTATGTAGATATGAGATAACAAGCCAGGTCAAGCTAAGAGTAAGTGAAAAAAAAATGAAAAAAACCAACAGTGAATGAAAAATAAAGCACATCTAGCAAACATGTGCATGCAATGGAGTCTCTAAATTAGTATGTGTGCACAGAGCTACTGATACACATGTCAGCCACATTAGGTTCAGGCATCCACACATTTCTTCTGTGACCTTTATAGGCTGGATTAAAAGAAAACTGCACAAACACCACTTTGTCTAGTTGCATCATTAAAAGAGATCCATCAACATGTAAGAGAGACTATGTTGCTCTGCTCAAGACAGTTAACCCCCCCCTCCACTAATTAATAAATGCTGGCTCCAAGCGGTTCACTACCTGCTCCACAGTCATAACCATCCAACAAAGCAGAGCTATGATTACATTCTTGATAGAATTGACTACATTAGAGCAAAAGATCAGGTGGAACAGCCTCTATATCAAGTAAAACCAATAAATCTTTACATCAGTGTTTTATGATGGAGACTAGTTTTTTCTTTGTTGGGTGGTTATGAACATGTAGGCCAGTAAAATATTCAATGCAAATTCTATTTATACATTTAAAGAGGGGGATTAGTAGGTTCAGATTGATAAATAGAAAAGCTTTAATGTGGAGTATAACCTCACTTACCTCCATGCTCCCAATATTTAAAGCCTCTAGCTTCAAAGCACTGATACTGTAGAATTCCATCAGTCAAATTTGGCCCCATTCCTCTGCCTCCTATTCTGCGTATGTCCCATAAAACCACAGGTCTGGTAGCAGGATACAGTTGTCCTGAGTACTTCAAGGTCACAATTTTGTAGCACATACAGTAGATAGGTTAAATGTGTAGCCTTCGTTTGAGGGGGTTATGAGAAATGGTCCTCCCCAAACAGGATATTGCGCAAAGTCTGTAGTTAAATAAGAGAACCAGAACTTTCGCTAAGTGGAAGAGTGGGTTTAATAATAAAGTTGATAGTGCCTCCACAGAGGACAAGGCCTTTGTGAACAGAGGGCATTCCCTTTCCTGGGAAATGAATCATTCATCTAAACAAAGTATTTGGGAGCATAAGAACTACTGCAGCCATATTAGAGCATTACTCATAAGCATATAGATGCACAGCAGCATAAACATAATACAAACTTTATATAAGAAACATAGAAAAGTGACAGCAGAAAAAGACTGAGTAGTCCATCAAGTCTGCCCCTTTTTTTTTTATTTTTTTTTTTACATTAACCTTGTTGTCTGACTATAGATTTATGTTTATCCCAAGCATGTTTGAAGCCATTTACTGTTGACTGTCTCACAACCTCTGTTGGTAGTTTATTCCAATCATCATTCACCCTTTCAGTAAAATAATATTTTCTAAGATTAGTTTTGAACTTCCCTCCAGTTAGTTTGAGGTTATGTCCCCGTGTTCTTGATTTTGGTTTCATATTGAAAAGACTGCCCTCCTGAACCTTATTCACCCCCTTGGTGTATTTAAAGGTTTTAATCATGTCTCCCCTCTCCCTTCTTTCCTCCAGACTGTACATATTAAGTTCCTGAAGTCGCTCTTGATATGTTTTATCCCCCAGACCTTTCACCATTTTTGTTACCCGTCTCTGAACTCATTCTATCTTATCAATATCTTTTTGTAAGTGTGGTCTCCAGAACTGGACACAGTATTCTAAGTGAGGTCTCACTAAAGATCTATATAGAGGAATCAGAATGTCCTTCCTCCTGCTGGTGATCCCTCTACTGATACATCCCAGAATTCTATTTGCTTTTCCCACTGCCTGGTCACACTGTTTGCTCATTTTGCAATCATTTGAAATAAGCACCCCCAAATCTTTTTCTTCTTATGTG
>BLSH010025165.1:570470-582932 GCA_018402905.1 Glandirana rugosa | reverse complement strand
CCATTCATATATCCCCCCCCCCCCCCTCACAAAAACTTCAAGTACTATGAAACAAACTATAATCACTCATATCCAAGCCACTGGTGTTTGCTCAACAACAGGAAGCCATTTCAGTAACACAGTCTATCTCCTCTTAGACCTCCATGAGATACAAATCAAAGTTAAGTTGCTTTCTTGCTTTCTCGTTCTATGTTATTTTGTAATCTTCAATTCTATAGTGTCTGCCTGGGAGTGTGCACCCTCAGCTTCTAAAAAGCGTATACTTCTACCTATATAACTCCCAATCGTTCCCAAGAAGTAAATTATACTACGCATAAGCCCACATCAATCAAATCCAAATCTGTCAACAGATAGTTCCCATTTGGGGTGGCAGATTGTACCCAGTGAGAGAGGACTACCAAGTTGGCATTAGAGGGCCCATAATTGTCTAAGATCAAACTCCTAAGATATACACTCCCACTGATTAAAATGACTATTGCTGTGCATCAAATTATATTGGATACATAAGGTAGTTTGTACAGAATCTTATGTTATTTGTGCCTCCTTTGTGACCATTGACCATTGACCATTGTTATATGTATTTTTTTTTCATTCAATTCCAATAAAAATCTATTGTTTAAATATATTCTTAGCCTGCAAAAAGAAAATGAATGCCAACACCACATCTATAGACTGGTAAACTGAATTATATATCAATTTTGTTCTTGGGTTTAGCTATCCTTTAAGACATTATATATAGAGTCATAGGTGTGTCTAAACAGCTGTGGTGGCCCCTTTGGATCCTGCTTACCGAAGATCAACAGTGAGGAGAGCCTATGTTCCCTTGGAGTGTGCACTTTCTTCGCAAGGGTGTCTTGCTATATGCATTGCAATGTGGAAATTAACTGGTAAATGTAAAGGAGGAACCAGTAATTGGTCTGGGAATGGTAGCTTCCATAAGAGGCCTCTAAGATTTTCATCATTTTGCAAAATCTACCCTTTAAGAAATTGTAGCCATTCTCATTGGTGTGCCCTTCACACTGTATCTATATAGCTGCAATGTTTACTACTATAGTTTTTTTTATAGTAACAAAGTGTTAAAAGCAAACATATATACAAAGACACAGGAGCCAAAAGCAACAGATGACTTCTGAGTGATTGCTACACTGCTGCGTATTGTACCTTGCTATTAAGGCCTCATGCACACAGGACGTTTTTGAGCTGTAAAAAAACCCCAAGACCTGAGGGTTTTTTTTGGACGTTTTTCAGCTGTAAAAACATTCAAACGCTTAAAAACATCCAAAAACGCCCAAAAATGTTCAAAAACACTCAAAAATGTCAATCCCCAACGTTTTTGGACATTTTAGACCAGTAGTTCTCAACTCCAGTCCTCGGGACCCACTAACAGGCCAGGTTTGCAGGATAACTGAAATACATCACAGGTGATATCATTTGCTGCTCAGTGATTGCAATATTCTAGTCTGCATATCCCCAAGGTAATACGTAAAATCTGGCCTGTTAGTGGGTCCTGAGGACCGGAGTTGAGAACCACTGTTTTAGACCAATTGAAAAAAAGAAAACGCTGGGCCTTTAAAAATGCAAAAAAATGCAAAAAAAATGGCGGTAATATAATGCTGGTAAAAGCTGAAAATATCACTGATAAGCTACTGATGTTTTTTGGCAGATTTTTTAAAGTCCTGTGTGCATGAAGCCTAAAAGGCTGCACCAAATAAAACATTGGTGTGAGATGGATATGATAGAATCATCCACTCCTCGACCCATGTTGCTGCATTCTCTTTTTAAATTTAGAATATTTTCAAATTCCACAAGCCAGTAACAGCATGTGGCATATTTGTTGAGCAATGACTTTTTCAATCAGAGCATTCTATAAAAAGCCATTTGCCTCTAAGCAAAGTCATCAGTGTAAGTAGTTGCCAAAAGGTGAAAAATTACTTTAAATGCAGCTAGTCACACGCTTTTAAAGTGCAATGAGTGATAATAATATTACCTTTGTTGTTATAGAGGTGATAAGGGGAAAGTGGAGCTAAAACTGCAAAATTTCAACCTACCTACTTATTTGTTAGGGTACACTCTAGTCAGATTAGTGTACCCAATGTAACTTCAAGGTGCATACAGAGAACACAGCAAAACAAAGATGCCCCATGGGACTTTAAATGAAGAATGCATGAGGTCAACACAGCAAGAAGTTTAAAATAACCAGTTTAATGGCAGTTAGCAGACATCATATCAAAACAATGCATAAGCATACAAGTGATAGTCATGAAAAGCAGCCTGGTACAGAATTGCATACAGTCATAATGTCAATGTTAGTATTAGCAGGTATAATATAGTCGGTAAACTTGTACATCTATATTCTCGACGTGTTTCGCGAGCTTGGCTCGCTTCCTCAGGAGTAGATGTGCATATCTAAAGACAAAGTACCAGATAGATAAATGTGGTATTTGTAAAGGAGTTAAGCAGGGGGACACAGTACGGCCACCCCATACTTACACCTGTGTGCAGACTCTAGGGCACAATTCCCAAAAAGGGCAACAGGCAGGGCCTCCACCGGGAGCTGAAGGGACGGAGAGGGCAGCGGCCAACCCAAGGTGGACGGGAGGTGGGCATGGCGGGTGGAAAGGTCCAAAAAGTGTTCCTCAACATCCCCCATGATCCATGACCCACATGAAACTGTAAAGAACAAAGAAAGTATGAATTTATGAATAAAGATCACTAGGATTGTAGTAAAAATTATTTAAACAATAATAGATGTATTGACCATGTGGGTGAGTAGGTAACTAGGATACAGAGGGGGAGGAAGAGTGAGAGGTGAAAAAGAGAGAAAGAAAAAAGGAGAGAAAGAGAGAAGGGAGGGGAAAAAGAGAAGAAAAATGAAAAAAAGGGGGAAAAAACGAGAGAATCAATAAAATAGGAGGAAAAAAATAAAAGAAAAATGAGTAAAGAACAGAGAGAAGAGAATGTACAGGGGCCGACCTGTGACAATAAGTATTGAACGTAGTGTGCATGTTAAAACTGATATGTGTGTGTGGCTACAGTGAGCTTGTTTCACAGGGTGTGATAGACAAAAAGAAATAATGGATAAAGTGAAAGTGCATGTGAGGTTGTCACCCCAGAACTGGGTGGCAGTATCCCTGTGTGAACCGCATGGACCGGTGGTGAATACAGTGGCTCCATGCTGAGCATGGTGTTGGATATATGAAAACGCTTACCATGACTGGTGGAAGTGTCTGTGTGCAGATGGAGCCTCACATTCGAAGAGGAAAAGAAAGACACCCGCCACGCCAACCGCCGCCCGCTCATATGGCAGACCGACACCCAAGACTCTGCCCCTAGCGTCATGCGTCAACTGACTTGTGGTCGGAGCACGCTGCGCGTCCATCAATGGATATGCGCGCTCGCGCTCCCTATCATCATGCTGGATGGACAGCCACGCCCACGACCGGAGATGCCGCGGCAGCGGAGTCCCCCGATCAGGCGCAGAGCATGGCGCCGATGTGCGGTGGCCCCGCCCATCCCCAGAGAGGGGGGGTGGGGACAGCACCCATCGCAGCTCCCGGATCAGAGACACCGATCGTAGCCAAACGAGGGAGAGCGCACGAGGGGCCAGAACACAGTGACATCCAGAACCAATACTCAAAGGCTGGTTAATGAATGCAAAACATAAATGCATCAGTGCCCGCAAAGTGACACTGCAATTGTGTGAGACCCGAGGCTAACACTGGACCAAAATAGGGACTAGTGGGTGTCTTCCACCCTGATTCGTAGCAAGAGGGGGTGGCCAAGTGTAGCCTCTACTCAAGCATACCTCCATCCCTGTATATGTGGATACAAAGAAAAGCAAAGATGCCCCATGGGACTTTAAATGAAGAATTCATGAGGTCAACACACCAAGAAGTATAAAATAACCAGTTTAATGGCAGTTTGCAGACATCATATCAAAACAATGCATAAGCATACAAGTGATAGTCATGAAAAGCAGCCTGGTACAGAATTGCATACAGTCATAATGTCAATGTTAGTATTAGCAGGTATAATATAGTCGGTAAACTTGTACATCTATATTCTCGACGTGTTTCGCGAGCTTGGCTCGCTTCCTCAGGAGTAGATGTGCATATCTAAAGACAAAGTACCAGATAGATAAATGTGGTATTTGTAAAGGAGTTAAGCAGGGGGACACAGTACGGCCACCCCATACTTACACCTGTGTGCAGACTCTGGGGCACAACTCCCAAAAAGGGCAACAGGCAGGGCCTCCACCGGGAGGTGGTAAGGGGAAAGTGGAGCTAAAACTGCAAAATTTCAACCTACCTACTTATTTGTTAGGGTACACTCTAGTCAGGTTAGTGTACCCAATGTAACTTCAAGGTGCATACAGAGAACACAGCATACCATAGAAAAGCAGAGAGAGAGGAAAATATACCACAAATATTTCAGAAAGAATGCTCCTAGTGACTCTGTGTGAGTCCACGGAATTTTGAAAATTCAACAGTGCTGTGCTAATAGCTATATAAAATCCAATAATATGGGGAAAAACTCAAAATAAAATATGACACATCAAAATATGTCACCCCCCATGACAAAAAATATCCAAACAAAAAAGTGAAATATGGAACATAAAAAATATATCTTTCATAAATATAACAACATAAAACTTGAACTAGGAGACATCAAAGTGAACTATGAAACATCAAAATTGTGCCTTTCATAAATTACATCAAAAACATGAACAGTATATAACAGTTATATGATGTACACCTCTCATACTCAACAGTACTCAGTCCAGACTCCAGAGAGGTTTATAAAAACTCTAAATCTTCAAACTGTGAAGGAAGTAACTCTAACTGTCTCTGGAAAAGCCTCCACCGACCCCCCAAAGGTGTCCGCTCATCTCAAATTTTGACCTTCACAACTAAAGGTCAAATGAACATGTTACCAAAATCCAGACCCAAGTAAGTATGATGACTCTTTCCAGAAAGTGTGTATCTCTAACATGGATCAATGAGCTCTTAAAGCTTCATCAAATGGATATATCACAAACCACAGCCCAGGGGATGCATCCCAAATGTAAACTCAAAAGATAAAAAATAAAAGTGTTCTCTCCAAAGACTTTATTCAAAGTTACAAGATTACATTCACATTTATGTGCAGAAAAGATTGCTTCAGTGTGTACTCAAGTGGGGCTGCAATGAATCCTCAATATGTTGCGTCAGGATACACACATCGCTTCTCAATAGGACACAGACACTTCTCCCTTAGACCAGCAGGCTCCTCCCAATGCATTTCATTGTCAATGACATCATCGGTGGCAACTATGCAATTATGGGTATTATGGAAAAGAAAAATGACATGTATGATGCAGTTTGTCAAAAGTAATAACACACGCTTAATGCCACTTGTTAACATTGCATGTCTACTCAGTTTACACCCTATAACTTCTGTACCTGCAGTGACATCAACCATCATTAACATGTATGCCCCCCTCCCTTCCCCCAACACGCTCATCCCCCATAACCACTTCAGCTCCAGAATATATTACTCCCCTTCATGACCAGGCAATTTTTTGCTATTCAGCACTGCATTACTTTAACTGGTGATTGCATGGTTATGCAGAAATGTACCCAAATTAAATTTATATCCTTTTTTTCACACAAGTAGAAATCACCACTGGGTTTATTTTTTGCAATATAAACAAAAAAAGACCAACATTTTTGAAAAAAAAACAATATTTTTTACTTTCTGCTATAAATCATATCTAATAAAACAACAAAAAAAGCAAATGTCTTCATAAATTTTGACCAAAATGTATTCTGAAAGAAAGTAGGATCCCCCACTGGACGGGTAAGCAAATCGCCACAGTTATTCATTAAAAAACATATTTTTATTTGTACATGGTAAAACAAAATTTGAATATAGAAAAATGTATATAGAAAATACATAAAATTCATGGTGTAATATACAACCAGACATTGAAATGTAGCATATACAATTCTGATGTCTCCACTCTATCCAATGCGTTTCAGGTTAGACACCATTCTTCAGGGGTATTGCTATGAAGATATGTCTATTCAACATTTCTATTAGTAAGAAAAACAACATTATGATAACGATAAAGGCAGAATAATTACAAAGCCATCATTGAGCTCATATTCATAAAATCACATACCAATTGAAATGGTCAGACCCGTAAGTGACCGTGTGTGTATAAAAAACAAAGAAGAATTTGTGTTGGGAATTTGCCTGGGTGGAAGAGTCAGAAGGAGAGCCCCCATCAAAGGGCACCGTGAATCACCATGGAGGTCCCCCACTGGAGAAGCCACTGATATTCAGATACCAAAGGATGACTATATTATCTGTAAAGGGTAACAAGGTAATTCATCAGAATAGAATACTAAATAATACAGAAAGAAAAAATCTTAGCAGGAATATAAAGTTAGTTTAAAAAATTCACAAAAAAACATCCGATACCTCTATATCTGGGTGTCTATGTAAGGTGTCAGAAGGTGGCCTGTAATAGTAGGGTAATCATAGGTTTCCTAAGCACACCTACAGACACCAACAGACAACCGTCCCTAAAGGAAAAAGATACGTAAGGGGGTCAAAGTATGCTGTTCGTGAGGAGAAGGGGGGGCATGTGTATACTGTAACAGGAAGAATGCCACCCCATAAATCTCATGAGTCATATCAATAAATAGCCTCTCTCAGCGGGATAAAAAAAGGGGGTCCATCTTACCTCCATACAGCAGGGGTGGTGAGTTTCTGTGTGTGGCTCTCTCAGATGCAGCACTGCAGATCGCAGGCCACATCTGGATTTAAATATGGTGTCAGGTGCCTGTGCATGCACAGAAACACAGTGCCACCGTGCATGAGCCAAGCGCCTGTGTCACTGCCCCTGCGTGAACAGCAGCCGATGGGACCAACTGCTCCCAGAGTGCACCAGACAAATGGTTGCAAATGGGGCATCTCCATGCGTTCCTCGAGCACTAACGCACATCCGTGGCTCCACCGAACAGCGAGAACCCCACCTTAGAATAAAGGGGGGCCCACCAACGGTGAGGCCACTTAAAACCAGGGGTCCCCACATAGATGATATCACGGAGGACCTTCTTTGTGCGTCAGGTGGGAGCTACAAATCCCCACAGGAGCAAACCCCCAGACATTACTGTACCATCAGGGATTATTGCAGATTACATTTTTATGTACATTACAAAATATACACACACAACAATTACACAGAATGAGAGAAGCAGATCAAACCAATAGGTAAATCAAATCCATAAATGTGCCTACAAAGAAGGGGAGGAAAGGGGGGAAGGAAATAAAAAGGAAAAATGAATTGAAAAATGAATAAAAATAAAAAATAAAAATAAATGAAAAATGAAAAATAAATAATAAAAAAATAAAAATAAATATAAAAATAAATAAAATACATTAAAAATCAAAAAAGGGAGGGAAAAGGGGAAAGGAGAAAAAAAGAAAAAGGAAGGAAAAAATATCTCCAAAGAACCCAGAATCATCTAAGTTAATAGAAAATAGAGTGTATTTAAGAAGTATAGCTCTCAGATACTGGGAATGCACACTGAATATGCAATGATATCACATAATTCTTGACCCAAAATGATAATTTTATATGAATCCATAATATAATGGAAGATATCGAACTCAATACCTATGATATAGGCCCCCTCTTCTCTGGTTTATTTTTCACAGCCCCCCAATGTAAATCCTTCTAAAAAGGGGCGATAATTCACTGTATCATTAAGGCCAGGAGAGGAGATTGCCCTAACACCCATAATCCAGTGTGTTTCACGCTGAAGCAGATTCTTATTCCAATTGCGCTCCTTGGCACTCGGATGTACATGGTCTAAGATTAAAAATTTGACATGGGGGAATTTACCCTTGTGTACATCCCTCACATGCCTTCCCAGAGGAAGATAAGGGTTGCACGTCTTCATACTTAAAATGTGTCTATAAGCTTGTTTGTAGACTTTGAGCTTAGTTTTACCCACGTAGAAACAGCCGCAAGTGCTCATCAAAAATAACACCACTCCGGCTGTTCTACAGTTGGTATAGTGGGCCGGTTTGTAGTTTCTACCATTGGGGAGTATTGCATTAACATAAGTGTTCATATACTGACAATAGGGGCAGCTGCCAACATCTAAATGTTCCTCCAGGCGTTGGGATGGATCCTTCCTGAATTCCCCAGTGAACTCGCTATGAACAAGGTGGACTCTAAGTGATTTTGTCCTCCAATACATAATAGCTGGGGTCTCAGCTATAAAGGGGCTCAGGGATGGATCTATGCAAAGCAGATGCCAGTGTTTTGGAGCTCAGAGAAAATAACCTTACTTGATATCACTATCAGAAGGATCCAGACGGTATACTCACAGGTACACTCTTTCAAAAAGTGACAGCAGGAAATACGATATTGCAAGTGAGCAGCTCACACCCAGAACCCCTGATTAGATTGATTCCCTTTAGCCAGTATCTGCATATCCGTTGCAATTGCACAGATGAGAGGACTTTTCAAATCGAGGCAAAAAAAATCTAAATAAAGGACTATTACATTGGGGCTACTTGTTGACATGTCTAAAAAAAGCTTATACATGAGCTACAAAATATACCAGACAATTTGTTGTTTGGCAAAAAAGACCTTTCAAAACCAAACAGCTTTCGTTCTATATAATGTTGCAGATTATTACTAGATATTACTAGAAAAAGTTAAAAAAATTGTGACAAAAACACTGACATCTGCTTTGCATAGATCCATAATTGAGCCCTTTTATAGCTGCGACCCCAGCTATTTCCTATCAGAAGACAAAATTACTTAGAGACCATGTGGTTCATAGTGAGTTCACTGGGAATTTAGGAAGGATTCATGCAAACGCCCAGGAACGTTTAGATGTGGTGGCTGCCCATACTGTCCGTATATAAATACTGATGTTAATGAAATACTTCCCAATGGTAGAATCTACAAACCGGCCCACTATGCCAACTGTAGAACAGTCAAAGTGGTGTACCTTTTTCATGTGCACTTGCGGCTTTTTCTACCTGGGTAAAACTAAGCTTGAATTCCACAAACAAGCTTATAGACACAACTGAAGTATGAAGACGTGCATCCCTGATCTTCCTCTGGGAAGGCATGTGAGGAATGTACACACGGGTAAATTCCCCCATGTCAAATTTTTAATATTAGACCGTGTACATCTGAGTGCTGGGGGGGCATTGGAACAAGACTCTGCTCCAGCGTGAAACACGCTGGATTATGGGTCTTAGGGCCACCTCCCCTTTGGGCCTTAATGATACAGTGAGTTATCGCCACTTTTTAGAGGGATTTACATCGGGGGCTGTAAAAAAAAAAACAGAGAAGGGGAGGTATACATATGAGAGGTATTGCGTTTGATATCTTCTATTATATTATGGATTCATATAAAATTATCATTTTGGGGCAAGAATTATGTGATATCATTACATATTCGGTATGCATTCCCAGTATCTGAGAACTATACTTCTTAAATACACTCTCTGTTTTCTATTAACTTGGTTCTGGGTGCTTTGGGGAATTTTGGGGAATTTTGGGAAATTTTCTTTCCTTTTTTTTCATTATCTCTTTTTTTTCCTCCCCCTTTCCTTCTTTTCCCCCTTTGTTATTTTCAATTTATTTTATTTTATTTATTTTTATATTTATCTTTTATTATTTGTTTTTCAATTCTATTTTATTTTATTTTTTATTTTTATTAATTTTTCAATTCATTTTTTATTTTTCTTTCCTTTTCCACCAACCCTCCCTTCTTTGTAGGCCCATTTATGGATTTGATTTACCTATTGGTTTGATCTGTTCTCCTTCTCTAATTCTGTGCAATTGAGGGTCTTCTGTGATATTGTTTATGTGGGGGACCCTGGTTTTAGGCGGCCTCGCCATCGGTGGGTCTCCCTCTGTCCCGAGGTGGGGTTCTCACCATTTGGTGGAGCTGCGGATGTGTATCAGTGCTCATGGAATGCATGGTAATGCCCCATTCACCATTGGGGTGGCATCGTGCACTCTGAGAGCAGTTGGTCCCATTGGCCTTGGTTTGGGCATGCGCAGTGACGCAGTCACCTGGCGCATGGTGCTTCTGTGCATGCGCGGGTGTCTGGCACCAAATTTAAACCCAGACGTGGCCTGCGATCTGCAGTGCTGCTTCTGGGAGAGCCATATACAGAAACTTACCACCCCTGCTGTATGGAGGTAAGATGGACCCCCCTAATTTTTATCCCACTGAGGGAGGCCATTTATTAATATGACTCTTATATGATATACTGTATGGGGTGGCATTGTTCCTATTACAGGATACACCTGCAGCCCCCCTCTCCGCCTTACAAACAGCATACTTTGACCCCTTCCCTATCTTTTTCTTTTAGGGACGGTTGTCTGTTGGTGTCTCTGGGTGTGCTTAGGAACCTATAATCACCCTACTGTTACAGGACACCTTCTGATACCTTATTTAGACACCCATATATACAGGTATTGGATGTTTTTTGGTGATTTTTTTAACTAACTGTATATTCCTGCTAAGATTTTATTCTTTCTCTATTCATTAGTATGGTATTCTGATGAATTACCTGGTTACCCTTTATAGATAGTCTAGTGGTCCTCTGGTGTCTGAATATCAGTGACTTCTCCAGTGGGGGACCTCCATGGTGCCTCACGATGCCCTTTGATGGGGCTCTCCTTCTGACTCTTCCACCCAGGTGAAAGCATAACACAAATACTTCTTTGTTTTTAATATACATGTAAGGAACCATCCGGGCCATTGGCTGACCTTTGAGTTTGCGCGTGCTTGTGCACGTCCACGCACGCCTATGCGTGCAGGTGCGTGCGTGTGCGTGCGCGTATGTGCTGGCAATGGCGCCAAAGACCGCCATTTACGCTGCTAGCACTCTGCACTCAGTGCTGTCCATTCTACAGCGTTAGTGTGTTCCTGAAGCGACCTGTTATCCTGATTGTTTGTTCCTGTGACCCGGCTTGTCCTGACCCTGCTATTGTTCTCTGCTTTCACTGAACTTGGCTTCCTCGACGATTCTTCTGCCTGCTCCCTTGTACTTTGACACCCGCCTGTTAACAAACTCTGCCTGTGCCCGACTATTCTTCTGCCTGATCCTCCTGTACTGCACCGCCAGCCTGCTACCGACCCGGCTTACATCACTATGCTTCTGTTGTATGAGTTCATCGAGGACCTGCTCGTCACCATCAGTCATCCAGTCCGACCCTCGTACCTCCCTGCACTTCCGAGCCTCTTGTTCACTCTACCAGGGGTTCCTAAATCAGGGTCGTAAGAGAGATTGCCCACTGCATAAGTCAGACTCCACCACCAGGTACGTGACAGCAACGGACAGCATCAGACATGTCTGAGTCTGTGCAGGGGCCCTTTCCAGCATGGCAGCAGGTAGCAAACAGGTGGAGAAAACCTTACCTAATAAGCAATTACCATGGACCAAGATACTTTAAATAGGGATCTTTATTGAAAATTCACAGCATTAAAGAAAAAAACGCATAAAAATATACCACCACCAATACCTTTGCAGAAGAGTTAAAAACAGACAACGTTGTCTATACTAAATGCAGCTGCTCCATACAGATTGCTCATTCAAACACCATTCACACAATGGTCCTGTTGGCTAATATGTAGCCTTGTTTATTTGATAAGAGAGTAAAGTTGGATGTTTAATCCCTAATAGTGGTAAAGGGCTACCCACCACTATCAAGGGGTAATGACCAAAGTTTCTATATCACACGGGCGCAGGTGGGAATCTGCATCTCCAAGAAATGACACAGGCTGTTTAATTTCCAAAAGACACCATGTAATTAGAGTTGAGCGAACCCGGACTGTAAAGTTCGGGTCCGTACCGAACTTTGGGGTGTCCGGGACCCGGAGCCGGACTTTTCAAAAAAAGTCAGAGTTCGGGTCCGGGGTTCTGGTAATTTTAATGAAAATTCTTAAAAATGCTGTAAAAAAGTCCAGGAAGGTCCTAGAGGTCTGCAAAAGGAAGGAAAACGGGGGTAAGGGTGGGACAAGTGACCTACAAAGAAATGGGGACAGGGAAATAATATTAAATATTTTTTTAAAAATAAAAACATAAAAAAGCAAAAATGGAGGTGAATGGGGATCATCTTCAAACTGGGTCTGAAAAGTATTAATTAACACTAGAGGCCATAGAACTGTTCTAAAATCATCTTCAAACTGTGTCAAAAAAGTATAAATAAGCCGGGAGAACCCATATCACTATTCTGCAAAATGTGTGTGTCACTTTAAATGAAACCGGGAATAAGTACACATTTGTTCTGCAAACTTATTTAAAGTCTGTGTGTCACTTTAAATGAAACCGTGAATAAGTGCACATCTGTTCTGCAAAATTATTTAAAGTCTGTGTGTCACTTTAAATTAAATTTCACTGTGTGTCTGAAATTTATTAAAACGTCTTGTC
>BLSH010025165.1:559635-570163 GCA_018402905.1 Glandirana rugosa | reverse complement strand
CGGTATCTGTAAAGAGCGGAACCATATGCCTGTTCTTCTCTATGCTGTAGTTTCATTTATACTTTTTTGACACAGTTTGAAGATGATTTTAGAACAGTTCTATGGCCTCTACCGTTAATTAATACTTTTCAGACCCATTTTGAAGATGATCTCCATTTTTGCATTTTTTATGTTTTTATTTTTTTAAAAATATTTAAAGTTATTTCCCTGTCCCCATTTCTTTGTAGGTCACTTGTCCCACCCTTACCCCCATTTCCTTCCTTTTGCAGACCTCTAGGACCTTCCAGGACTATTTTACAGCCTTTTTTGTGCCTAAAAGTCCGTGTCCCCATTGATTTCAATGGGGTTCGGGGTCCGGGACAAAGTTCGGGTTCTGTCCGGACCCGAACCCGGACTTTGTCCCGAAGTTCAGCCGAACCAGCAGAACCCGGACTTCTAGAAGTTCGCTCATCTCTACATGTAATAGGTAGAAAGCTAAAAGTCTAGATATTGGTAAATGGTGTCTAAAATACAAGGTTCAATCATGGAAGACTGGGTTAATCCAGCTGTACTCTGTATAGAGAAGTATGTGTGACTCTCTGGAATATGGTTAAATCACAGTCCTTATTAATGCCGGCAATTGTCACCAGTTAGAAATGTGTCAAACTATTGAACATCCATCAAAAGTTTGCTGAGAGGGGCATGGCTGAGGGGCAGATGTAACCGGACGTGCGCTCTGTCTTCTGCGCCGGAAATCCTGTAATTTATCCTGCTGGTGGCTTGCTCTTACACCCAGACCATCCTAAAACCACTCCAGGCGATTCACAAAGAGCCAAGGACCCAAATGAGTTGCCGTTGGAAGGGATAAATATGGCTAAAAAGCTGAAAGAAGCCCTGTCAGAGCTGGAAAACCCAAGATCGTGCCCGGCCACAACGCACAAAGAAAGACAAATACAAGGAGGCCACACAGAAACTATTTGCTAAGCCCTTCCAGAAAGACACACATTCGGTGACCACCTCCAGGGCATGCTCAAGCACTCTGTCTGAAGCAGACGACACAGCTCAATTAGAGGATCCATCAGAGCTGCTGGCTGACTGGGACGCAGTAAGTGCTCAACACTTTCTCCCTACCACACTATCTTATACTCTGGAAATAGAATGGTGGCACTTAAACTTAGCACCTCATCCCTATAGTAATAGATATATTGTGGAATAAATGGGATTGGGAGGGGAATAAGGAGAAGGAAGAGGGAAGAGGGAAAGGAAAGGGAAGGAATGGGAAGTGGAAAAGGAGTTAATGACTCGTAGATAGATAAAATACAATAGCCTTTATTTGATATACATAATACATAGTACTGAAGTACTAATTAAAATTGCACAAGTGACATATATGAATCATACACATATGGATGTTTTGGGTAGAGTGCAGTGTAGATTGCAACGATCATAGGCGTGTATTGGCGTCCAACATGTTTTGCCTGTAGCAGGCTTCCTCAGGGACTTTGACAGACCAAACGTTACAAGTCTAATAAAAAAATAGTTTTGATAAATAACATATATATATAATTGTAATAGTCTAGAAAAATACAAAAATAGAATATGTTGTGAGAGATGCATATAACAAATTTCCAACCACATTAGGGACATGCACATTCACCTCTACCAATCCAGACCTTCGCCCGGACCCCAAACATCAGGCAGCTCGCCCCCGGCCATACGTCACACTGGGAGGGGGGACACTGTGCATCCACAAATTGCCATGAAAAGCACTGGCTAGTACCAAGAAAAATAACAATTGTAAGAAATATGCTCAAACAGAAAAAAAAAAAGGGGGAAGAGAATAATATTGATTGCACTTACAAATGACCAGCTCGCATCTATGAGCGGACTTGAAAGGTACAACTGACCTTTAGCTCTGTAAGGTGGCAATATGTGTAATAGAGACTGAAATATTAACAAAAAAACAAAATAAGAAAAAAGAGGAAAAGCTTTCCCAGTGTTTATAACCAGCATCAACACTAACAGATTTTAGAAATGGATTATGCAGACCCCAAAATATGATGGTGTAAGAATATGCCAAAATAAAAGGTAAATACGCATGTTGAAATAAAAAAACTGGCAAAAAATACCAAAAATGAAAGAAAAACTCTCTTTAAAAGGACAGTCTTATGTAAAAAATAGCTTATATGAATAAAGGTTAGACATGCCATAACCATATGCAGTGAGTAACACATACCTTAATAGCACACTGGATAAGCAGACCATCCACGAGCTGGGATGGACTGTAAATGGACTGCCGGTATTTGTAGGCAATTCGGGCGCCCAGCGTGTGACGTCGCTGGTGCGCGCTCGGACTGTCGGGTGCCCCCGTGCACGTGCCACAAACCACCACACATCAGGGACCACAAGCCCCATGATACCATGCGCGCGGACGCACGCGCAAAGGCCTATGGCCCAGAGCATGCGCCCAGCACACAGCTTAGGGGCAGGGCCAACCAACGGGGATGGGCACATGACGCGTAGTCAGGGACACCTAGGGCACTGCCAATTGGCTGGAGCGCTCATCCGTGTGGATACACAAATGTCCCCAACCGCCCAGAAGCCACGGACAGAGGACAGGCTGACCCAACACTGGGGCACGGGCATGATCGAGCAGCAAAGGATGTGCAATTATCCCAAGTGTTTGGGAGGGAAAAGTGCATGCAAAACTGCAATTAAGGGCAAAAATAAAATGACAAAATAAATACAGATACAATGCAAACCTAAATAACTATATGTATACATACATGGTCAGTGTGTGATCATACACACATAAAGGGACAATCATAACAATGACAATGAATAAAGTGAAACGAGGTTAATATATTACAGAAGATCATAATTGAGTGTATATGAATATAATAATGATAGAGAGTATTTTAAATCATTCATTATAAAAAATTATAAGAATATTGTTTGAAAGTTTCATTGGCCCTATAGATGGTAATAATTATCATTAGCTAATCATGGCAAGGGGGGATATATGAAAGATGTTATAGGACTTCACAAATATCACAGGATAATTCTTTTAGTTTTAGATTCTTAACAATCCAACAATAATACCTGTTTATATATTTAAAGATTTAAAGAAAGGACAAGAAACTCAAACTTTCATTTAACCCTGGATATTTGGTGGCTCCCAGGGCATGTATCCCCCGTGCCTCCATCTGGAGGAGCGCATTGTCAGCCCTTCCCCCACGGGGGCCAAGGGGCACATGACCCAGGGCCGCAAATCTAATGACATTCAAAATTATGACGCTTGGCTACATGTAAGTTCAACGCTGTAGTGGTTTGTTTTTTGGTAATGGGTAACATATGATCCTTAATGTGTTTAACGAAGGGCCGCTTGGTCTTACCCACGTGGAATGCTCCACATAGGCAGAGGGCCAAATAAACTACACAGATTGTCTGACATGTCACTTGAAATCCAATTTTATGTGTTTGCCCATTTGGCAATTGAATTTGGCTTGAATTGATAATGAAGGGGCAATACTGGCATCCGCCACAAGCAAAAGTGCCCCCCATGTCTGGCCGCGGGACATCTGGGGCACTTAGGTGACTTCTGACCAATCGGTCTCATAAAGACCGTGCCCGTTTGAAGGTAATTTGCGGATAGGGCTGCAGGTGGCGAGCAGTTGTTGGGTCAGCCAGCAAAAGCGGCCAAAATTTTTCCAAAATTGTCCTAAATTGCTTGTGCTGGTTTGAGTATTGGGTAATTAACCTAACTGAATGTGAACTTGTTTTAGGTTTGTGGGAAAAAGTTATCTTATACTCCTGAGGAAGGCCTGGAGCCTACATTGAGGGATACAATGGCAGTGGTTACTGGCTGCACTACATCCATAACAGTACTAACTGCAGAGATAAAGGGGGTGAAGGCTGAAGTGTCTTACATTAGACAAGATACGCAAAAGCTCTGGGAAAGAACATCTGCATTGGAGGAATGGGTCAGCAGCATGGAGGATGACATGGAGCCTATGGCCAGGGATGGCAAACAAAATGTACTGCTGACTACACAACATGCAGCCCATCTTGATGACTTAGAGAATAGAATGAGACGGAACAATGTGAGGGCCATTGGTATACCAGAGAGGGCTGAAGGAAAAAACCCTATGTATGCGCCCCCTACCTTCAGGGCACCCACCCCGCACCTTTCTGTTCAAACTGTTAAATTACAAGGACAGAGATGTGATTCTGTCCAAAGCACATACTATGAATGATGCGCTGGTTATGGATAATACAAAAATCTCTCTGTTCCCGTATTACTTGGCGGAAGTACAAAAGCAAAGAGCAAAATTCTCGGATATGAAACGCAGACTCAGGAGTCTTAATATTCAGTACGCCATGCTTTTCCCAGCCAAACTTGGGGTGGTAGCTAAAGGGGAGACACACTTCTTTGAAAGACCATCTGCTGTGACCCAGTGGCTAGACAGAGAGGAGCACTCGCTTAGAGCGAGGTACGCCCCAGAGGCTTGAGGTACCCTGACAAAGCGGAACAGTGATTAAATGGCTACTATGAAAAGGTCACCTTTTACACCTAAAAGCAAAGGCAGAAAACAGATGTTAATCGTACTGCTTGAACTGTTATTTAGCAGGGTTTTTCTGCTAAAGAAGTTCAAATCCACAACTTGGAACTTTTACTGTTACCCCCCCCCGAAAGTCCTGCGTGGACCAGTGTACTTGTGTGTTAAAGTTTATTGGTCCTGGTTGGACCGAAGAACGGTTTCTAAAGTTTGCAACCCTTTCCCATCACGGTTTACTTTAGTTTGTACACTATGCTGGCCTCTGCCTGGTTGCTATAGGGATCTTTCCTACTGTACATCCTAACTATCGCCTTGTTATGTTATGCCCTACCAAGTATTTATGCTGCCAAGGCTGCAGGCGTGCATGGGACTCGTGGAAACTGATATGCATGGATATACCAACGCTACATTATAGGGGACACTCCTGTTCTCTAATATTAGGAGATGACTGTGTGTTCATTTTCTGCTCCATACTCAATGGCTAACAATATAAGAGCGTTATCTTGAAATGTTAGAGGTCTCGGAAATGCAACAAAATGTTTAGCTGTGTTCAGAACTGTAAAACGGCTACAGGCCGACATTGTGTGTTTACAGGAAACCCATTTTGCTTCGGGCACAGACCCAATAATATCGCCGAGACTGTTCAGTTATCAATACCATGCTAATTATTCTTCCTACTCCAGAGGTATGAGCATATTTGTAAGACAAGGGACTCCATTTACGTGTGTTCAAACATTCATTGATCCCAATGGGCGTTATGTGTTTATCCTATGTAAATTGTATGGGGTGACATTTATACTTGCAGGGGTGTATATCCCTCCACCGTTCTCAGCTGTGACTATTAGGGCCTTAGCAAGATTTATGGCTTGTTTCCCTGACGTACCATTACTAGCAGTGGGAGACTATAACAACTTGCTGGATTTATATTGGGACAAGCTATCCACCACCTTACAAAATTCTTCCCAAATCTCCAAATCGACTGCTTTTTCTCGCCTCTTGGGGGAGATCGGGCTGACAGACGTGTGGAGGATGCACAACCTTGCACCAAAATGTTTCCATGTTATTCTGCTACGTATGATGGTTTATCCAAAATAGATTTAGGTCTGGGTAATCAGGCAATCTTATCAATGGTGGATGGTTCTCATTACGAACCTAGACATATTTCAGACCACTCCCCATTCTGGATAGATCTGGAATTCCCTATGGCTTTGACACAGTGTAGTTGGAAACTGAATGCTTTTTGGTTAGATTTATTTCCTGAACCGGATCCCATCCCTAAATTACTGAAATCCTTCTTTAGTGCTAATTTAAACATGGAAGACATGGGTATGGTGTGGGATGCCCCGAAGGCATATCTGAGAGGCCAATTTATACACATAATTAATAAGGTAAAGACCTCTACCAAGGCCTGGGTGACGCTCATGCTGACGGAGGCACGGAAAGCAGAAGAGGCATATGTTGACAACCAATCAGATGATACTAAAAGAGTGTGGCTGGCAGGGCAGTCCATGTTGAAACTTGTAGAGCTTCAACTAGCTGAAAACAAACAATTTTTTCTTCAATAAAAATGCTATGAAGAGGGAGAGAACACAGGGCACATGCTAGCAATGCTTGTGCATAATCAACAAGGCCCAGGACACACTGAAAAAATGTATGATATACAGGGAAATATTAGGAACTCAACACAGGAGCTACTGAAATTGCTTAGTGCATTTTATAAAGATTTATATACATCTAAGGTCTGGGAACGATATATCTTCTTTCCTGGATGAGTGCCCTTTACCCTCCCTTTCGGCCCAAGATGTGTGTTTTCTAGATGGCTCAATTACGGAGGAAGAACTCCTTTTGTCTCTAAAACAAACTCCCAATGGGAAATCTCCGGGCGCAGAGGGCTTCCCATCAGAGGTATATGAGTGGTATGCGGAACAAATGTTACCCATGTTAAGTAAAGTATATGATGTGGCTCTGAAGTCTGGAAGACTACCTCAATCAATGAATGAAGCGATAATTGTGGTCCTATTGGAACCAGGAAAGAATGCTCTTATGGCAGACTCGTACAGACCTATCTCCTTGCTAATGGTGGACGTTAAATTATTGGCCAAGGTGTTGGTGATGAGATTGTTAAAGATAATACACAAACTGGTACATAGAGACCAGTGTGGATTTATTCCACTCCACGGCACAAAATTTGAGACGATTGCTCCATAATTTACAAATGCTGATAGATAATACAGGCAACTGGGCAATATTTTTGTTGGACGCTGCCAAGACCTTCGACAGTGTGGAGTGGCCATATCTGTGGAGGATCTTGGAGTGGTTCTGAGTGGGTCAGATATTCATCAAATGGGTGAAGGTACTTTATGCGGCCCCCTCTGCTCGTATTAGGGTGAATGGGAAATTTGACTTGCACTGGGGCACTAGGCAGGGGTGCCCTCTGTCTCCCCTGCTATTCTGGAGCCTCTGGCGGCTTGTATTCAAGCTTCAGACGACATAACGGGATTCACAAAGGGTCAACAATTGGAAGTTATCTCGATGTACGCAGACGACACCCTATTATATTTTGGCGACACACAGAGATCATTGAGGACAGTGATGCAAGTTATTGACAATTTTTGTAATCTATCTGCCTTCTCCATAAATTGGAACAAGTCGGTATTGATGCATTTGGATCCACTTGCAGGGCCTCTGCCGGAGTGTGCAGAGGCAGTAGAGGTGGCATCTAACTTTAAATATCTCAGCAGATTACATTAAACTGAATTTACTCCTCCTCTTAGCCAAATTTCCTAAAAAATGCAATCTGCGGTGTAAACTCCCCCTGTTGGTGGTAGGGAGAGTCAATTTAATAAAAATGGTATGGGCCCCTCAGTTGCTATACATATTTAGTAACTCTCCAGTATGGATACCGAGAAAGTGGTTTGTACGCTTAGACCCACAGTTCCTTGAACTTATCTGACGTAAAAAAATTGCACGTATTAAATTGACTTCCTTGCAGCTGGGGAAAGACTAGGGTGGCTTGGCGATCCCTCTCTCCGTAACTTATTATATAGCATCCCAACTACAACAACTTGGGGGTTGGGACTTACTAGACCCATTGGACTCCATCAGAAACATGCTAGTACCAGAGGGGTCAGAGTACTCTGCTTTAGCTCACTTAGAACAGGGATTTCCTCATCTACCCTCAAAACTGATAACAGTCACACTCCTTAAAACGCTGTGGAAATATTCCAAGAAAATTTTAAATATAACAGGATTCCTGAAGTGCACCCCTCTATGGCATAACTTGCAGTATAGGGAGATATTGAAGCTGGAAGGCTTTAGAAAGTGTGAAGAGGTGGGAATTAAATACATATCGCAGATATACAATAGCCAAACGTTGCAGACTTTTTCTGAAATTCAATAAGAATTTCATATACACAAACACCAATTTTATAAATATCTACAGCTACGTCACGCACTAAACATAGAAGCGAGAGACACAGAGCTTCAACTGATGGAACATCCCATTATATAATAAGTATTTCAGACCTCAGACAAAAAGGGTATGATTTCTAATGTCTACTCCATACTTTTCAATGCTATACAGGGCAGCACGCCATTAGTATGCAGAAGGAAATGGAAGGAAGATGTGAGCAATATAGATGGGGATGTTTGGGAGGCCTGCTTGTCAGCTGCACTGTTGGTATCTGTATCAGTCACACAAAAATTGTCACATCTCTTCTTACTCCATAGAGTACACAGGACACCCAGGTAGTTATATGATTGGGGTTACAGGGACACTACGCTTTATCCAAAGTGCCAACAGGAACATGGGGACTTCTTGCACATGTTTTGGAGGTGCCCGAAGCTCTTTCGATATTAGGAGGAGGTCATATGTACTATATATCAAGTATATCATTATCAAATAAAGAAGGACCCTTTTGTGTGTCTACTGGGAGCACTAGAAGAGGATCAGTTAACTCTGCATGCATATGTAGCAGTACTGAGACTTCTATATGTTGCACGCAAATTGTTTGCTAGATATTGGACTTCTTCCAGGGTTCCCACTAGGGGACCTTGGATCACACAGGTTAATTCAATGATCATTAAGGAAAAACTTACCCTCATAGAAAGGTCCCAAAAAATAATTTTCTATTTGGCAGCCATGGTTGGAGGTCCCAGGCCTGGCACCCCAAAAACTAGTATTGAATAGATTGCTAGAGGACTAAGTGGTATATGGTGTGGAAGCATTCGAATGGGAAAGAGAGAAAAAGAAAAGGCCAGAAAACAAACAAATGTTTATATATGTTCTTTTATTGATCATGGTGGGTTATCTGTTATACAAATGAGTAGTCAATTACAGAACAGCTTTATATTGCACTGTATTTCATTATGCAGAGAGCAGCAAAAGTTTTGGGGATATACCTATTCATTACCTGCTGAAACCTTTAATATGAAGCAACTTGAATATTCAACGGATTTCTTGTATAGGTGATGAATGCTTTTAATATCATAAGGTATAATGATGTAACACATGGTCTAATCTTGTAACTGTCTGTTAATATACTTGTAATTTTCCTCTTTTTGTTCATCAATAAAATTTTCTTTGATTTAAAAAAAAGTTTGTTGAGAACTAAAAGTGAAAAACAGTTGAAATGGCATGGACCTGCCGGTCCGCTCACCCATCCTAAAGCGGAATGTCTTCACTGCCGTGATGACTCGATATGGCTGGCTTATTCATGGAAGCATGGTGCTTATGGTCAATGAGAGGCAGGGATCCCAGCTGGGTTCAAACATAGGGTAGCAGCAATGAACACATCTTTTCCCATTAGGCAGCGATTCTGCATGCCTTATCCAAGATGGATGCTGCAAAGTTCAAGGAGTTCATTGAGCATGTGCAATCAAGCAGGTTGCATTGAGCGTGACGACACAGCGTCACTCACATGGTGTTGTTACATCTGACATGTTTCGCCCAATCAACGTGAGCTTCAACTGAGATGAACCTTGCCTCTCTGTCTAGTCCAATCAGAGAACATCTTGTATTCATCAAAAACAAAAATACAAGGCATTCTGTGCAGGATGGGACTACCAAGACTCCCCGTGGTTATGCAGGAAGACAGCCACTTGTCACAGGACCTAGATGATTGCTGCTATCACTGTAGTAGTGGTGACTACTACAGTGATTTTCAGCTTCCACAATGATCACTCAGGTATAAGATATTCATACTTACATTGATCCCTGTACAAAGTAACTATGCAATTAAGATCATACTTCAGATGTAAGGACATTAGCTAAAAATGGGGAAACTATCAACATGCTTTTTCCTAGCAGTTCCTGTACAGGAACATGAAAAGCATTGGGAGCTGGTGGTAGTGTTGTCACCCTGTAAGAGGTATTTGTAAAGACACATAAGAGCTGGTAGAATCAGTTATATATATTCAAATAATAGACACCCATGTATCTTTTCCATACTTTTAACTCGTGCAGCAGAAATGGATCAATATAATGAACTTCCCAGAGGCAAATTAACAGGTTTTAGCTGAGCCCTGGACTGTAAACAATATTTACCTTAAAAACAAAACAGGCATATCAATGCAAATACAATACATTTCAAAATACATTTCTATCTCTTTATCATCAAATATATTGTTTTTTGTCCAGAAATATTATTTCTTCCAATCGCTTTTAATATTCATTGATAATCTATATTGTGCATCATGTGTCAGATAATGGCTTGTCCATGTTCTCTGAGAGTAGTGTTTATAAAGACCTGTTTTTTGTTATATAAACTACTATTTCTCTATCTTTACATAAAACTTTACATAACATAAACGTAACTATACGGACAAAACAAAAATTCCATTTATAACAAATGTCAGGTCCCGAGTCGATTTTGGACAATTAAACGGAGACCCTTCAAGTAATATAACTAGGTAAAGACGACGTGCTCAATTTTCATACCTTTTCTATGTACCCACAGATAATAAACTTATATATATTGACTAAGATGGTC
>BLSH010025165.1:529314-541264 GCA_018402905.1 Glandirana rugosa | reverse complement strand
TGAAGACCTTCAGGCCCAAGACGACCAAGCCGGCTTGAAGCCCTGTTTCAGGCCCAAGCCCAGGCCTGTCTTGGGCCTTTTCAGACCCAGTTTGAAGATGGTCCATATCCACCTCCATTTTTGATTTTTTTATGTTTTTATTTTTTTTTAAATGCTTTTAGTTATTTCCCTGTCCCCATTTCTTTGTAGGGCACTTGTCCCACCCTTACCCCCATTTCCTTCCTTTTGCAGACCTCTAGGGCTTTCCAGGACTTTTTTACAGCCATTTTTGTGCCTAAAAGTTCGGGTCCCCATTGATTTCAATGGGGTTCGGGGTCCGGGACAAAGTTCGGGTTCTGTCCGGACCCGAACCCGGACTTTGTCCCGAAGTTCGGCCGAACCAGCAGAACCCGGACTTCCAGAAGTTCGCTCAACTCTAGTTATAACACACTTTGATTTATAGATATGAATTTTATTATGAATATAGGAGCTGATTTTGTTTTTGTTTCACCCTCCTTGTATAAACACTTTTTTACCAGATATCTTTCTGATTTCATTACATAGAAAAGTGAAAAAGCAAAAAACAGTATGTAAAGATAATTTTAAGCTCACTAAATAGACACTCAATATACTTTGCAGATTGGTTAAAATGATGAATCACATATTGCTTTGCACATATATTCTATGGCATACATTATTTTTACTATTGAGCAGTAATATTTCCAAGCTAAACCCCGTTAAATAACTTCTTCAAAGGGTATTTACAATGAGACATGTGTATATATTTAAGGCTAAGTTCACACTGGAATCAAAAGCAGACATCTGAGAGAGGATAAAAAGCGTCCGTCAAACGCCTATGCAAATGATACAATGGACAGCACACAGTGCTGTTCGCACTAGCAAAACATGGAGCATTAGCGTTGCGTTGCCTCAAAATTGAAGCTTCATGTTGAGTCAGGAGGAGTTTGAAGCCTTTCAATGTCTCCAATTCAAGTCTACGGTAAAGCTTCACAAATGCTCTGGCAGGCAGTTGCAGTGCAGTTGCAGGGCGTTAGGATTTGTTTATGAACTGTAATGTAAAGAAGTTTGTGGAAAAGTTTTAACGCACCTTAACGCTTATCAAACGCTTCACAAATGCCCATAGGGCATTTGGGGAGCATTTTTAACTCATCATTAATGCTTGTAAAACGCCAATCTAACGCCGAAAGTAAAGCTCATTGACATGAGTCTAGCGCCCATACTGAAGCTATAGGAGTGCTTGTTAAGCATTAAAAATAGTCAAGTGTGAACAAGCCCTTATGGTATCATGAGTCCAGTGCATTGAGACCCTTATACTAAAAGTATGGTTAACCCATAAAACATATATATCACAAAATAATTAGTTCAAAGAATCATTGTCCACATAATTATGTTTTAACCCAAGGAGGTAATCGCCAGGGTAAGGGTAAGATATGACTTGTTGCAGTTACATTAAAATTGCTCACCTTTCATCCTACATTGTTAGTTTGTGATGCACTGGTGCATCTTAAGAGCTTTTGTTCGGTGGCGAGACAGGGCTAGCACCCACGCAGGTCCATTGGGCTCTATTGTTCTCACCTAGAGCGGCGAGCCTTCCTGGATTCATTCATTAGCTCTTGCAGCACCCCAGCTTGGTAGCCCATCCCTCAAAGTTTGCTGAACCATTGTTAACATGCTGGATACAAATTCATCACAGGACCCAGTCACACTTTCCTGCAGGTAGGAGACAATCCCCTGAGAGAAAATGCTTGCAAGACTTTGAACAGTAAAAGTGACATAGACACTGGATAATTCGGGGCTCTCTTCCAGAGGCTTGAGAAGTGTATGTCCAAGGAGATCACAGCATACTGGGATTCCAGCTCTCTCTCCAAGTATCACTCTATGGAACTCATACCGCAGGGATTGAGGGTGAAAAAGTTTCCCACTTTTGAACTGTTCAATGATTCCCTCAAAAAACTATGAATGGATACACACTCTTCCTGTTCCTTTGCTCTCATTGATATAATCATCACATCAAAAAGAAAAGAGATGGAAGTGCTACAAAGAGAGATTTTGGAACTACAGGAAGCCTTAAAGACTTTGAGTGTCACACAGTTTGCTGACCTTGATTTATATTTGAATGAGAAATTAAATAATTTGGAAAACGATATTATATCCGATAAAAAAGACAAAATGTTGCGAGACAAGATATACTATGAGACCAACAATGTCTATGTATGGAAACGCAAACGTTAATGGTGTGGAACACCCCAGGCAGCTGGTGAAGTAATTAAGCATGTAAGCTTTTCAGACACTGAGGCTGAATTCTGGGATGACACCCTGGCAGCTTCAGATTTGGATCAATCACCGCCCCGTCCATCCTTGAGAGGGGTTCAAGCAGGATCTATACCAGCTACAGCATCAAAAAACAGAGGTCGGTGACATAAACCTCGCAAGAGGGGCTGCAATCAAAATACAAAAGGACATGCCGGGGACGTGGCAGGAGAAGGAACCGAGGAACAGAGAAGATACCCTTCCTGCAGGCAACCACGCAAGTTATGAACAATTATTCTAATGTGCTAAATTTGTTTGACAGGGTCCTCATTGAGAGCGAGATGTCGCTATTATCCAAGGGATTGAATTTTTGCCCACAAAGACATTAAAATGTATTTGAAACTTGAATCTTAGATGTCAATAAGTTCATTAGGAACCTTACAATTAAAGCATTATTTTTCACCTGATGATATGAAGTGTTCTGAGGAGTCTATTGGTGAACCTATTGAGGTAGGGAAGGAGGGGGGGGGGATCTTATGTTTAAGGAGCACTATGCAGTAAGAGAAGATCTGATAACCTGCAGCAATCCCCCAATCACATTGGGTACCCATGCCGTTGTTGCTAGACCTGTCACATTTAAAATTAGATCTGAGTTCTATCCTGTGAACTCTCATACTCAGGATATGACTAGGTTCCAATAGTTAGTAGAACGGGACCTGACCACTCTGGCACAACAGGCAATGGAAAGTACCACGAATTGGCAGGACAATCTAACCAAAGATGAGAGGGTATCCCTTAAAAGCTTGAAAGAAGATGACTCTATCATCATCCACAACTCAGATAAACATGAACTGATAGTAGTCATGAATAAAGATTCATACAGGGAAGAAGCTATCTGCCAATTGTCTAATACAGATACTTACATTAAACTTAGGAGTAATCCCACTAAATAATACAAGATGGTCCTTGCGGGGTTGAACAATAAAGGGGGTGAAAGTGGGGTTATTTAATCAAGGAGAAGCCAAAAAGCTTTTACCAGAATACAATACTCTCCCAACCTTTTAACACCTACCAAACATGCACAAGGGGTTAAATCCCCTGCATGGATGACCGATCATATCAGGTGTCAACTCCCTGAGTGAGAGACTGGGGCTGTGGCTGGACAGACAATTACAGCTGCTGGTCCGGCTGCTCCCCGGTTATCTCAAAGATACCATGCATCTCTTGAACATTCTAAAAAATTTCAAATGGGAAAGCAATTATTCCTCAGTGACTTGCGATTTCCCATGATCTTGCCCAGCAGGCTGTCTATTTGGATGACTTCACTGACCTGCCGTTAGAATATAGGGAGTATATCCTGGAAGTACTGGATTATCTGATGTCCCATAACTACTTCACCTTTGACAGGGAATTTTTCCTCCAGAGGTGCGGAGCAGCAATGGGGGGCAAAGTTTTTGCTCTCCCTGGCCAATCTATACATGGGTTGGTGGGAGCGGTCCCACATCTTTGGGGGAGAGAACCCCTTTAGGCCATCAATTCTGCTGTATTTGAGGTACATTGATGAACTGTTGCTGGTGATTAGGGATGGCTCTGTCACTTTGTCTCTTTTTCTAGAATATCTTAAATGTAACAACAAAAATCTCATGTTCACAGGGGAGGCGAGTGAGAAGGACATCCACTTTTTGGATATCTGCCTGATGGGGCAGGACTCAAGTGTGAGTTCCACACTATACAGAAAACCCATCAGGTAACTCTCTCTTACTTACACAGTCTGACCCCAGACACACTATAAAAGGTATACCTGTGGGGCAGTTTTTGTGGGTCAAGAGAATACGCAGCGATGATCTGCACTTTGCATGCGAAGCTGCCCTACTATACCAACACTTCTTGGATAGGGGTATCCGAGGTGGATGGTCAACCGGGCTTTATCAATTGCCTGGAGCAAAAACAGGCTAGATCTTCTTAATGAGAAACAATCTAGAAACAACCAAAATTCCAACAAATTAACCCTATCCACCCTGTTCAGCACTGAATTTAGAGCGGTTAAAAATATTATCAATAGGCATCTTCCAATCCTCTATTCAGATTATATCTGTACTCATATTTTACGAGGGGGCTATTAATATAGTGTATCGCAGGGCCCCCACCTTGGGTCGTACTTTGTCCCCAAGTTTCTTTAGTGGTTATGAAGCAAAGTCAATAATATGGCTCTACTTCAAAGGGAACTTTAAGTGTAGAACAACAGGATGCCCTAGTTGTGTTCACATTTTGGGTGGAAATAGATTCCCCTCAGCAGTGACACACAGGGAGAATAATATATGTTTGTTCTATAATTGTAACACTACCTATGTGATTTATCTGCTGACGTGTGAATCGTGCAACATACAATATGTTGGCAGGGCTACCAGACACCTCACTTTAATGAACATATATACAGTGTAGTTAAGAACATGCCATAATGGAGACGTGAAAGGTATGTGCGTACAAGAAATAGAGAAAGTGAGGGTCCCCAAAAGAGGGGGTGAGGTATTCCAACTGCTCTACCGGAGAGAAGTCTTCTGGAAATTCCAGCTCCAGACTCGCATCCCACTCGGTTTGAACTTTGAGTGGGATGTGAGTCACTTTTACAAGTGATTATGTAGTGCCTTCTCTCCTGGTGGTGCTCGGACATGGTCTCATAGGATATGTATTGTCCAGCCATGCATGAGTGTCCGGCAAAACATGGGATGCTTTTTGATCATATATACTTTGTATTTAACCACTTCAGCCCCGGAAGGATTTCACACTTTAGAACCAGAGCACTTTTTGCAATTCGGCACTGTGTCACTTTAACTGACAATTGCGCGGTCGTGCGACATTGTACCCAGACAAAATTTGCGTCCTTTTTTTCCCACAAATAGAGCTTTGTTTTGGTGGTATTTGATCCCCTTTGCGTCATTTCTGATCACCGCTATAAACAAAAGAAGAGTGACAATTTTGCAAAAAAACCCAAATTTCTTATTTTTTGCTAAAATACTAAGCCAAAAAAAATATTAAAAAAAACATTTTTTTTCATCGGTTTTGGACGATTTATATTCTTCCTCATATTTTTGGTAAAAAAAATTGCAATCAGCATTTATTGATTGGTTTACGCAAAAGTTGCCGCGTTTACAGATGATAATTCATTTATGGGGTTTTTATTTTTTTTTATTTTTTACTAGTAATGGTGGCGATCTGCGATTTTTAGCGGTGCTGCAATATTGCAGCGGACATGTCAGACCATTTTGACACCTTTTTTTGGGACCATTGGCATTTATACAGCGATCAGTGCTATAAAAATTCACTGATTTCTGTGTAAATGCCATTGGCAGTAAAGGGGTTAACCTGGAGGGGGCGCTCTACGGGTTAACTGTGTTCCCTGGGTGTGTTCTAACTGTATGTGGGCTGGGCTGGCAGGGGGAGGGGAGTGATCATGGTTTTGATATACAGGAAGCCTGTGATCACAGCCCTTCCCCCTCTGTCAGAACGGAGATCCGTGTTTACATACACAGACCTCCGTTCTTTCACTGTGGGGGGGCCATTGTGGGTAGTCAGCGGTGATTGAGTCCACCCTACCCGCTCCCTGGCCTCCCTGGAACACAGTGAGCATGCGAGCATATGACGATGGTTTGCCATATCCAGCCACTTTGTCGCCGTCAGACGCCGGTCGGCAAGTGGTTAACTTACGGTTGCATAGATATGGGTTTGGAGATACCAGCAGTCTTTATGCATTTACCATGCAGCAATTGCAGCGTGCACACATATAAGTGGGACATGGATTTGTACTCCATCATATATACAGCTGACTTTCAGCAACAGATCATGGACACATTTTTTGCCGAAAGGGGTCAGAGTGTATATGACCATCTGGGTCAGATCCATATCGGTCAGTATGAGGAGGTCACTTCTAATTCATTAGAGGCGATCTCTCCTGTTGCCTTCAGCCAGTGTTTTTGTACATGGTCTCGCACATTCACCACCCACACAGTATAATTCATTATTTCTTGAGTCTGTTTTGTGGTTCTCTCCCTTTTAGTTTGAGTTTAAGTTGGTTTTTGTGCTCCATGTCATGTATTTGGGTCCATAGCCATTGTATGGATATATATATCTGTTTAACATGACATATGTGCACAACCCCTGGAAGAACCATAAACTGCAGGGTTGGTGCCGGTTGAATGTATTAGATGTATGTTGCAATGTCTTTACTTTCAATAGTTTTTATTGGATTATTCAAAGAAAAACAATTTTTGACATCAGTACAAAATATTATAATTCAGAAAGTAACATCCAAAGATACATAACAAAATCAAAAGTAGTTGGAAGAGAGTACTCTTAAAGATTTCCAGATCAAAGAATATGAGCATTGATCTAAAACCAGATAAGGGAGACCATTACCCGCTGCCCGACACCCCAAAAGGGACCTATCTGTGTCATGGAGCAGAAAGAGGAGCATCTCAATGTTAATCTACTTAGTAGCATACCCTCATATAAGAGGTAAGAGTAACATCTGGTATATAAGGAAATTAATCCACCTAACCAGCAACAATGTTAGAAATGAGTAACAATAACATAATATCTAAAAAACATTTAAATCTTTCAGATCCAACGTGAGGTGTATTTTGGCTACATAAAACAAAAAAATCAGGGACTTGGGAATATTTAGGAAGAACTCAAATTTTACGGTGAGTCCTGGCTCTGAGTAGGAGCATATAGTAAAAATCTTAAAACTATAGGTTTGGACTACAGATCCACCAGGGCTAAGAAGATTATGTCCATCCAGAAGGCCTGCATAGATGATGACTAGAGTTGATCGAACCTCTGGAAGTTCGGGTTCTGCTGGTTCGGCCGAACTTCGGGACAAAGTCCGGGTTTGGGTCCGGACAGAGCCCGAACTTTGACCCGGACCCCGAACCCCATTGAAATCAATGGAGACCCGAACTTTTAGGCACTAAAATGGCTGTAAAAAAGTCCTGGAAAGTTCTAGAGGTCTGCAAAAGGAAGGAAAATGGGGGTAAGGGTCGGACAAGTGCCCTACAAAGAAATGGGGACAGGGAAATAACTTAAAAGCATTTTTAAACAAAAATCACATAATAAAATCAAAAATGGAGGTGGATGTGGACCATCTTCAAACTGTGTGAGAAAAGTCTAAATTAGCCAGGAGAAGCCATATCAGTGTTCTAAAATCATCTTCAAACTGTGTGAGAAAAGTCTAAATTAGCCAGGAGAACCCATATCACTGTTCTACAATCATCTTCAAACTGTGTGAGAAAACTATAAATTAGCGAGAGAAGCCATATCACTGTTCTAAAATCATCTGCAAACTGTGTGAGAAAACTATAAATTAGTGGGAGAAGCCATATCACTGTTCTAAAATCATCTGCAAACTGTGTGTGAAAACTATAAATTAGCTGGGAGAAGCCATATGAGTGTTCTACAATTATCTTCAAACTGTGTGTGAAAAGTATAAATTAGCGGGAGAAGCCATATGAGTGTTCTACAATTATCTTCAAACTGTGTGTAAAAACAATAAATTAGTAGGAGAAACCATATGAGTGTTCTAAAATCATCTGCAAACTGTGTGTGAAATTTAAAAATTAGCCGGGAGAAACCATATCACTGTTCTAAAATCAACTTCAAAGTGTATGGGAAAAGCCTATTGCAGGGGGACAGAGCCATATTACTGTTTTCCAGCCGCATAGAGAGCCATATTATTGTTCTAATCTAAATTTTAGAACACTAATATGGCTCCATGCGCCTGCAATAGGCTTTTCACACACAGTTTGCAGATGATTTTAGAACACTCATATGGCTTCTCACGGCTAATTGATTGTTTTCACACACAGTTTGAAGCTAATTGTAAAACACTCATATGGCTTCTCCCGCTAATTTATTGTTTTCACACACAGTTTAAAGATAATTGTAGAACACTCATATGGCTTCTCCCGCTAATTTATTGTTTTCACACACAGTTTGAAGACAATTGTAGAACACTCATATGGCTTCTCCCGGCTAATTTATAGTTTTCACACATAGTTTGCAGATGATTTTAGAACAGTGATATGGCTTCTCCCGCTAATTTATAGTTTTCTCACACAGTTGGAAGATGATTGTAGAACAGTGATATGGCTTCTCGCGCTAATTTATAGTTTTCTCATGCAGTTTGAAGATGATTGTAGAACAGTAATATGGGTTCTCCCGGCTAATTTAGACTTTTCTCACACAGTTTGAAGATGATTTTAGAACACTGATATGGCTTCTCCCGGCTAATTTAGACTTTTCTCACACAGTTTGAAGATGGTCCACATCCACCTCCATTTTTGATTTTTTTATGTGGTTTTTGTTTAAAAATGCTTTTAAGTTATTTCCCTGTCCCCATTTCTTTGTAGGGCACTTGTCCGACCCTTACCCCCATTTTCCTTCCTTTTGCAGACCTCTAGGACTTTCCAGGACTTTTTTTACAACAATTTTCAGAACTTTTAGTAAAATTACCAGAACCCCGGACCCAAACCCGGACTTTTTTTTGAAAAGTCCGGGTCCGGGTCCCGGACACCCAAAAGTTCGGTACGGACCCGAACTTTACAGTTCAGGTTTGCTCAACTCTAATGATGACACATAAGGTCAGATACCGGGCCAGAGCCGCCAGAGACTTAGTAGAAAAACCCAACCAAACTGAAGAAAAAAGAAAGTTACCCCATTTAGATCATGCATCCTCCATATGCTGAATATAGCCGGTAAGGACGTAATCAGTGTATACAGTAGAAAAGGAGAAACAAAGAGTAAATAGCATCAATGAAAGAGAAGAGTGAAGAATAAAGCAAAGAAGAAAGTGGACACCGAGGACTCACGGATTCTATGAGGGCCCTCAAAAGTCATGGAAGGGAATAAATGTAGCTCGCCCAGGGATCCCAAATAGCATCAAATTTATGGGCGGCATCAAGTAAAATGCTGATTGCTTTTTCTTGTGTCGGCTGCCTGGAGAGAGACCGACTGTTGTTTCCAAGCCTTAGCTAGGGTGATCCCAACAACATAAAGTGAATTAATTTTTGTGAACATGAAGAAATGTTATCAATGTTATCATTCAATAGTGCTATTAGAGGAGTTTGGGGAATCGCCTGTCCAGTAACCCTCCTAATAAATTGAAAAACCATATTCCAAATTCCTCTTATACGAGGGCAATGCCACCAAATATGTAGGGGATCTCCCAAATGCCCACTTCCTCTGAAACAAAGTGGGGATGTTCCTGGGAAAATCCTTGATCCTTGGGAAACTGATACCAGCGAGTTCAGAGTTTCAAGCTCGCCTCAAGCAGTGAAATGTTGGCGATGCCCTTAAAGGACCTGGAAAAATGTTGGTACCATATGTTTGTGTTGCAAGCTGAGTCCAGGTCATGTTCCCATAACAACGCATATGAGGGCTTCTCCGTAGTCTCAGCTAGTGAGAAGTAAATCAGGGATATGCCTCCCCTCTGATCCGAAATTTCAGAACACCATTGTTCATAGGGGGTTGCTCTAGGAGGGTTGGATCTATCCTTCCAAAATGAGAGTAGGAAATGACGTATTTGAGTAAGTCTAAACCTCTCCGAGAGGGGCATCTCTAACTTGCTTACGCAATAGCTCAAATTAAGGGGGTCCATAGATGTGAGGAAATGTCCTATCCTATAGAGCCCTTTATTCACCCACCGCTGGAATGCTCGAATGTCAAGATCTGGTGGGAATTGTGGGTTATGGAAAAGGTGGGCTACGGGGGAAAAGGTCAGAGGTGAGTGTAGGTTTAGAGTATAATGAGTTGCACAGAGCTACCGAATGTGAGAGTGTGGGTGTTAAAATCAGTGGTCTACTTCTAGGGGAGGACCAGATAAGGAAATCTATGGTGTGCTTAGGGACCAATTGTCTTTCCATGCTAACCCAATCCGGCCTATTACCCCGTGCATAGACTATCGAGATTTGGGCCAACTGTGAAGCTTGATAGCATTTCCATAAATCCGGAAGATCCATGCCCCCTTGTGTACGTGGTCTGAGGAGAACACTTTTAGGGCCCCATGACCCTTAGCGCCCCAAACAAACTTGATTACTTTGGACTGAAATTTCACCAGTTGGGATTTTAAAATTGGGATTAGTAGGGATCAAAATAACTATAAAAGCCACAGTAATATAGTCATTTTGACTGAATTAACTCTGCCTAGCCAGGACAGATCACATTTAGACCAGTTCTCCAAGTCCACACTGAGCTTTTTGAACATTGCAGGAAAATTAGCGTTATAAAGTTGTCCTATATCTGCTGTTAGGTTGGCCCCCAAGTATGGGAATGAGGTAAAACTTCAGTGGAGTCTCAAGTAGTGAGACTGGGATAGTAATATTTAAAGCCATTGATTTGGACCAGTTGATCTGTAACCCGGATACTTCCCCAAACTTATTTAGTAAAGATAAAATGTTTGGAACCGATATTAAAGATGAGGTGACGCACAGTATCAGATCATTGGCAAAAAGTGTGCATTTATGCGTCTGAGATCCACATTTTACCCCTTGGATGTCAGGGTGGTTCCTAATCCCAATCGCTATGGTCTCAATTGCGATGACAAAAATAAGGGGGATAGGGGACAGCTTGGTGCCTTTTGAAATCGGGAAGGATTCAGAATATCTTCCCTGCAATCTCACGCATGGCTAGAGTACAGGGACCCAAGGATCCCCAAGAAATGGGGCCCAAACCCCCACCTGGATAGGATCTCAAAAAGATAGGGCCACTGTATGGTGTCAAAGGCCTTCTGCAGGTCAATGGACAACAATAAGCCTTCCTGGGGCGGTTACTTATGCCTAAAACTTCTGCCTGTGTGATAGGATCCTCAAGAGCCAAACAATGTGAGACGAGGAAGAGGTATCCCATCAAGGAAGGTCTGCAGTATCTCGGCTGAGGCTTGGGAGCCAGCCCTATATAGAGTTGAATAAAATTTATGAAAAATGGACATTATGGAATCTGTATTCTGAGGGAGAGTGCTCTTGGAAGAGCGGATTTTAGGGAAGGAGAATGTTTTCGCCTTGGGGGTCAACCTGCTTGCCAATCTAGGACTGATTTAGTTGGAAAGTAAGTATGATCAGGCTGCCTGCCAGCGGAGGTCTTTTTCTGCCAACGTTGTGAGTGCAATGTTGTGAGTGCAATGTTTAGTGCCAATCTTGCCAATTCCAGTAAAGCATTGGATTCAGCTGTGGGATTATTTTTATGAATTTTAGAGGTCTTAATGGAATCTTTTTCAAGGTCAACAATTTCAGCTCTCTTTCCCCATTTGTGTCGACAGGACGAGTTTACCTCTCATAACTACTTTATGAGCGGCCCAGAGCATAGCTGGAGGAATGTCTGCTGTATCATTTGTTGCGAAGAAAGACTCAAGCTCCTTAGTTAATAATGTGGATATAATGGGGTCACTCAGCAGTATTTCATTGAGGCGCCATTGAAAAGTCCCCTCAGGGCCTTGTGCTTTTGAGATGAACAGCAAAACCTGCACAGGGAGGATTCTCTAATGGTGGACTTGAAGATGCTGGGAATAGTGATAGATGAGAGAAAGATGTAATCTATTCTAGTGTGGGAGTGATGTGGGGCTGAGTAATGTGTGAAATCTTTTGTTGTAGTATTTAGTTCTTTCCCGACTTTAACAACTGGAACTTTTTCTAAGGTAATTCTGGAGATTTTA
>BLSH010025165.1:516248-529304 GCA_018402905.1 Glandirana rugosa | reverse complement strand
GATGCTGGGAATAGTGATAGATGAGAGAAAGATGTAATCTATTCTAGTGTGGGAGTGATGTGGGGCTGAGTAATGTGTGAAATCTTTTGTTGTAGTATTTAGTTCTTTCCAGATATCCACCAGCCCATAGGAGTGGAGAAGTTTAGCTATGTGAGTGCTGTATTTAGGGGGGGGGGGGGGTGGAGGTGTGTGCGCTGTTACCCGATTTGTCTAGGGTCTGATCCAGTGCTAAATTGGTGTCACCACCCATGATGATAGTGCCTGTCAAGTGTGGAACTAGGTGCCTCAGCATGGAAGAGAAAAAATCCACTTGCCCTCGGTTTGGGGCACAGAAGGAGATAATTGTGTACAAAGAACCATCAATGGTTCCCACAAGAAGTAGATACCTACCCTCCTGGTCTTTAATCTCTTTTACCCACTCCTTTGGTTTTGTCTTCTGCATTTGAAAGGTAGAACTGAGGGTATTTATGGTGAATAACAGAGTGCATATATTGCTTGGCAAAGTGTGTCTCCTGTAATAATATAATATCTAAATGTTGGGAATGATAAGCCTGAAATAATTTGCGGCGTTTCAGCGGGGAGTTTAAGCCCTGCACATTATGGGAAGATACCCATATCAGGTACGTGGAGGAAGTATTAGCCATTGTGGATCAGAGGGGTAGCATTGCTCCTCACACAGCAAAGACTCACCTGTTGGTGCAGGGTGATGGCCTGAGTGATAGGTGATAGGATGACTTGAGGATCTGGGAGCATGGCGAGATCAGTAGGGTAGTGTCCTCTGTGTCTGAAATCAGATAAAAGGAAGATAGAGAAAGACCGGGGGCGTGGCTTGGAACCGCTCTGAGATGGCTGCCTAGTTCGAGCTCTCCTGCGAGACGGAGCATATCTCTAGCCTTCAGGGGACAAAATGAGCACCATTCCTCTCTCAACAATAGGGAAAAATGATCACAGCACCCCGGCCTCCCACACCCAGAAGGACCCGCTCTCTCACCCCACCAGGAACATCCTGCCGATGTTCCACATGGCGGCTGGAGAAGGCCATGTGGCATCCGACATGGATTTATCCAGCACTGCCGGCACCCAGACGTGCTCCCAGAGGGATCCCGCTCCACCACCCACCTCCACAGCCCGGGCTTTAAGTCTCACAGACCTACATACCGTGGAAGCTGATATTAAAGCCACCGTATCAGCTGCAATCACGGATCTGAAGACAGACATAAACGCCATTGCGGCCCGCATGGGAGCAGTGGAACAGACAACCACACGCAATGCGGAGGCCATCAAACAGGTACAGAAATCTTCCGATATTAATCTATCTCACATCATAAAAATACACAGACATCTAGTAGATTTAGATAATCGTGGCAGACGTCACAATATCAGACTTAGAGGGATCCCTGAAACAGTGGAACAACAACATATTGAACACACAGTGATTGGGATTTTCAATGACTTAGTAGACAGACCAGCCGACTCTCCCATTGAAATGGAGAGAATACACAGAGCCCTGAGGCCCAGGGGATGCGAAACCGATCCCCCTAGGGACATCGTTAGAGTTGAGCGGACACCTGGATGTTCGGGTTCGGCCGAACTTCGCGAAACCCATTGAAGTCAATGGGGACCCAAACTTTTCAGCACAAAAATGGCTGTAAAAAAGTCCTGGCAAGTGCTAGAGGGCTGCAAAAGGAAGTAAAATGGGGGTAAGAGTAGGAGAAGTGCCCTACAAAAAATGGGGATAGGGAAATTAACTTAAAATCAAATAAAAAAAATAAAAATGGGAAAGGGGGGTGGATGTGGAGTAGGAGCCTAGAGGTTGACTAGGCCATGACCGACCGTGGCAGTGTAGGTGATGATTTTAGAACAATAATCTGTCCCTTATAGCAACAGCAGGAACCTGACCCTATAGGAGTAGGCGATGATTTTAGAACAATAATCTGTCCCTCAAAGCAGTAGACTCTACCTTGTCCAGAATCAGATCGTTCTGTAATGCAGGATGAGATCTGCAATCTGTCCCTCAAAGCAGTAGTAGTAGTAATCTCTACCTAGTCCAGAATAAGATCGTTCTGTAATGCAGGATGAGATCTGCAATCTGTCCTTCAAAGCAGTAGTAGTAATCTCTACCTAGTCCAGAATTAGATTGTTCTGTCATGCAGGATGAGATGTTATTATATCTGCAATCTGTCCCTCACAGCGCTGGCAGCATCCTCTCCCTACACTAGCCTGATAGCATGTGACATGCAGCACTACGTGACTCCAGCTTATACAGAGGCTGGGTCACATGATGCAGTGGCCAATCACAGCCATGCCATTAGTAGGCATGGCTGTGATGGCTTCTAAGGGCAAACCAGTGAAACGCTTGTTGATTGGCTGCCCTGCAGCTATTCAACAGGCGGGATCAAATACCCGAACCCGAACCCAAACTTTTTTTCAAATGTCCAGGTTCGGGTCTGGGTCACGGACACCCCAAAGTTCGGTACGGACCCAAACTTTACAGTTCGAGTTCGCTCAACTCTAGACATCATTTGTTGTCTTGTCAATTTTCCATTAAAAGAAGCTATTCTCAGAAAAGCAAGGGAATGCAATTGAAGTCAAATTTTTCCAAGACTTGTCCAATATCACTCTACAGCACAGGAGAGCCTTGCGACCCCTACTGGACCAGCTCCGCTCCAGAGCAATCCCCATACAAGTGGAAATTTCCATTCTGCCTTTCTTCCACCTGGAGGGGGCACACAGCTAATTTGCGCACACCTGATGACCTGCAAGGCTTCTCTGACGCACTTCATATCCCTCCATAGTCCTCATGACTGGTACAGCTCCTTTTCCATCTCAGAGGCCTGGGTCAAGGTCTCAAACAACTGTACCCCAAGAGCACAAAGGCACAGGGACCACAGACATCGGAACAATTCCCCTCCACCAGCGCCCAACTCAAATAGCAGAGATGATGTACCGAGGACCCCGGGCTCTTCACCTCCACGCAGACGAGATCGTATAGACACCTAGACCGAGTCTCCTGATCAACACCTCTGAGATTCTTAAACTATTTACCCTTCAACCCTTTGGTATTCTGAAGCCCAGGTTTAACAACTAACTGAACTCTGTCAACGGGACCTTCTTTAACGCTATGCACCTATGACCCTATGATAATAGCTTACTTCACCGAAACATGAACACTGAACCAACTGACCAACTTTAGGAACACTCATCAATCAACTCTTAATCCAGGAACTAAATCTGCTTTCTGTCATAGCAAGTACTATTTTTTACCATTAACCTAGCCATAGAAGCACACTCATGCTTCCCCTTGCTTTGCTTCTGTCCACAGCATATCTCTGACCTATCAGTATACCGCCCAGGTTAGAACTTTTTCTCCTCTTTATACCCACCTAAGCTCTCCTGGTAACTTCTCTGTGAACCGCATACGATCAAACCACTTTCTGGCAAAGAGATCTCAGAATCTATCTGCACAGCCAGGGTCCCCCCTTATACTTGTACTACAACCCAGTTAAGGACATACCCTTTCCAACCCTTCTAGCTTCACCTGGCAAATGATCGCTTATATGTCTCCTGGACCAGCTAGTTGGGGAAAGTGTCACATATAACATACCAAAGGGGACCCTGTTTAGAGTGTTTGCTTGATTTAAGTCTGTTTAACAACTGTTATAATACCTTTATATATACCTGCAAACTAGGTGTTTGTTTGCATGGAATTTGCAGGCTTGTCCTATTGCATACTACAAAATTTATCAATCATCCGCATCAATTCTCAGCACAGCCACACAACCTGCACTGCGCCAAAACTTTTGAACTAGAGCATGGGTTCTGGTGTCTTACAGCTACTTGAAATGCTACTCACTTCCCCCTCTACCTGGCACACTTGCATAGTGCCAGTCTGTATCAATGGGTTGTTAAGGCCCCTAGCAGTTGGAACAAGCCTGTAAATAAGCCTTCAAACAAGCCTCAATTACAAAGTTTTACTCAGTTTAGATTGTTTTCTGTTCTATGGTTCCTAATGGTGACCTCCATGTCTCGCTAGAGCATGGAGTGACACCAGGGATTTGTTCTGTTATATGCATACTGCTTACCCAGCTATGATTCCTTCTGCTCATCCCCAAAATGACAAGACAACACATGATCCTGAGTTGCAAGATCCCCCACTCAGGTGCAACAAATCCTTTTATTCATTTAACAATATACTTTGAAATCCCCCGATCGTGAGTGCTTTACACTACCAAATTAGGCCCTAATCATGATATATCCCACCACTCTCCTCCGGCGTTACGCTAGTACTCATAGATTACGACACTGAGTGCGAACCCCCTTACTAGAGTTGAGCGGACACCTGGATGTTCGGGTTCATCTGGTTCAGCCAAACTTCACGGAAAAGTTCGGGTTCAGTACTGAACTTGACCCGAACTTGACGCCAGACCCCGAACCCCATTGAAGTCAATGGTGACCCGAACTTTTGGGCACAAAAATGGCTGTAAAAAAGTCCTGGAAAGGGCTAGAGGGCTGCATGAGAAAGCAATATGGGGGTAGAGTAGGACAAGTTCCCTGCAAACAAATGTGGATAGGGAAATAACTTAAAATCACATAAAAAAAATGGGAGGAGGAGGTGGATGTGGAGTAGGAGCCTAGAGGTTGACTAGGCCGTGACCATGGCAGTGTAGGTGGAAGTGGCGGTGGTGGAGGAGGAGGAGGAGGTAGCCAACACTGTTTTTTGTTTGTTTGGGGTTTTTTTTTTCTAATTGGGGTAGCCCCCAAAATATTGAGACATATTAAAAAAAAAAGGATACCAATGGCTGGGTGAGGCCGGTCTAAATGTATATTCTGCACAAGGTACAGACAAGTCTTGTGGGATCCATGCCTGGTTCATTTTAATAAATGTTAGCTTGTCCACGTTGGCTGTGGAAAGGTGGCTGTGCTTGTATGTGATAATGCCCCCTGCCGTGCTAAACACACGTTCAGACAATACACTGGCTGCAGGGCAGGCCAGCACCTCCAAGGCATAAAGGGCAAGCTCAGGCCATGTGCCCAATTTGGAGACCCAGAAGTTGAATGGGGCAGACCCATCAGTCAGTACGTGTAGGCGTGTGCACACATACTGTTCCACCATGTTGGTGGAGTACTCGAAACAGCGCAATATGGTACACAGGTCTCGCATGGAGGCCCATTTATTGGTAGTGAAGTGGTGTTGTTCTGCAGAGCGACTGACCCATGCGTGCTGTAGCTGAAACTCCACTATTGCCTGCTGCTGCTCGCACAGTCTCTCCAGCATGTGCAAGGTGGAGTTCCACCTTGTGGGCACGTCGCATAGGAGGCGGTGAGCGGGAAGGCCGAAGTTCCGCTGCAGCACAGAGAGGTGAGCAGCAGCAGGGTGAGAATGCCGAAAGCACTTTCTGCAGCAGCTCTGACATATCCGGGTAGTTTTTTTAGAAATTTCTGCACCACCAAATTCAGCACATGCACCAGGCAAGGGATGTGCGTCAAACCGGCTAGGCACAGAGCTGCTACGAGATTTCACACATTATCGCACACCACCAGGCCGGGCTTGATGGTCAGTGGCAACAACCACTCATCGGTCTGTTGTTCAATGCCCGTACACAGCTGCTGCGCAGTGTGGGGTTTATCCCCCAAACATATCAGTTTTAAAACAGCCTGCTGTCATTTCCCCCTGTATTTGCTGAAGTTGGTGGTGAAGGTGTTACGCTGAGCGGATGAGGGGGTAGTAGAAATGCCCTGCAATCCTCGGTGGCGGAAGGACATGCACCAAATGGCTAGCCGCCTCAGACCCACCCACCACTACATTTGCCCATGTCACCTACCTGATGGTGGAGTCTGGCTTATGCAGAAGGCAACCTCTCTTACGGCCCTGGTTTCAGAACCCCTGGTAGAGCAGACAGGGAGCGCCGGAGCACAGGGGAGCACGAGGGCTGGATAGGACACTTGTGATGGTAAGATGTCGTCCAGAAGGTCGTGCAAGATGGAAGAGTAGTGAGACAGGCCGGGTCGATAACATGCGGGCAGAGCAGTACAGGAGGAGCAGGCAGTCGGGTGGTCAGGTGCAGGCAGGGTCATTAACAGGCAGGCAGATTGAAGTACACAGGGATCAGACGGAAGAGTGGTCATAGGCAAGCCAGGGGTCGGTGCAGGCGGAGTTCAAGCAGATGCGGGTTCAGCCCGGGTCATAGGTAACAGGTAGCTCAGGACGGGTCACTCAGGAACACGGTAACGCTGTAGAAAGGACAGCACTTGCTACAGGAAGCAGGAAGTTTAAATAGGGCTGCTCATTCAGGAAATAGAGGAAACCACAATCAAATGCAATCAACCCTTAGCACAGTCTTCTCCTAACATTGCCCCCCCCCCCCAAGGGGCAGCCTCCGGGCCTTTAACTCTGGGTGTCTTGTCCAAAAGGACCTGACAAGCTCTTTAGCGTGGATGTGGTTTTCAGGTTCCCATGAGCTTTCTTCAGGCCCGTACCCCTTGCACTTAATCAAGAACTGGGTAGATCCACCCCTCTTCCTGCAGTTGAGGATAGCTTCCACTTCAAATTCCTCCTCACCATCCACAAGGATGGGCTTAGGTGATGCCGACTTCCGACCCGGAAAAAAGGCTTGGGTTACGGGCTTCAACAAGGTGACATGGAATACTGGGTGCACTCGCAGGGAAGCCGGAAGGTCCAGCTCATATGCCACCCTGTTGATTTTCCTTTTCACGGGGAATGGCCCGATGAACCTTGGGCCCAAATTCCTGGAAGGGCATGCCAACCTCAGGTTCTTGGTTGCTAATCATACACGGTCACCTGGTTGCAAGTCCAATTCCCCGCGTCTGCCCTTGTCGAATGCCCTCTTGTTGCATTCCTGTGTCTGGGCTAGGGTTTCTTGTAACACCTTGTTGTTCCTTGTCAGGAATTCCACCGTATTTTGTACAGCAGGTACCTCACTTTCTTGAACCAAGTTTGGTATAAAGGTAGGGTGGTACCCCAGGTTCGCCCAGAATGGGGACTGCTTTGTGGCTGAGTGCTCGGTGTTGTTGTACGCAAACTCCGCCATAGGTAACAGCGAGACCCAGTCATCCTGAGCAAAAGACGAGTAGCAGCGGATGTACTGCTCTAGGGTTTGGTTAGTCCTCTCTGTCTGGCCATTTGACTGGGGGTGATATGCAGAGGAGAATGCTAGTTCAATGTTTAATGCGGAACACAGGGCTTTCCAGACCCGGGAAGTGAACTGCACCCCACGATCAGAGACAATGTTGATAGGGAGTCCATGCAGTCGGACCACTTCCTTGATAAATGTCCCTGTCGTTTCAGTTGCCCTGCTAGTGCCCTTCATTGGAATGAAGTGGGCCATTTTGGTGAGGCGATCCACAATGACAAAAATGGAATTGAATCCTTCAGATGGGGGTAGTTCCACAATAAAATCCATTGATATGTGTGACCATGGCCGTTCAGGAATGGGCAGCGGATTTAACAGACCCCATGCTTTTGCCCGGCTGGCCTTGTGTTGGGCACAGACCGGACAAGCGCTGACATATTTCCGGCAGTCCTTGTCAGCAGAAGGCCACCAAAAGGAGCGTAACAACAGTTCTACAGTCTTACGACCGCCAAAGTGTCTGGCCAATTGGTGGTCGTGACAGAGTTCCAGCACTGTTAGACGCTGCTGTACTGGAATGGAGAGTTTATCCCGGAACCACCACAGTCCATCTTTCAGTGTTAGCCTGGAATCAGGAGACATGGTTGATCCCACCAGGGACCGCTTAACTCGAGCCAGCAAATCCTCCTGCAGTAGCAAGAAGCTCCGGGGCTGGAGGATGGTATCAGGTGGCGTGGAGTCGCCAGGCTCACTGAACATCCTGGACAGAGCGTCCGGCTTCACGTTCTTTGACCCGGGCCTTTAAGTGATATGCAGGTTAAAACGAGAGAAAAATAGAGCCCATCGTGCCTGGCGTGGTCTCAGCCTTTTAGCAGTGCGCAGATACTCTAGGTTCTTATGGTCAGTGAATACCATGACAGGGTGTAAGGCTCCTTCCAGCAAATACCGCCATTCCTCCAGGGTGGATTTGATTGCCAGAAGTTCCCGGTCTCCCACATCATAATTCTTTTCTGGCGCTGTGAGCTTGTGGGAGAAGAAAGCAATGGGGTGAAGCGAGGCCTTGGGACCCTGTCTCTGGGATAGAACTTCTCCCACTGCTGTCTCAGAAGCGTCCAGCTCCAGAGTATAAGGCAGAGCCGAATCTGAGTGTTTGAGAACAAAGGGCCGTGGTAAACAGTTCCTTGAGTTTCTGGATGGCCTCGGGGGACCAATGGAAACGGGAGCCCTGTTTAGTGAGTTGGGTGATGGGTGCGATCACCACAGAGAATCCTTTAATAAACTTCCTATAGAAGTTGGCAAACCCGATGAACCGTTGGACCCCTTTCCTGTCCACGGGAGCTGGCCAATCCACAATTGCAGCGACTTTCTGGGGATCCATGGTTACCCCAGTGACGGAGATGTCGAAGCCCAGGAATGAGATTCGGGAACACTCAAAGGTACACTTTGCAGCCTTAGCAAAGAGTCCATGCTGCCGTAGATGTTGTAGGACGCACCTGACATGCCTGCGATGATCCTCCAGGGAAGTTGAAAAGATAAGGATGTCATCCAGGTAAATGATGACAAACTGATCCAAGTAGTCCCGAAACACATAATTTATTAGGTGCTGGAAAGTGGCTGGCGCATTGCAGAGCCCGAAGGGCATCACTAAGTACTCAAAGTGGCCGAAGCGCATCCGGAAGGCAGTCTTCCACTCATCGCCCTCCCGGATGTGAATCAGGTTATAGGCTCCCCGAAGATCAAGTTTGGTAAACACAGCAGCGGTTCCTAGTCTTTAAAATAACTCAGGGACTAGTGGCAAGGGGTTCTTAATGGCAATCCTGTTAAGGTCCCGATAGTCTATGCAGGGTCTGAGAGTGTGGTTATCTGAAGGTTATCATCCAGATAAGCCTTGAGGGCTTTCAGTTCCAACTCAGAGAGCGGGTAAATTCAGCCAAAGGGTACTTCTGCCCCCGGTAGCAGCTCTATCGGGCAATCGTACGACCTGTGAGGTGGGAGAACATCTGCCCCTTTCTTGCTGAACACATCCAGAAACTTATGGTAGGCAGATGGAACAGCGAGACGGGTTTGGTTATCAGAATCAGAGCCCAGACAGAGCACTGAAGAGGGGAATTCCAGAGCTGGTGGCAAACAGTGTTGCTGACAGTATGAGGAGAGAAACTGGACCTCTCCCGAGGGCCAGTCAATGGTAGGATCGTGTGCCCGGAGCCATGGCAGACCCAAAATGACTGGGCACAGAGGGGACGTTATGGCGTCCAATGACAGATGTTCCATGTGTCTGCCAGCTGTCCAGACAAGAAGAGGCACTGTCTCATGGGTGACTGCTCCGGATTTTATGGTGGACCCATCCGACGGGTCTTAGGCTTGAGTGGGATCTGGTGCTCAGCTGCAAAGGCAAGATCGATGAAGCAGCTACAGGCCCTGGAATCCAGGATAGCCGGGACCTGGAGGTTCCCACCAGGGAGCTGGATATGCAGTTCCAGAATGAGATGGTTGGAGGGATCGGCCAAAGATAAGAGTTCTCCAAGGGTATAGCGGAGCCTGTTTCCCTGCTTAGCCGGACAGGACCTGACACGGTGTCCGGGGCCACCACAATAGAGGCAGAGGTTGGAAGTCAGACGTCTGTATCTCTCCTCATGGGAGAGAGCTGGCCGGGAAGGTCTGGGCTCCGTCCGGACGGAGCAAACACCCCCTGCAGCTTCTTCAGCTCTACACTCCCGCAGACGTTGGTCGACCTGGATGGTCAGGTAGATCAGAGCTTCCAATGTTGGGGGGACTCCCACACGGGCCAGCTCGTCTTTGAGCAGTTCAGTGAGCCCCAATCGGAACTGATGACGGAGCGCAGGGTCGTTCCAGGAGGTGTCTGCACTCCAGCACCGGAACTCTGCTGCATAATCTTCCGCCGTTCGGCGGCCTTGGGTACCTCGGGTTCACTAGGCATGGTTAGCAGGGTGTGAGCATTCAGCTGGCTGGTGCTGACAGGCAACGTGAGTTCTCGGACTTGGTTCTCCAGCCGACTGTATTTCCCTTGTAAGTCCCTCACAGCCTGGGTGAGCCCGGCTAGGTGCGTACCCAGATCCTCCATAGGAGAGGGCCACTGCGCAGACTCGGACTGGCTGTCCTTTGCTGTCACGTACCTGGTGGTGGAGTCTGGCTTATTCAGAAGGCAACCTCTCTTACGGCCCTGGTTCCAGAACCCCTGGTAGAGCAGACAGGGAGCGCTGGAGCACAGAGGAGCACGAGGGCTGGATAGGACACTTGTGAGGGTAAGATGTCGTCCAGAAGGTTGTGCAAGATGGAAGAGTAGTGAGACAGGCTGGGTCGATAACATGGGGCAGAGCAGTACAGGAGGAGCAGGCAGTCGGGTGGTCAGGTGCAGGCAGGGTCGTTAACAGGCAGGCAGATTGAAGTACATAGGGATCAGACAGAAGAGTGGTCGTAGGCAAGCCGGGGGTCGGTGCAGGCGGAGTTCAAGCAGATGCGGGTTCAGGCCGGGTCACAGGTAACAGGTAGCTCAGGGCGGGTCGCTCAGGAACACGGTAACGCTGTAGAAAGGACAGCACTTGCTACAGGTAGCAGGAAGTTTAAATAGGGCTGCTCATCCAGGAAATAGAGGAAACCACAATCAAGTACAATTAACCCTTAGCACAGTCTTCTCCTAACAGCCCAGTGTGCAGTTAGCGAGATATAGCGTCCCTTCCCATGCTTACTGGTCCACGTATCAGTGGTTATGTGGACCTTGCCACAGATGGCGTTGCACAGTGCACACTTGATCTCGTCTCTGACTTGTTTGTGCAGGGAAGGGATGGCTCGCCTGGAAAAGTAGTGGTGGCTGTGAACCACGTACTGTGGGACAGCCACCGCCATTAGGTTTTTAAAACTGTCCGTGTCCAATAGACCAAATGACAGCATTTCAAAGGCCAGGAATTTTGAAATGCTGGCATTCAGGGCCAGGGATCGCGAGTGGGTAGGGGGATACTTCCTCTTTCTCTCCAGTATTTGGGAGATGGAGAGCTGTAAGCTTCCATGGGACCGTGTGGAAATGCTTGGGGATGGTGGCAGACATGGTGGCATTGCTGTCACATGGTCTGTTTGCCGGGTGGTAGGTGACACTGGCACTGTAGAGGTGGAGGAAGAGGCCGAGGCAGCAGCAGAAGAGGAAGCAGGAGGAGGCCGAGACTCTTGTATTTTGAGGTACTTATTCCACTGCAGCAAGTGTTTTGAATTTAGATGCCTGGTCATGCAGGTTGTGCTCAGGTTTAGAACATTTATGCCTTGCTTCAGGCTCTCATTGCACAGTGTGCAAACCACTCGTGTCTTGTCGTCAGCACATTGTCTGAAGAACTGCCACACCGGGGAATGCCTTTGAGCTGCCTTTGGTGTGCTAGGTTCCTGCGTGCGGTGGGTAGTAGCAGGCCTATTGTCTAGGGGCGGTCGCTCCGCTTTTGCAACCTGATTCCTCTTTTGCTGTGCTGGTGCCTCTGTGCAACCACCACCTCTTCCTCCAAACTGTAGACGTCACTGGCATGACCCTCATTCCATGTTGGGTCTAGGACCTCATCATCCTCCTCCACATCTTATTCCACCCACCCTTCACCACTGCCCTCCTTGTCAGTTTGCACACTGTGGAAAGCTGCAGCAGTTGGCACCTGTGTTTCATCATCATCAGAGACGTGCTGCGCTAGTATTTCCATGTCCTCATCCTGCAACAGAAGTGGTTGGGCATCGGTGCACTCAATGTCTTCCACTTCTAGGGCAGGGCTATGTGGAAAGCACACCAGGAGAGTCATCAAAAAGCATAAAAGACTGTTGCATGACTTGGGGCTCAGACTGCTTGGCTGATTTACAAAGGGCTGAGGTGAAAGACAGATGGCCATGGGGTTCAGATGCCAACTCTGAGCTTTCATCAAGGGCATTTGGGCCTACCATATAACGTTGAAGGTTCTGTCAGCTACTCGCACCTGAAGAAGGTGTTTCATTTGTGCTTGTAGCTGGCACAAATCAACCATGTCCTCTCCTTGCAACAGGAACTTCACCAACAACACCAACACCAGCAGCACCAGCAGCACCACGACCACAACCACATCCCTTTTTTGACGCTCTCCTCATTCTGGCCGCAAATGTACTATGTAGCACTATATATTAATACAAAAAAAAAATAATAATAAATTCTTCTTTTTTTTTTGGAAAACAACAACGTAGACGCAATTTTTATTTTTGTGCAAGAAATAGAACAATAATCAGTCCCTCACAGCATCAGCAGGAACCTCTCCCTATAGCAGTAGGAGATGATTTTACAACAATAATCTGTCCCTTACAGCACCAGCAGGAACCTCTCACTATAGCAATAGGAGATGATTTTAGAACAATAATCTGTCCTTCATAGCACCAGCAGGAACCTCTCCCTATAGAACTAAGAGATGATTTTAGGACAATAATCTGTAGCTCACAGCACCAGCAGGAACCTCCCTATAGCACTAGGAGATGATTTTAGAACAATAATCTGTCCCTCACAGCACCAGCAGGAACCTCTCCCTCTAGCAGTATGTGATGATTTGAGAGCAATAATCTGTCCCTCGCAGCACCAGCAGCAACCTCTCCCTCTAGCAGTATGTGATGATTTTAGAACAATAATCTGTCCCTTACAGCACCAGCAGGAACCTCTCCCTATAGAACTAGGAGATGATTTTAGAACAATAATCTGTCCCTCACAGCACCAGTAGGAAACTCTCCCTATATAACTAGGAGATTATTTTAGAACAATAATCTGTCGCTTACAGCACCAGCAGGAACCTCTCCCTATAGCAGTAGGAGATGATTTTAGAACAATAATCTGTCCCTCACAGCACCAACAGGAACCTCTCCCTCTAGCAGTATGTGATGATTTCTCCAAGGACAACCACGACACTCCCTGTCTAATAACAAGATTTTAGTAGAGGATGACGATATCCCTCTCCAAGGACGACCACGA
>BLSH010025165.1:481719-492598 GCA_018402905.1 Glandirana rugosa | reverse complement strand
TCATTTATTTTTCCAGTGTCAGAGTGAATGAAAATTTCACTCTAATTCCCAGAGAGAAGAAATCAGTATCAGTACAGAACTAAGCTCATTAAAAAGGGGGGGGGGGGGAATATACAGTACATATGATCACATTTTTTATTGATAGCCAGTTTAAAAAAGTGTCAGTTTACACATATAATCAGTACATACACATTAATTACATTGCATAGCCACGCACATTTATTGAAATCATTCACTGAATCAATTAAGTTAAGGAGAGAGATAGCGTATTTTCTATGTATAATTCCAAATTGATTACTATGTGTTTCTTGTAAAAGGAATGATAGGGAAGAGGAAAAATATAAATAACATAGTTATGTTGTTTTATCAGATATAACTATTCTAAAGAAATTAGATCCATTTAAACAGGCGTGCAAACCCCTGCCCTAAATAGTACTTCTACCCCCATATGTATACACATTAGGTTGAATATTTATGGGACTCATCAGATCATTTGAGGAAGATAGATAAAAATACATTAATATTCTCCATGTTTGCAGAACTAGCCTAATATACTTTAACTTTGTTATGTGTGTACATAAATATATATATGTAAGATAGAGAGATAAAAGATTATTTTACCTCTTTTAGTTCTTTTCTGCACTATATCATGTCTGCATGGAATGCTTCACGTTTTACCTTGAGAGCATGTTGAGATATCCCCATCAATTTATTGATATTTTCACAATTAGCAATGCTCAGAGTTCAGAGTTAGGTCAGCCATACACTGTGCAAATGTATTTCCTGTAACAATGGGTTGCAGGAAAGAAATTTTCACAATTCCCCCATCAACACAAACAGTGCTAGCAGAAGAATCCATCCTGCCAAGCAATTATCTTCTCCCCGCCCACCTCCCGCCTGGAGAAGACAGTGATTATGTAATCACAAGAGAATCCAGCAGGCTGGTTGTACCCAAGTTGATCGATTGATCAACTTGGTACATTGAGCCTGCTCATTAACGATTTGAATCTTGGGTCGGTTCCTGCTGAAGTGGCCGAGATTCAAACTGTGTATGGCCTGCTTAAATTGAGCTACAGTATGTGTCTCCAGTTGCTTCAAAACAAACTTTCTGTGCTGCAAGCTTAAATCCCTTTCCCTGGAATTTACATCCAAAACCATTGTTTGTTGCAGGGCCAAAATTATGCCAATCATCTATCACAATTAACTGCTGTGCCTTTTCTATTGATCTTATCATTGGAGTTATTGAATTTGTTACGGTGCTTTCTATTTGAAAAAGGTGGCCAATTCTCTTGTAGTAGGACTTGCTAAATAGGTATTGTTGTTTATACTCTGGCAATATCCCTTTGATTTTTATTATTTGGACCTTCTTGAATACATGGAAAGACCTCTGCATCAACTTGATTGTGTTTTCATATGACTATTTAAGAGATCCATGAAATCCGCATTTAGCTTTGAATTTAGGATGAGCATTGGATATTGGTGGGATTTTGTACGGCGAGTTCTCTTTATGTTCATTCTTCACTTTGCCTACATAGTGAGCTGACCATAGCCTGTTTGAATTAATATGTGGATTCCCATTATTTCCCTGCCATGTTCTATAGTCTGCTTTTAAACCTATGTCAAAGGGATTTAATACTTTTAACCGTTCATCCACAGTTTTCATTGTATTTCCCTCTTCCTTCTTTGACCTTGTCTGGTAAGGAAAATTCAACTGTTAACAATTAGACCTTTTCTGGTCACTGGATTTGGTACCTCCCAGTAATTTACATATTTGCAAGACATTGGGGATGATTTACTGAAACTGGATAGTGCAAAATCTGGTGCAGTTGTGCATGGTAGCCAATCAGCTTCTAACTTCAGCTTGTACAGTATGACCCCTTTCACACGGGCTTGTCCGTTTGCGGAGTCTGCTCTGCTCAGCAGGGATCAATCCACTGATCCCCTCTAAGCAGGAGGATGACAAATCCATCTCCGCTCACTGTGCAGAGAGAGATCTGCCAGAGACCCCGCTGTTCTCTATGAAGATCAGATGAAAACAGATCCGCCTTCCCGTTTTCATCCGGTCTGCTCCGATCCAATTCTACAGACGGATAGAAAATAGGGTTTCCATCCGTCTGGATTTCACGGACAGGATCAGATAGGAGAGCGGCGGATGTCAGCGGACATGTCACCGCTGACATCCACAACTCCATAGGGCTGCATGGAGCGTCCGTTCAGGTCCGCCTGAAAAAGGGACAGGCGGACCTGAACAGAATGCCCGTGTGAAAGGGGCTTTAGGCTTTGAAAAAAATGGATGCTGATTGGTTTCTTTGTGGAGTTGCACCAGATTTTTCACCCTCCTTTTAGTAAGGGCTATAGAGGGGTGGAAACAGGCCCATCTGGAGATTTACCCATATGTGGCTATTGAATAACTAAGCCTCTGCATGACACTGCAAGATACACATAGATCACAATGAGAGAGAACAAGCGTTATGAGGCCTTTACCTTGGGACACTCAGATAGCAGTAGACATTCAGTTAAACCACATTCAAAAGGCCCATGAGAACCACCCAGAGGCATGTGAGGTAGCAGAATACCTCATGGTAGCTAGGGGGATTTTACCCCCATTGACCCCCAATCATCCAAGCAGATTATCACAGATCTTTAAGGTAGTATAACCAGTCCAGGAGCTGGAATTCTTCACATTCCAAAAATGGTAGAGAGCTGGGAGCTGAGACTGGAATTGCAGGGGGAAGATGTGCTCCGACTTCTGAATTGATAGTGTAAAAGGATAATCCCACTAGTAAGAGAGTCCTAGAGATTGTAGCTTTTCTAAGAGCAGTTTCACACGCTTTCTGAGGTACAAGTTCTGGCGGCATAAATCTGCTAGTATTTGAATGGCTGCCCCGTCAAAAAATATGGGACCTTTACATCAAACCTGTCGTGGGATCTCCCCCTTCACCTTATAAAAATGTACTCTGCAAAGTATGTCTTTTGGCTGTGATGGTGCCTGATTATTGCTGCCTTTTCGGGTCTGTCACAGAGCTTCCCAGAACAGTGTTTAATAGGACGTGCACAGTGATCGCAAAGATCTGGCCCATTGAGGCCTCCGGGATACTATGGAGCCTGAGGATGTTCCTACGGTTTTGATTTTCCATGTCTTCCAACTTTAGATGGAGGAGGGTGAACCATAGGTCTGAAGAGGTATGGGTGTCCTCCAGCTGAGATTGCCATTGTGTGAATTTCTGGGTGAAGGATTCCAAGTCACTCACCCTCTGATTGGTGCATGTCAGTTTAGGGTTCAAGTGTGCCAGTTCTCCCCTCAAGGCAGCTGTATTATTGTAGCTATGGCCTGTCGGTTAGCTTTGGTTGGCAAAGCTTGCAGGAGTGAATGGAAGCTTCTCTGTTCAGATATGGCACTGGATGAAGGGTTGGCATCTAGTTTGGCTGTAGCTGTAGAGCTGAGATCCAGCAACAGGGGAGTCAAGATAGGAGAAGGAGGAAGTATAGCATTGGCAATGGCTATCCCTGCTATGCATGCTGTCTGGCTTTGTAGCTCCACTCTTCTGGTGGATAGTAAGGTTGGAAGCAAGCTGGTGTCATGTTGTGTTCCCCTCATGGCTTGTGTACCCAGTTCCTGGAGAGGCATTTTGTAAGAGATGCAATGGCCGGTGGTTTGTTGAAACCAGGGAGCCGCCTGCTCCTTTTCATATGGGAAAAGGTCTCTGAGAAGGGCTCTATTGGTAGTATATCACTCCTGGGGTGCAGAGCTCACATAGGATGCTTGCTCACACTGCCTTGGCCACACCATGCCCCATCACATGGCTTTTTGAAGTCATGTGCCCAACCTCACTTGTAATAACAAAGCGCAGCATTGTGCAAAGATGGGACACTGTGGGGCTAATTCACTATATCGCAAATATGCGAACGTGCAACGCCATAAACTAACGACCATGCAAGGCAATTAGCATATCAACTGGGCGATCATGCGAACGCAAAATTGCGTTATTGCCGCAAATATGTAAATTGGGCTTGAACCTGCAGAATCCATTGAAAGCTTGTATGAACATGATTTGCTTGAAAAAGGGTATGGGAACTACCGCAGCAAAATGGAAACCATTTGCGAATATGAACACCAGTAGGATCCGAACCTGTAGCTATAAGCTTTGAAGGTATCAAAAGGAACCACTGCACTATAGACTTGAACACAACCAGCCATAGAAAATACATTCATTAATCTTGGATTCTGTTAATTCTCTACAAACTAACTGCCGGCACGTTAACTAGTGTGTGATTGTTCCAATTCTACACTATAATATTATTGAATATGTACATACCATTGCAAAAGTTCATAGTATGGAAGCATTCAAACTGATGGGCATTGGCAATTATGCCTTCACATATTTTCAGAATATAATGCCAAGTACAATGCAAGGTGTAGTGATGACACCGGTAGAATCCAAACCTGTAGCTGTAAGCTTCGAAAGTATTAGAAGGAACCACTACACTATAGACTTTAGCACAACCAGCCATAGAAAATACATTTACTAATCTTGGGTTCTGTTAATTCTCTACAAACTAACTGCCGTCACATTAACTAGTGTGTGATTATTACAATTCCACAGCATAATATTATTGAATATGTACATACCATTGCATGCATTTAAAGAATTCATAGTATGGAAGCAATCAAACTGATGTGCATTGGCTAATTGGCGAATATGCGTTCACATATTTTCAGCATCTAATGCTGAGTACAATGCAAGCTTTCAGAATGTATACCATCCATACCATTGAACTACTCTGTGAGTTAGATAGCCTTGTTTAAATGTATCATGTAGGCTTGCTGATACCATACAAACCACGGTACCAGCCAAACTTTGAACAGTCAGAATTGTTTGACATTCATGTCAGCTGGGATTACTACTGATCTGTGATTAGCTGAAGCTATTCACATGGTACTTGTTGTTGAGATAAGCCCAAGTACCATGTGATAGCTGGGGCTCAATCCCAGCTCACCAATCTAGGTAACCAAGCTGATATTAAAGTAGTGCCTCAGCCCCCCCCCCCCACCACAGAAAATGTACAAGTCAGCAGCTACACATCCTGCAACTGCTGACTTTAATTATTAGGACACTGTCCTGGAAGCTAATGATGTTGGCACCCCAGCCCATGTTTCCATTGGCTGTCAGGTGCTGTCGCCTCCATTGCCGTTTCCCTACTGCGCATGCACAAAGGGCACTGCGCTTTCTGAATGGCCTGGCAGCAGGGAAGGAGGAGCGGTGACAAATTTCTGCCATACCTCGCTGCAGTGAGGTCTGTCGGAAGTGGGGACAGGTAAATGTCCAGAACAGGTTCCCACCCCCTCAAAAAGGTGCCAAACGTGGCATCAGAAGGGGGGGAGATGAGCAGAGCTTCCACTTTTGGGTGGATATTTAAGGCCCCTTTCACACTTGTGCGATTGTCCTGCGACTTGGGACTGCAAAGTCGCCTGTCAAGTTGGACCCCACAATTCCCAATGAGTAGGATTCATAGCTGTCTGACTTCAAGTGGTATCAACTTCAAACTTGTCCCTGAAATACTTTGGTCTGAGTTTGATATGACTTGAGGTCTCTAGACCTCAAGATTACAAAGGCATTGCTTCAAGTCACATCAAAGTTGCATGACTTTCAAGTCACACAAGTGCGAATGGGGCCTAAGTCAAAGGTGTTATCCTGAAAGTAATGCAGTTTGCCCACGACATTGTCCCAACAGGGAATGCCTGAGTAATATTAAGAGCTAGGAACCTCAAGTCACACCAAAGTAGTACAGGGACTACTTTGAAGTTGGTGCCTCTTGAAGTAGCACAGATATGAATAGTTTCAGGAAAAGTTGGGCAAGTGTAAAAGGAGTGTATATAAGCATCTCTCATATATATATATATATATATATATATATATATATATATATATATACACATATACACACACACACTCCTTACTGATTTACATCAGCAGAATACATGCAGGAAGTGTAATGTGCCTGTAACCAGGAAGTGCTGTGTGCGCTTGGGCATGAAGCAGGGCCACCATCAGGGGAGTACAGGCAGTACTGTTGTAAGGGGCCCCAGTGTCTCAAGGGCCCTTACAACAAAGACTTTAGCAGTCTTTAACATTGGAGTTTATGGGAGGGGGACACCCGGTTTGGGGACACTGTTCTCCCAAACCATAGCCAATAAAAATACCAACATTTAGTCACATAGAGAGCACCCCCTGGGCAACAACTGGGCCAGGTTTGGGACCTCTATGGTTCGGTCATACCAGGTCTCCAAAGTGACCAGTCATTGACCAGCAATTGTCAGGTGAACTTCGGACTTAACATTGGAGTCTATGGGGGGCACCCAGTTTGGGGACACCGTTCTCCTGAACCATAGGCAATAAAAATACCAAACTTGGGCCACATGGAGAGGGCCCCTCTGGACCACAACTGGTCCAAGTTTGAGACCTCTAGCACCTATGGTTCGGCAAAAGGTCTTATTGAAAGTATTGGGTGAGGCTGTGCTGCCTGTGCATTGTTATTTTAACCCCTTGGATCCCACACTAGCATTCATTGCACACTTCACTTGAATGAGTCATGCTTGGCAGGCTACACCTGGTAAGTGTGACAGGGTGTATAATTCCTACTGGGGTTGCGACATGTGTACACCCCTGGACAGTTGGCGGATGTGGTGGAATGGCCCAGTGGGAATGCCCTAGGGAATGTTGGTGGTCAGAAGGGGGAGGGCAGGTCTAAAGCTGTTTAAGAGGCCCCAACATTTCTCATGGCTGGAAGTGAATGTGTGGTGATCCCACATGAACAAATAAATTAACCCTATCCCCACCAAATATAGCTAGTGCATCCTCCCCCACACGGTGTTCCTACATTTACCCATCAAATGAGTAGCACCTCCTCTTTGCTGAAATGGAACCTCACTATATCCACCTATATAGAAATCCTGACCAGCAAAGGCACTGTCAAAGCCACACTTTCTTGTGAATGTTTGATCACAATCACAATTTTTTTTTAGTAATAGGCAGGTGAATGACAGACAAAGGCTCAGTTTGAGAAATACAACACTGTCTATCCACCAGCTAAATTCATTATGAGTGCCGGTTCACACTTGTGCAATGCAGGAACCCTGCAAATCCACTGCGGGTTCCCGCATCAGATGCACAAGTATTTCAACAGCCCAAGTGGGGCGTCTGTCATTATGCACAATATCAGCCCTACTCCCCCAAAAAACCACAGCAAATAACACAGCCTCTTCGCAGGGCAAGCCAACCCCTCTACTGCAGTAATTTATATAACATAGGTTGTATTTTTAGCACACCGACACACTCAATGGAAGTACACGCCCACCAGTGTCATTCAATCTGTCTCTTCATGTCTGCCTAACTCTATAGTGATTGCACCTGATAAATAAGAACACTTACAATTTGAATATGTGTTAGCCCACACAATATTGTCCAAACGCCTGCCTTTACACACACATGAACTTTAATGGCATCCCAGTCCTAGTCCGTAGGGTTCAATATTGAGTTGGCCCACCCTTTGCAGCTATAACAGCTTCAACTCTTCTGGGAAGGCTGACCACAAGGTTTAGGAGTGTGTCTATGGGAATGTTTGACCATTCTTCCCAAAGCACCTTTGTGAGGTCAGGCACTGATGTTGGACATGAAGGACTGGCTCGCAGTCTCCGCTCTAATTCATCCCAAAGGTGTTCTATCGGGTTGAGGTCAGGACTCTACAGGCCAGTCACGTTCCTCCACCCCAAACTCACTCATCCATGTTTTTATGGACCTTGCTTTGTGCACTGGCCAAAATCAGGAGGGGGGATTATGGTGTGGGGTTGTTTTTCAGGGGTTGTTTTTTCACATTTGTGCGACTTGAAATTTGTGGGATTTTACCGCTATTTGCCGTGATTTTTGCTACAATGTTTTGCAGTGATTTTGATGTGACTTGAAGCAATAGCTGTGTAATCCTGTGGTCTATGGACCTCAAGTCGCATCAAAGCTGGACCAAAGTAGTGCAGGGACTACTTTGAAGTCCCTGCGACTTGAAGTGGCACATATATGAATGGTACTCATTGAAAACCATGGGGAACGACTTGTCATGTGACTTTGCAGTCCCAAGTCACAGGAAAAGTCGCACAAGTGTGAAAGGGGCCTGAAGATCATTTCCAATGAGCACCATTCATATCTGTGCAACTTCAAAGTAGTCCCTGAACTACTTTGGTCCAACTTTGAAGCAACTTGAGGTCGATAGACCTCAGAATTACACAGCTATTGCTTCAAGTCACACCGCGGTAAAGTCATGCGACTTTCAGGTTGCACAAGTGTTTAAACCGGCTTAGCCCAGGTTCACATAGGTGCGATGCAGGAACTAGCACAATTTTAGCACCGGTTCCTGCATCCAACCTCTCCCACAGGCAGTTCACACTGCCTTCTGTGAACTGTTGCCGGTGTCAGTACAATATTAATGACACCCCCAGATTGGTTCATAGATTGCAGTGCTAACTGTGGATTCCGATAGGAATCGGATTGCATGAGTGAGAACACCCATGCAATCCGATTCTGGTGCGAGAAAAAAAAGGTTCCTGCACTGCTATAGCTGCAAAGGGTTGGCTAAGTCAAATTTGAACCCTACAGAATAAGACTGGGATGCTATTAAAGTGCATGAGTGTATAAAGGCAGGCATCCCAATACTTTTGGCAAGATCGCAGCTTGTGCAAGATTTGCAATGGTGGTGGAACCCTCGTCCACATAAATTCTACATTTATATAAAACTTGGGGAAGGACATGAGTTATGTTTAACAACACAGGAAGAGCTGACAACCTTTCTACAGGACGTGGCATCTTTGGGATTTGAACCTATGAACCCCAGGTTTGCTCAGCAGAAGTGCTAAGCCACATTCATGGTGCATCCATCGCTGTGATGTCAAACAGTCCTAAGTCTCAGGGGTGCAATAAATGAACAAATGCAGATGTACTGTTGAAGGCTGGATAACCATTGAACAGCCTGTTTCTGGCATATGCCATCTGTTTTGAAGATTTGTTATGGCTCAGTAATGTGAGCATTCTGCTATAGAACATCTCTCATTTTGGGTCATTTGGCTTGGTAAGAAGCTGCAATTATTGCTGGATGGAAATGTTAAGGCTGATTATAGAACTTGCCCATAGAAAACATGTGACACAATTTGCAATAGTGGTGGAGCCCTCCTACACATAAATACTACATTTAGACATAATTTTGGTAAGGACATGCGTTATGAGAACAGAAAACCTCTCTACATGAAGTGATATGCTCGGGATGCAAACCCAGAACCTCTATGTTGTTAGGTAGAAGCATTAAGCTGTTAGCCACCAGTCTGCCGAGTGTGCAACCCTCCTACACATAAACACACATATACTGCATTTCTTTGGACATATAGGTGGTGGAATTACATTAGTCTGGAGTTTATTCTGTGATATTTGGTGGTGCTTGGAGTGTAGAACAGTGATGTTATTGCAACAGCAATGGTATTGTTTGTGGTTTGTGAAGATACTTGTGTGAGTTTGGGAAAAGATTTTAATGAGATGGACCACAACAAGCGAGAGACTAAAATATTTTAACAAAACATGAGATTATACATTCTAATATTCTTAAAAACAAATTAGATTATGGAATAGCAACATTGTTGCAGGGACAATTTGTTTGAGAGAAAGATACATTTCATCTCAACATGAAAAGGATTTCTTTAGGGAAGTTACAATTGTACCATTAGAATCAATGGCTGAAACATGCATTGGGCTATATAGCGCAAATTTGCCTTCTCAAGAAGGCATTATAGGCAAGCGTGAATTTGCAAATTTACTATAGCGCCCTCTAAAAAAGGCATGGGAGTTAAAATGTGGGAGTTTTCTTGTCTGAGCATGCTCAGTTGTGCTGATGAATAGTCAGGAAAAAGGGGGGAATTTGGCTCTTTTCAGACTTTCAATGATATTTCAGGTTTTACATCACTTTATTAAACAATTTAAAAGCAGATCATCATTAACCAGTTCCTTAACGAGTCATGTTAAAATGACGTCGGCAGGAACCGCTCGTCAATCCGAGCCGATGTCATATGACGTTGGCCGCTTCTCGCCGCTTTTGCTTTCCAAAATTGGGTCATTTTGTGGGTAATTCCATCGTCCTGGTGCTCCAGGGCCTTCAAAAATGTAGGTCGTTAGTAAAATTAGATGTGAAATTCTGCTCCTAGAATGCATGACGGTGCTGCCTGCATGTTGGACCTCTCTATGTGGCCAGGCTGTGAAAAAGTCTCACACATGTGGTATCGCCATACTCGGGGTGAATAGCAGAATGTATTTTGGGGTGTAATTGGAAGTATACATATGCTGTGTGTGAGAAATAACTTGTTATGACAATTTTGTGCAAAAAAAAAAAAAAAATAATAATAATTTCTTAATATTCCCAAGAATTGTGGGAAAAAAGTACAACTTCAAAAAACTTGCCATGCCTCTTACTAAATACCTTGGAATGTCTACTTTTCAAAATGGGGTCATTTGGGGGGTATTTGTAATTCTCCGTACCGTTCAAAAAACTTCAACATGAAAAAAGGGTGTTAAGAACCCTTATAATTCTTTAATAATAATAAAAAAAAAAAAAAAACGTGTTTTAACAGTATTGTTCAATAAAGAGTGTGTGTCGTATACATATGAAGGTTAATGTGGGGTTTTATGTAAGACGATAAGTGGGGCTCATACCGCTATGGTGTACACACTCTGAAAAAGTGTCGGACCGGTGTATCTCTCCAGGTTGTACGTCCGTCGTGGCAGTACGTAAGATCCTCGTCTTAAAGTGTAGATTAAAATGATTGCTGGATGTAAAAACTTCCGGGACCTCG
>BLSH010025165.1:470515-481660 GCA_018402905.1 Glandirana rugosa | reverse complement strand
ATATCGTGTGATTATGCTAAATGCTGCCATTTTATTTAAACAGTTACAGCTTATCTACTGTAGATGAGAAGAAATGTCCCAAACATGTATTAATACAAATTCAGTCTGGTAGGTCTTTGACCATTCAGATGGGTATGGAAGAAACATGATCTACTGCAGTAAGATTTCAGTCAATTAATGAAAGTAAATTGTCTCAGAGGGAGCGGGACAATGAGAAACACAGCTCATTGAATGGATCATATGGCCTAATCCTCAGAACACACTGTAGACAGCAGTATTGGGCAAATGGTTCGGGCCAAGCATAAGTTTGGTCTGAACATTGGCTGTTCGCCCGTTCGGCAAGCACCCAAATTGTCAGGGCATTCAACTGTTTGTTCAGCCCACCAAACACCCCACAATGCACTGCATGCCATACAGTGTGTTGGAAGCAGCCATTTGAAGTGTGATATTGTAGTGGAGATAGATAGAATAGGGCTCTGTTCATTGCTACTAGTGAATTAGTGTGCTATAGTGTGCTTTTGTGATTCTATTGTGAGTGTAGAGTGTCAGCGTAGTGTGAGTATAGCGATAGTGCAGCGTGTGTGTAGTGTGACCTTCCTTTTTTACTTTAGGCCCCTTTCACACTGGTGCATTTTTCAGGCGCATTTGCGCTAAAAATAGTGCCCTTATAGCGCCTGAAAAACAACCCCCATCCACCCCAGTGCGAAGGCCTGAGTGCTTTCACACTGGGGCGGTACGCTTGCAGGACGTTACAAAAAGTCCTACAAGCAGCATCTTTGGGGCGGTGCAGTGAGTTACAACTTATCTACTGTAGATGAGAAGAAACGTCCCAAATATGTATTAATACAAATTCAGTCTGGTAGTTCCTTGACCATTCAGATGGGTATGGAAGAAACATGATCTACTGCAGTAAGATTTCAGTCAATTAATGAAAGTAAATTGTCTCAGAGGGAGCGGGACAATGAGAAACACAGCTCATTGAATGGATCATATGGGCTAATCCTCAGAACACACAGTAGACAGTAGTATTGGGCAAATGGTTCGGGCCAAGCATAAGTTTGGTCTGAACATTGGCTGTTCGCCTGTTCGGCAAGCACCCAAATTGTTGTCAGGGCATTCAACTGTTTGTTCAGCCCACCAAACACCCCACAATGCACTGCATGCCACACAGTGTGTTGGAAGCAGCCATTTGAAGTGTGACATTGGAGTGGAGATAGATAGAACAGGGCTCTGTTCATTGCTGCTAGCGAGTTAGTGTGCTATAGTGTGCTATTGTGATTCTATTGTGAGTGTAGAGTGTCAGCGTAGTGTGAGTATAGTAATAGTGCAGCGTGTGTGTAGTGTGACCTTCCTTTTTTACTTTAGGCCCCTTTCACACTGGTGCATTTTTCAGGCGCATTTGCGCTAAAAATAGTGCCCTTATAGCGCCTGAAAAACAACCCCCATCCACCCCAGTGCGAAGGCCTGAGTGCTTTCACACTGGGGCGGTACGCTTGCAGGACGTTACAAAAAGTCCTGCAAGCAGCATCTTTGGGGCGATGCAGTGAGCGGTGTTTACGCTGTTCTTCCACCACTCCTGCCATTGAAATCAATGGGAAGCGCTTCCAAAGTGGCTGTACAAACCGCCTCGGAAGCACAGCGTGTCGGCACTTTTAACCCTTTTTAACCCCTTGTGGGGGGTTAACAGTACCGTGTTCCCTCCTGCATAGTGGCGCCCTAGCGCCGCTATAACAGCGAAAAAAGCGACACTGAAACTAGCGGCGATTTATCGCTGCCGTCTGCCTACCCCAGTGTGAAAGGACCCTTAGTGTTAGTTTAGTGTGTCAGGAAAGGTTTACTGCAGTATATTGAACTGTATCAGTTTAGTGTGTCAGGGCAGGTCTACTGCAGTACATGGAAGTGTGTCAGTGTAGAGTGTCAGGGCACTTTTACTGTAGTTTATTGAAGCGTGTTAGTGCACTTTTACTGCAGTATATTTAAGTGCGTTAGTGCACTCTTACTGCAGTATATTGAAGTGCATTAGTGCACCTTTACTTCTATATATTGAAGTGCGTTAGTGCACATTTGCTGCAGTATATTGAAGTGTGTTAGTGCATATTTACTGCAGTATATTGAAGTGTGTTAGGACACTTTTACTGCAATATATTGAAAGTGTGTTAGTGCACTTTTACTGCAGTATAATGAAGTGTGTCAGTGTAGAGTGTCATGGCACTTTTACTGCAGTATATAGAAGTGCGTAAGTGCACTTTTACTGCAGTATATTGAAGTGCATTCGTTCACTTTTACTGCATTATATTGAAGTGTGTTAGTGCACTTTTACTGCACTATATTGAAGAGGGTAAGTGCACTTTTACTGCAGTATATTGAAGTGTATTAGTGCCCTTTTACTGTAGTATATTAACGTGTGTTAGTGCACTTTTACTGCAGTATATTGAAGTGCGTCAGAACACTTTTACTGTGGTATATTGAAGTGCATTAGTGCACTTTTATTGCAGCACATTGAAGTGTGTTATTGCACTTTTACTGCAGTATCTTAAAGTGTGTCAAGGCACGTTTACTGCAGTATATTGAAGTGCATTAGTGCACTTTAACTGCAGTATATTAAAGTGTGTCAGGGTACTTTTACTGCAATATATTGAAGTGCGTTAGTGCAGTTTTACTACAGTATATTGAAGTGTGTCAGTGCAGTTTTACTGCAGTATATTGAAGTGTGTCAGTGCAGTTTTACTGCAGTGGAGTGTGTCTGTGTAGTGAGTCCTCAAGTTAAAGTGCACCAAACACCACCTTCCATTGATTAAAGTGCATCCAAGTAAACATTTCCCCATCTCTATTACATTTCGGTAATAAGCCCCCCATCGTGTCTGGAAGGCACACAAGGAGAGGCAGACGTTCCCATTCCACTGTGAGAGGACCAGCAGCATCTGTGTCCACAGGTAAAGGTGGACTTGGTCTGTGCTCAGGCAGGGCACCATTTCCTCTGTTTAGTGATGTTGCCAATGCTATCCAGCTGCAGCATGCAGAGGAGGTGGTTTACTAAACCATCCTCGTCCTCTATCACCCAAGCAGAGACTAGTACGCAGTCCACCGCAGCTGCCAAAGTTGCTAATTCTGCTTTCTTTCCACAGCCACTCCTGCCTAAGCCCCAGCATCATGCATGGAGGCATCACCTGAGTTATTTGGACACAGCGCCAGCCACTTGCTCTTTGACGATGCTCAGGCATTACTTGATTTTGATGTGTGTTCTGAGGTTGAGGAAGGTAGAAACATGAGCCTACAAAGAGGGGAGAACGCTAGTGAACAACAAATTGACAGTCATGTTCCCCCAGCCGCAATGTATTGCCAAGTTGGCTCTAGTGATGATGAGGATGGAGGGGATGATGACAATGAGGTCACTAATGTGACTTGGGTGCCGGATAGAGCAGAGGAGGAAAGTAAGGGTGAGGCACAACCCAAATTAGGCAGCTATCATGAAAAAATAGAGAGCAGTAACCCTATTCCATCACATTGTGGAGCTATTATCTCCCGGCCCACTTCCCACAGCTCAGCTGTCTTTTTTAGCACATGCGCAGCTGATCGCACTGTTGCAATTTGCAAACTTTGCCTCAAGCAGATCAAGCTTGGCAAAAACACCAGCCATTTGGGTACCACGTGCTTGACAAGGCAATTAACCTCTCACCACTCAGCCCCTTGGCAAGAGCACCCGAAAGCCACTCTAAAGAGATGCAATTCTGCTCCTTCTAACTTTTCAGGTCTACCCCTACTATATCTCTCGTTCAAATGTTTTATTGTAAAGAAAGTAAAAGGGTACAAAGTATACAAAGGAGTAGGCAAGCATGCCTAATATTCAGTTAACAGTTATAGTACAGTGAGGTATTTTTACATAGAAGTAAAGGGTTAATATCCCCGGTCTGTCTGAATGTAAGATGTTGAAAACAGTGCTGTTTTTTATTATTGTTGGACTGGCTTTACATATACATTTGTAGTCCACAACTAAGTTGAGGAGCAAAAGGATTTACAGAACTGTCCTTGGCGTGAGTTGGTGTTGTTTAACCCATAGTTAGTTTTGTTGAAGCCAGCGGATAGCTTGTTCAGCTCAGTCTCATGTGTGGAGATGCGGGGGGGGATATTGCCCCTATGGAAAAATATACAGGTGAGGGTTGAGAGGTGGGAGGGAAGAGAAAAGATAGTGGGTAAGGGTAGAGAGAACCTTGGGGGAAGGTAGTAGAGAGAAGAATAAGGGAAGAATAGGAGTAGCCGGGAGGGGGAGGATGCCTGTGATAAGGTGGTTTTGGCTGATCTAAGGCGCGTGGGGATTGCAGGGCTAGGGGCGTAGTAGGGATTCATCAAAATCTATCGGAAGAAAGTGGCGGGTCCAAGGCAGCCATATTCGTTCAAATTTGGGGATGGTGTCAGAGATAGTTGCTTCAATTTTGGCGTGAATCATAGCTTTAGTTATTCTATGCTTGACTTCTGCTATGGAAAGAGATGGGGTCTTCCAGGCCTTGGCGATGGTTTGCTTAGCGGCTGTGGTGACTTGTAGGGTTAATTTAAATTGCGATTTGGTGATATCTTGGGGTTTGTGGTTGAGCAGGGCTAGGGTTGGATCTGGTGTAGTAGGCTGATTATGGAGGGTGGAGATGATGCTGAATATATCTTCCCAGAATTTGGCTACTATCGGGCAGGTCCACCATATATGGAGATGGGTGCCACTGTCTGTACATCCCCTGAAACAGGTTGAGGGGTATGAAGGCTGGTATTTTGCTATTCTAGCAGGTACCAAGTACCACCTGAAGAGAACTTTATAGTTAGCCTCAGTGGCAATTATGTTTTGTGTGGCCGATTTGGTGGCCTGCCAGATATTAGTCCAGTCTTCGGGGTCTAGGTGTACTTGCAAATCTTGTTCCCATTTTCTGACGTAAGGGAGTGTTGTGTGTGGTGGGGGGTCGAGCAGGGATTGGTATAGTAATGAGATTAGCCCTCGTCTGTGAGGGTCATGATCACAAGTCTGCTCAAATATAGTTTTGAGGGGCATTGTGGGATCCGGCGGTATATTTGGGGTGAAAAAGTGCTTAAGTTGGAGATAACGAAATATTTCATTTGGCGGAAGGTTGTGGGATTCCGATAGCAAAGGAAATGCTTTAATGGCCCTGTTCGTGGTAAAGGAGTAGGCTCTGAGTAAGCCTGCTGACGACCAGCGATGAAATGAGGATGGTGAGGTCCATCCAGGAGGAAAAGAGGGGTTGTGAGAGTAGGAGAGGAGCGGGTTATGGGGGGATTGTAGCTTATATTTAAACTTAAGCGTATTCCATATACGGAGCGAGTGTTGGGTGATTGGATTCGTAATTGTTTTCTGGTCTTTCAGTTGGAGCCATAGAAGGTTGGCCAGGGAGAGAGGGTCGCATTCTACTGCCTCAATAGCTACCCAAAGGGGTATTTCAGTGGTGGCATGGTACTTTGTTAGTGGGGCAAGTTGGGCTGCTTGATAGTATTTCGTGAAATTTGGCAGGCCTAGGCCCCCATGCGGTTTGGTCAGATAAAGTGTTGATTTTGGGACCCGAGGTCTAGTTTTACCCCAGACAAAGGTGGAGACTTGGCGTTGTAGGATGCGTAAGTAGTGGGCAGGAACTGGGATTGGGAGTACCCTAAATAGATATAAGATTTTGGGCAATATTACCATTTTAACCGCAGATATACGACCTAGCCATGAAAGTGGGAGCGTTTTCCAAGAGGTCATGAGTTTTGCGAGATGTTTTAATAGAGGAGGGTAATTGGTTTGAAAAAGATCTAGAGGGTTGGATGTAAGTTTGATACCCAGGTATTTCAGGGGACCAGAGGCCCAAGGAAATGGGAGGGCTGATTTTAGGTGTGAGAGCATCTCATGTGGAATATTTATGTTAAGTGCTTCTGATTTTTGCGGGTTGACTACCAGGCCTGAATGGTTAGCAAAGGAGGTTAAGATGGGAAGAAGATTGGGTATTGAAGTAATAGGAGACGTCAAAAAGAGTAGGACGTCGTCCGCAAATAAACATAATTTATGGGTAATGCCGCCGATTTCTAATCCCTTGACATTGGGGTCATCACGGATTTTTTGCGCTAGGGGCTCTATTGCTAGGGCAAATAGAAGAGGGGAGAGTGGGCATCCTTGACGTGTCCCTTTGCCTATTAGAATTGAGTCTGATCGGTGACCTGCATAGGTCACGTTTGCCGTCGGGCTGGAGTATAAGGAGAAGACCCATTTAAGGAAGAAGGGGCCAAACCCCCATTTCTCTAGAACCTGCCGTAAGTAGGACCAAGAAAGATTGTCAAAAGCTTTACGTATGTCTAACGAGAGTAAACATGTGGGGATGCGCCGCGTGCGGGCTAGACGTGTTAATAAAATAGTTCTCCTGATATTATCCCCCGCCTGTCTGGTTGGCATAAAGCCGGTTTGGTCCTTATGTATTAATGATCCTATTACTGAGTTAAGGCGGGAAGCTAATATTTTCCCTAGCAGTTTAACATCATTATTAAGTATAGAGATTGGGCGGAAATTAGCCCATGACGTATGGTCAGCTTGGGGTTTGGGTATCATTGAAATCGTCGCCCTGAGTGAGTCAAGTGAGAAGTGTCTGTCTTTGCGTAGTGAATTGAGGGCAGCAGTGAGTGGGGGACATAGGATATCAATAAAGCGTTTGTAATATGTGGCCGTAAGGCCATCTGGGCCCGGGCGTTTGTTGCATTGAAGGGATTTAATTGCTGCTCTTGTTTCTAATTCAGTGATTGGTTGGTCTAATTGGGCTTTTTGGTCGTTCGTGAGAGTAGGTAGAGATAAGGAGTTGAGAAAGTCTGAGGGTTGTTGTGAGTGTTGTGAGGGTAGCGGGGGAGAATAGAGTTCCTGGAGTTTTTTATGGAATGTTTGTAGAATTTTAGAGGGGTTGCTGGTGTAGCTGTTGTGGGTTGTTTTCAGTCTAATAGGTTTGTGAGGGTTGTCTAAATTGCGGATAGAGAGAGCCATAAAAGTGCCTGGCTTGTTGGCATTCATAAATGTCTTATGGCTGGACCTCCTAATAGATTTTTCAGCTGATTCTGTGAGGAATAGGTCTAGATCTAGTTTGGCCCTATCAAGTTCATCTTTATGTGGGGGGGTAGGGTTGGATTGAAAGTTGATATGAGCTTGGGAGAAGCGTTGCTCCAGCTGTTGGAATTTCTGTTGGCGTTCTTTTTTCCTATGGGATGCTAGGCTTATTAGGGTTCCCCGAATGGTTGGTTTGTGCGCTTCCCAGAGCGTCAAGGGAGATATATCTCCTGTTGAATTGAGGGACATATATTCCTTGAGAGCAGTTTCAACCTGCAGAGCTAGGGAAGGGTTGGTTATGAGGGAGTCATTTAAAGACCATGTTTTAGTTTGTGGGGGAGGTACTAGAGCTGAAAAGGATGAGAGGATGGCATTGTGGTCAGACCAAGGTATGGGGATTATATGAGAGGATTGAAGGAGAGGTAGAGATCCAATTGTGGTGAAGATGTGGTCGATTCGGGAGAAGGAATTATGAGGGTGGGAGTAGTATGAAAATTGTTTCCTGGTAGGGTTTTGTTCTCGCCATGTGTCTGCTAATGAGTATCGTTGGAGTAGCTGTTGGAAGGTGAGTTTACTTGGACTGGTGGTGGGAGTGTAGGGAGATTTGTCTAAAAACGGAAAAAGGACTTGGTTAGAGTCACCACCAATAAGTAAGGTGCCTCTTTTGTGTGTATCAACTACTTGAAATAGATGTGAGAGAAATGCAGATGGGTTTTTATTGGGGGCGTAGTATGACACTATTGTGGTAGGGGTGTCAATTATTTGACCGACCAGGATAAGGTATCTGCCTTCAGGATCCCGTATTTCGGATGTTAGGGTGAAGGGGGTGGACCTGTGGAAAGCGATTAGGACTCCTCTTCGTTTGGAATCTGCCGAGGCGGTGTAGAATTGTGGATAGGAGTTAAGTAGGTACTTAGGGGTGAGTTGTTTTGTGAAGTGCGTCTCTTGGAGGCATATGACATGGGCCTTTAAAGAGGCAAAGGTGCGGAGGGCTTTACGACGCTTGCATGGGGAGTTTAGTCCCTGTACGTTAAGGGACAATAGGTTAAGTTTAGCCATTAGATCGGAGGGTGAGGAGGGGTGCTAGAGATGTATGGGTGATGTGGGGTCTCCCCCTACCGGCTGGAGAGGAATAAGTAGATAAGATAAAAAAAGAGATATAGAGGGATAGAGAAAGGTTAGGGGTGGAGTAGGGTGCAGGGGGAAGGAGAGAAATCATCGCACAACCGTCCAGGTAGGATTGAGATTCCTGTCTGGAGGGCAACATGTTGTCCAAGAGAGAACGAAAGAGTCAGCTCTTGGGCAAGATGTGGGGGCTGGCAGTGACAAGCAGCCCGGGACGAACAGCCGTTAACACGAGTGGCGTAAATAGAGAAGCTGTATGTGATAGAACCCTGTAGACATAAGGTAGATTAACTATAGATTGGAAAAACACACATTATAAACACTCATTTTCACCAGAGGTTGGTGCGCTTTGAATAGAATATAACCGAACTGTAACCTGAAAGAGAAAACATTACAACATTTCAACAAACGAAAGAGTAAATCTGTTAGAGCAGACACGCGAGTCCCTGTACGGGTCGTGGAGGAGACAGTGTTAAAGTGGGCTCAGGTGAAGAGGGGGGGAGAAGGGGGGACTCACATATCTGCTCCAACAAGAAAATTACTGTACAGCCCGGGCTTTGAAACCATTAGCAAAAAAAAAAAAGGGGGGGGTAAGGGAAGAGCCGGGTAGTGGCTGAAAGTCCTCTTTTGAAAGCTTCTTATATAGGAGCGTTTAAGGCATCAGTCATTTAAGGAGTTTTGATGAGATGGGTGCAGATCTAAGAAGGGGTGACAGGAGAGTCTATTTGCAACTTTGGGTATAGTTGGTTCCAAAATATTGAGAAAGGGCTATTAAGGGCTAGTACAATAAGGTTTTGTATTGGGGCTGGGCTCAGAAAGAAAAGGTTGAAGGTTTCAACCACGAGGGTTGGAGCAGTGTAGCAAGTCACAATTAATTGCGATTGCAGATAGGCATGGTATAGTGTTGCCACTTATCTGTCAGTCCATGGAGTCTGAGGGATCCTGATGATTGGGGGTCAACCTGCTTCTCTTGGTGGAGGAGGAGGGGGTGCGGGGTGTCTTCGTTGGAGATGAAGAGGGGGATCTTCTGCGTGTCTTTTGTTGTAGAGTCGCATCTGCTGGGGCCAGCTGTAGTTCCTGGAGGAGATTCTGCAGCTCATCAGTGGATTTGCATGTGTGCTTGCGGCCTTGGTAAGTGAAGCGTAAAGATAGGGGGAAACCCCAGGAGTATATTATCTTGCGCTGTTGGAGGATCTGTAGCTGGGGTTTGAATTCCCTGCGCCTTGCAATGGTAGTTTTAGATAGATCAGCGAAGAGCTGGTACTCATTTCCCTGAAATACCAGGGAGTGTTTTTGCCTGGCTGACTGCAGGAGTTGCTCTTTCGAGCGGAAAAAATGCATTTTAGCTATTATGTCCCGTGGAGGTCCATTCTGCTTGCGGGGTGCCAGGGCTCTGTGTACACGGTCCATCTCCAGTCTTTCAATGGGGATAGAGGGTGACAGCTCCTGGAATAGGGCCGTGATGGTGGAGTGAAGGTCCTCTACTGTTTCCGGGATGCCTCTAATTCTAATATTAGAGCGTCTCGCCCTGTTCTCAAATTCCTCTAACTGAGACTGGAGTGATGTGTTATCTTCCTTAAGGGCTTCTATCTCTTCCGCTTGTGCAGAGATTTGGTGTTCCATTTCGTCCACCCTCTGTTCCAGGTCCGCTGTGCGTTGCCCCAGCTCCCTGATTTCCTTTGTAAGCTTGTTAGTAATCTGCTCTGAGGTGTGTTTCAGTGCCCTCTGCAGCATTCGTTCGAATTGCTGGAGAATGTCTGGATGAAGGTCCCCAGGTTGTGAGGGGAGGGGGGAGGCTAGGGTGTCTGAGTCTGATTCTCCCTCGTCTGGGTGTCGCTGGGGTCGCAGTCTGGGGGTTTTCGGCGTACCTGTCCTCGTGGCTGACGGCGGCGCCATCTTGGATGGGGCCCGGGCCAGGGCCTCTCGGATCGTTTTGTTCCTGAATTTCGGTTTTAGCCCCGTTGCGACCATGATGATCGGTCTGCGCTGCGCTCTGAGGGTAGCGGAGGTGTTTTCCGGCGATTACGGGTGTCAGGCTGTTAGTGGCTCGGCTGCTCGTCCCGATGCTGTGCGGAGCTCTAGGAGGACATGTCCGTCTTCATGAGCTGCGCGCATGCGCCCCCCCCTACTATATCTCATGACTTCTTAGCAGCCTCCACTGACAGGGATGAGGGTATAGTAGAGGGTGTCACAGGTCCTTGTAGCATGTCTGCCAGCAGCACAGCCCAGCATTTAAATTCCAGCTTGTCAACGCTGATGGCTCTACAACACCTACCTTTCTATCTGGTGGATTCTGCTCCCTTCTGTGAATTTGCAGAATGTGCTGTACCACAATGGCAGGTTCCCAGTCAGTATTTCTTTTCAAAGTCTGCAAAAGGACCTGAGAATTTGTGACATCAAGGTGAAGGATCACTATTGGCTGGCAATTCTCCTTGATCACCGTTACAAGGGGAAAGTCTTGGAACTCATCCCGTCCCCATAGAAGGAGCACAGGATGGAATCTCTTGAGGATAGTGTTGAGCGAACCCGGACTGTAACGTTCGGGTCCGTACCGAACTTTAGGGTGTCCGTGGCACGGACCCGGACCCGGACATTTCAAAAATCGTTCGGGTTCGGTCAAACTTTACAGGCCCAGGCCCAGGCACGGTGCCTGTGGGATTTCAAGCCATGCCTGGGCTTGCAATGTCAGGCCCAAGCGAGTTGTGATAGGAGTTCTCTAAGGTAGGACACGAGGAAGATACCCCTGCCCTACTCAAGGTTCTGAAAGGGGAACATTGCCACTAGTTCCTCTTAACGGTCGGTTATCACTAGGAAGTGGAACTACAGTGTTTAAGAGTCCAGGAAAACGTCTGAAACTTTTCTTTATGACTGACCCTTGGACGGTAACACCATGTCGTGTAAGACGTTTAAGTGTCTTCCCTCGTCTTAGGTGGTCTATCTTTCCATCCACAACATCTCGGTAGTCG
>BLSH010025165.1:432254-451670 GCA_018402905.1 Glandirana rugosa | reverse complement strand
ATCTCTAATTTCTGCTATCTGTCCTCAGAGCAACAGCACAGACAGCAGTAGTAAAGTAATCTATCTCAGGATGCAGGATCAGGTCTTAAAATGGCTAAAATCTGTCCCTCACGCCGTCAGCTACCTTTCCCTATACTAACCCAAGGAGCATGTGACTGCAGCACTGTGACTCCAGCTTATAAAGAGGCTGGGTCACATGATGCACCGGCCAATCACAGCCATGCCATTAGTAGGCATGGCTGTGATGGCTTCTAAGGGCAAACCAGTGAAACGCTTGTTGATTGGCTGCCCTGCAGCTTCTCAACACGTGGAGTAAAATAGCAGAACCCCGGACCGAACCCGAACGATTTTTGAAATGTCCGGGTCCGGGTCCGTGCCACGGACACCCAAAAGTTCGGTACGGACCCGAACGTTACAGTCCGGGTTCGCTCAACACTACTTGAGACCCTAACAAGCCAGGGAAGTACAAATACCCCCCAAATGACCCCTTTTTGGAAAGTAGACATTCCAAGGTATTCAGTAAGTTGCATGGTGAGTTCTTTGAAGTTGTAATTTTTTTCCCACAATTCTTTGCAAAATGAAGATTATTATTACTTTTTTTTTTTTCAAAATTGTCATATTAACAAGTTATTTCTCACACATGGCATATGCATACTTGCAACTACACCCCAAAACACATTCTGCTACTCCTCTTGAGTATGGCAATATCACATGTCTGAGACTTTTTCACAGCCTAGCCTCATACAGAGGCCCAACGTGCAGGGAGTACCACCAGGTAGTCTAGGGACATAAATTACACATCTAATGTCATGATGACCTATCACATTTTTGCAGGTCCTGGAGCACCAGGACAATGGAATGGCCCATAAAATGACCCAATTTTGGAAATCAAACACCGCAACGTATAATCTATGAGGCATAATGAGTCTTTTGAATGGTTCATTTTTTTTCCAGAAGTTTTTGGAAAATGTGGAAAAAAGATGTTTCCAACACATAGCATGTACATAGCAAAAATTACACCCCAAAATACATTCTGCTACTCCTCCTGAGTATGGCGGTATCACATGTGTGAGACTTTTACACAGCCTGGCCACATACAGAGGCCCAACATTGAACTAGCACCTTTAGGTGTTCTACGAGCATAAATTACACATCTCATTTCTCAACCACCTATTACAATTTTGAAGGTCCTGGAGCACCAGGACAATGGAATTGCCCACAAAATGACCCCATTTTGGAAAGCAAACACCCCAACATATAATCTATTAGGCATAATGAGTCTTTTGAACTTATCATTTTTTTCCATTCGTTTTTGGAAAATGTGGGAAAAAAATGAAAACGCATTTTGTTTACACAAAGTTGTACATTTATAAGATATTTCCACCACATAGCATTAACATAACAAAAATGACACCCCAAAATACAATCTGCTACTCCTCCTGAGTATTGCGATACCACATATGTGAGACTTTTACACAGCCTGGCCATATACAGAGGCCCAACATTGACATAGCACCTTCAGGCGTTCTATGAGCATAAATTACACATCTCATTTCTCAACCACCTACCTATTACGCTTTTGAAGGTCCTGGAGCACCATGGAATTGCCCACAAAATGACCCCATTTTGGAAAGCAAACACCCCAACGTATAATCTATGAGGCATAATGGGTCTTTTGAACATGTCATTTTTTCCAGTAGCAAAAATTACATCTCAAAATACATTCTGCTAGTCCTCCTGAGTATGGTGAAACCACATGTGTGAGACTATTACAGGTGATGTTTACTGATGACGGTCACTGACAGGTGATTGGCGATGGTCACTGATGGGTGACTGCTGGATGTCACTGATGGGTGACTGGCGGTGGTCACTGATGGGTGATGGGTGACTGGCGGTGGTCACTGATGGGTGACGGGTGACTGGCAGTAGTCACTGATGGGTGACTGGCGGTGGTCACTGATGAGTGACGGGTGACTGGTGGTGGTCAGTGATGGGTGTCTGGCAGTGGTCACTGAAGGGTGACCAGTGTCTGGTGGTGGTCACTGATGGGTGACGGGTGTCTGGTGGTGGTCACTGATGGGTGACTGGTGGTGGTCACTGATGGGTGACTGGCGGTGGTCACTTATGGGGGATGGGTGTCTGGCAGTTGTCACTGATGGGTGACAGGTTTCTGGCAGTGGTCACTGATGGGTGACGGGTGTCTGGTGGTAGTCACTGATGGGTGACGGGTGTCTGTCGGTGGTCACTGATGGGTGACTGGTGGTGGTCACTGATGGATAACTGTCGGTGGTCACTGATGGGTGACGGGTGTCTGGTGGTGGTCACTGTTGGGTGACAGGTGTCTGGCAGTGGTCACTGATGGGTGACCGGTGTCTGGCGGTGGTCACTGATGGGTGATGGGTGTCTGGTGGTGGTCACTGATGCATGACAGGTGACTGGCAGTGGTTACTGATGGGTGACAGGTGATTGGCGGTGGTCACTGATGGGTGAAGGGTGACTGGTGGTGGTCACTGATGGGTGATGGGTGACTGGTGGTTGTCACTGATGGGTGACTTGTGACTGGCGGTGGTCACTGATGGGTGATGGGTGACTGGCGGTGGTCACTGATGGGTGACGGGTGACTGGCGGTGGTCACTGATGGGTGACTGGTAGTGGTCACTGATGGGTGACAGGTGACAGGCCACGGTTGACTGGCGGTGGTCACTGATGGGTGACAGATGACAAGTCACTGATGGGTGATGGGTGACTGGTGGTGGTCACTGATGGGTGATGGGTGACTGGCTGTGGTCACTGATGGGTAACAGGCCACAGGTGACTAGCAGTGGTTACTGATGGGTGACGGGGGTCTGGTGGTGGTCACTGATGGGTGACTGGCGGTGGTCACTGATGGGTGACTGGTGGTGGTCATTGATGGGTGTCTGGCAGTGGTCACTGATGGGTGACCAGTGTCTGGCGGTGGTCACTGATCTGTGACGGGTGTCTGGCAGTGGTCACTAATGGGTGACTGGTGGTGGGCACTGATGGGTGACTGGTGGTTGTCACTGATGGGTGATGGGTGTCTGGCAGTGGTCACTGATCGGTATCTGGCGGTGGTCATTGATGGGTGTCTGGCGGTGGTCACTGATGGGTGAGGGGTGTCTCATGGTGGTCACTGATGCGTGACAGGTGACTGGCGGTGGTTACTGATGGGTGACAGGTGACTGGTGGTGGTCACTGATGGGTGACGGGTGACTGGCGGTGGTCACTGATGGGTGATGGGTGACTGGTGGTGGTCACTGATGGGTGACTGGTGACTGGTGGTGGTCACTGATGGGTCACTGGCAGTGGTCACTGATGGGGGACAGGTGACAGGCCACGGGTGACTGGCAGTGGTCACTGATGGGTGACAGATGACAAGCCAGGTCACAGATGGGTGACAGATGACAGGCCACGGTCAGTGATGGGTGACGGGTGACAGGCCACGGTCAGTGATGGGTGACAGGCCATGGTCACTGATGGGTGACGAATGACATGCCACGGTCACTGATGGGTGACGGGTGACAGGCCATGGTCAGTGATGGGTGACAGGCCATGGTCACTGATGGGTGACGAATGACACGCCATGGTCACTGATGGGTGATGGGTGACAGGCCACTTTCAGTGATGGGTGGCAGGTGCACTTTATGGGGGTGCAGGGGTGATGTGAAAGGTGTTTGTGCTTTACACAGATCAGTAACTCACTGATCCTAGCTCTCCTCTCCTCACACTGGAAACTGTGTGAGGAGAGAAGAGCTGGTAACAGCAAGTTACCACTCTGTGTTTACATTACATGTGATTGGCTGTGAGTAGATCACAGCCGATCACATACAACAGCCGCTGGCCAATGGCTGTTTACTACTGTCGGTGACAGGCAGTGTACCCTGGGAAGATGCCGCCACCGAAATGCATGCGCAGCGCGCTCACAATCGCTCGCATGGCCCGTGCCAATGGGGGAAGTACCATTTGTGATCAGCCGTGACTTCATCACGGCCGATCACATGGTAAACAGCCATGGCCAATGGCTGTTCACCCCTGTCGGTGACGAGCTGTGTTCCAGGGACACGCCACCACTGGCGGTGCCAGGATGCACAAGCCCAATCGCGCGCATGCCTGCTCTAAAGGGCCAATGTCATATGACGTCTGCCCAAAACAAGAGCCGCACCGCTCCACTGTCATTTGACGGTGGGCGGGCAGCAAGTGTTTAAAGATACTGTATAACCTTATGTACAGTATATTGGATATTTCATTGAATATGCTCTCTCTCTACATATATAATCTACCCCTTACTGTTGATGAAGAGGGTGCTTTGAAATGTGTTGGGCTATTTCCCACTCAAGAGATTAAAAATTGATGGTTTGCCCAATTAGGTCAAAAGTGTATATTGGTTTAGTAAAGAGAATATGGTGACATATTACTATATCAGCCATAATTGAATGATATATCAGCCATAATTGTGATGTAACTGTACTGTCTGCCTTCGTTTTGTAAAGCGCTGCGCAAACTGTTGGCGCTATATAAATACTGTATAATAATAATAATAATATAATATAATAATAATAATGTTTTATGTACAAACACTGTTCTTTTAAAATTGTTTCATGTACAAGTCTTTTAAATAACTGTTTTGTTACTTTGTACATGCCCGAATAGTCACATTTTGTGTATTTCAACAAACTGTAGATTTTAACTCCTTCAGATCCGCGCTATAGCCGAAGTACGGCTCCAGCGCGGATTTAAAATTTCCGGGACAACGTCCATGGACGTTGTCCCCTGTGCACGCTACCGGCGCGCACTCGGCCACAGCAGCGACATGCACGTGCGGCCGCCACACACTGCGCGATCGCCTGACAGAGCTGCAAAACGGGGAACTGCCGATTTATACAGGGTGGTTCTCCATTCTGTGACAGGGGACATGACAGATATACTGATCCCTGTCACTGGGATCAGTGAGATCTGTTATGTCCCAGCCAGCCCACCCCCCACACAGTTAGAACACAATGAGGGAACACAGTTAACCCCTTCACTGCCCCCTGCAGGTTAACCCCTTCACTGCCAATGACATTTATACAGTAATCAGTGGACATTTAAATTTCTGATCACTGTATAAATGTCATTGGTCCCAAAAAAGTGTCAAAAATATCCAACATGTCCACTGCAATATCGCAGTCCCGATAAAAATCGCAGATCGCCGCCATTACTAGTAAAAAAAAATAATAATAAAAATGCCATAAATCAATTCCCATAGTTTGTAGACACAATAACTTTTGTGCAAACCAAACAATAAATGCCAATTGCGACTTTTTTAACTAAAAATATGTATTAGAATATATATCGGCCAAAAATTTTTTTTTTATTTTTTTTTGGATTTGTATTATAGTAAAAAGTAAGAAATATTGTTTTTTGCAAAATTGTTGCTCTTTTTTTGTTTATAACGGCGATCAGAAATGATGCAAAGGTGATCAAATACCACCAAAAGAAAGCTCTATTCATGGGGGAAAAATGATAAAAATTTGGTTTGGGTACAGTGTCACATGACTGCGCAATTGTCATTCAAAATGAGACATCACTGAAAGCCGAAAATTGGTCTGGGCAGGAGGGGGGTTTAAGTGCCCAGTAAGCAAGTGGTTAAGGGATGTTGGCATGACATAACATATCACCTCTGATATAGTGTAGTGTCCAGAATGTTCTCAGCAGATACAAAGTAGGCCTTAAAAATGAAATCTGGCTAGTCACCAGTTTTGACAATGATCTTCTTGCTCCTAATGTTTTTTGCATTATTGACTTACCTTGCCTTACCCTGCACTGAGTTTTTTTAATTACTGTTTTTATTATTAGAGGAAGGGATTTGCTTCCTCATGTCCTCTTGATGACTGGGGATCTAAAGACTTGTGGGGTAATGATCAAGAAACAGTAGGCTAAAGTAATGATTCAAAAAGCACATATGCACATAGTGCATAAAATAGAGAATGAAGTAGAAACAGGGAGATGCAGCAGTACATATTCCTCTCCACAAAGCAGCACAATAGTGACATCACCAAATATCATTTATAATTTTATGAGATATGTGCTCTAGTTATAAAACATTTGCAGTGCAAATGTATTGGCATTTATACAGAAGTCACTAATAATACCCATAATGTTTGTAATATGTTTGAAATGCCAGTTTCTACTTATTGCCTTTCTTGGGACAAATTTAACCACTTGCTTACTGGGCACCAGGGGCGTAGATAAGGGGGGGGGGGTCCTGCCAAAAATAAAAAGTGTCTCTGCCCTGTTGTCTCTCATGGCGCCAGCACTGCAACAGCGGAGCACAGCAGTCAGTATTGCAGGCAAAGTGGATGCAGCAGATCGGGTATAAGGCACACTGTCACAGGCACTTACGTCACGCTGCTACGACCAGGCTGTGCTGGATTCCCGGTGGACAGATTATAGACTCAGTGGGAGCGGGCAGCGTCTGTTGTCTTACCCACCATGCCCGACTGTCTCTACACTCTGCACTTCCTGCCTTGGACTTCGGAGGAGAATGGATCAAAGAACGTGCAAGGTAGTAGTATTGATGCTAAGGAGCTGAGCCTCCCTCTTTCCTCTTTGGCTTGCTTGGTGCCTGAGAAATGGTCATCACAGACCACTTACCACCACTGCTGTGCTGCTATTGAAGTAAGCGAGTCTGTGTCAACTGGCAAAATTATTCACTAATCGCTGGATTTGTGGGTTACCATTTTCCACTGCTTGGTTGGTACAGACAGTCCAGCCTGGCTCTGTCAGATATGTTGTGGTGCTGACTGCAGAGCCAAAGGGCTGAGGGGGTATCAGACACAACAACATTGCTGCCAGAGCCAGGCTGGACTGTTTGCTGCCTTCAGTGCCCTGACCTTTTTTAAATTGTGTTGAAAAGGCAATAATAAGCCCTGGTTCACACTAGGATGTGGTGCAGAAAACCTGCAATGCATCTCCCGCCAATGGCAGCTGGTGAAGTTTTTGTATGGGGGGCGCCAGGCCCCGCCATTCCTTTTGACCCCTCCTACTTCTAATAAGCCCCACCCCTTATAGAATCCACCCACTCTGTCCCCTGTATTCCACATATTGTCAGGAGTACACAGCTCAGCATCACAGGACACAGTATACAGCTCAGCATCACAGGACACAGTATACAGCTCAGCATCACAGGACACAGTATACAGCTCAGCATCACAGGACACAGTATACAGCTCAGTATCACAGGATACAGTATATGGCTCAGCATCACAGGACACAGTATACAGCTCAGTATCACAGGACACAGTATACAGCTCTGCATCACAGGGCTCAGCATCACAGGACACAGTATACAGCTCTGCATCACAGGGCACAGGATACAGCTCAGCATCACAGGACACAGTATACAGCGACACAGGTGGGGGAAGTTATGTAGCCAGTGACACAGGTGGGGCAGTTATGCGGCCAGTGACACAGGTGGGGCAGTTATGCAGCCAGTGACACAGGCTGGCAGTTATGTAGCCAGTGACACAGGTGGGGGCAGTTATGTAGCCAGTAATACAGGTCGGGGCAGTTATGTAGCCAGAGGCACAGGTCGGGCAGTTATGTAGCCAGTGACACAAGTGGGGGCAGTTTGCAGCCAGTGACACAGGTGGGGGCAGTTATGCAGCCAGTGACACAGGTGGGGGCAGTTATGCAGCCAGTGACACAGGTGGGGGCAGTTTGCAGCCAGTGACACAGGTGGGGGCAGTTTGCAGCCAGTGACACAGGTGGGGGCAGTTATGTAGCCAGTGACACAGGTGGGGCAGTTTGCAGCCAGTGACACAGGTGGGGCAGTTTGCAGCCAGTGACCCAGGTGGGGCAATTTGCAGCCAGTGACACAGGTGGGGGCAGTTATGCAGCCAGTGACACAGGTGGGAGTCGTTTGCAGCCAGTGACACAGGTGGGGCAGTTTGCAGCCAGTGACACAGGTGGGGGCAGTTTGCAGCCAGTGACACAGGTGGGGCAGTTTGCAGGCAGTGACACAGGTGGGGGCAGTTTGCAGCCAGTGACACAGGTGGGCGCAGTTTGCAGGCAGTAACACAGTTGGGGGCAGTTTGCAGGCAGTAACACAGGTGGGGTACATTGCAGAGATCCCCCCGCACTTACCCCATCCAGCAGGCAGGATTTTTGCAGAGATTCGGCATGCAGAGAGCGTGCTGAGTCTGCAGAGATTTGGCATACGGAGAGCGCGCTGTCCCCCCTCGTCGGTCCCTGGGCGGTCATGGTCTCTGTGGGAGCGGAAGTCACCTCCGCTGCCACAGTGATCTGCCCCGGCCACCGCATCCAATCACACGGAGCGGAGGCTCAGGGCAGCCAATCAAGCTATGCAGGGTGCGCCTTTTCAGCGCAACAGCATAGGCGTTAATGGCCGACCAAAAGGCTCACTACTTGGCTGTCATGTGACAGCCAAGGAGCCAAAAAAAAAAAAAAAAAGAAAGTCAATGCACCGGCGCCACCTGCAGGGGGGCGGGTTGACTTTTTTTTCTACTTCTTTAGCCGGCGGGGAGGCAGCGCCCAAGCGCCCCTCACACACCAGCCACCGCTGTCTCCGCACAAGGCTGTTTTTATTGTGGGGCAAAAGGGGCAGCTGCCCTGGGCCCAGCCCCAGTCATTGTTGTGGGGCACAAAGCAGGTGCCCCTTGCACCTTGGCTACCCATAAAAAAGATGGTGGCCAAATACTACTGGAGTGGAGTTGGACTCCAGCTGTGCGGCTTGGTTTCCAGCTTGGTGCTCCATCATCTCTTCCAATTCCCAACCAGCCACTGCCTGAACTGCCATCATGTGACCTCCACATCCTCCTAACAGCCAATCACCTCACCCTCTAACAAACAGACCTGTGATCACTGAGGAGTAGAGGTAGGGACGGCTCCTCCCTCCTCTGTACAGTCCATGCTGAAAGTCTGGGACCTGTCCTCATTGTCAGTGTCACACAGCAAGTAAATGATGTGTGGGGACACTGACAGCACCTGTTATGGTGATCAGGAAGGACCATTTAAAGTGTTCAGCAGACAACGTACAGGAATAGGAGATCAGACAGTACATGGATTGTTTCTGACCATCTCCTCTAGTATAATTGCACTCTCTGACCATCTCCTCCAGTATGTCTACAGTTTGACCATCTCCTGTAGTACTCCTGCAGTTTCTGACAATCTCCTGTAGTACGTCTGCAGTCTCTGACCATCTCCTATAGTACGTCTTCAGTCTCTGACCATCTCTTTAACGCCTGCAGTCCCTGACCATCTCCTGTAGTACATCTGCAGTCTCTGACCATCTCCTGTAGTACACCTACAGTCTCTGACCCTTTCCTGTACTAGGTCTGCAGTCTCTGACCATCTCCTGTACTATGTCATCTCCTGTAGTACTCCTGCAGTCTCTGACCATCTCTTGTATGCCTGTAGTCTCTGACCATCTCCTGTAGTATGTCTGCAGTTTCTGATCATTTCTTGTACGTCTAAAGTCTCTGACCATCTCTTGTACGACTGCAGTATCTGACCATCTCCTGTAGTACGTCTGCAGTGTCTGACCATCTATTGTACGCCTGCAGTCTCTGACCATCTCCTGTACTATGTCTGCAGTCTCTGACCATCTCTTGTAGTACACCTGCCATCTCGGACCATCTCTTGCATGCATGCAGTCTCTGACCACCTCCTGTAGTACACCTACAGTCTCTGACCCTCTCCTGTACTATGTCTGTAGTCTCTGACCATCTTCTGTACTATTTATGCAGTCTCTGACCATCTCCTGTGGTATGTCTGCAGTCTCTGACCATCTCCTGTGGTATGTCTGCAGTCTCTGATCATCTCCTGTAGTATGTTTGCAGTCTCTGACCATCTCTTGTATGCCTGTAGTCCCTGACCATCTCCTATAGTACATCTGCAGTCTCTGACCATCTCTTGTACGTCTGCAGTCTTGGACCATCTCCTGTAGCCATGCTCCATAAATAGACCCACACAGCCACAGCACTGCCTGACACCCCCCCCCCCCGCTTCACCACTTGGTACCTGCTGCTGAACCCCCCAGGACAAAAAATTATCTACGGCCCTGCTGGGCACTTAAACTCCCCTCCTGCCCGGACCAACTTTCCATTTTCAGCACTGTCACTGAGGCGTTGTACCCAAACAAAATTGGTGTCCTTTTTTCCCACAAATGGAGCTTTCTTTTGGTGGTATTTGATTACCTCTACGGTTTTTATTTTTTGCGCTATAAACAAACAAAGAGCGACGATTTTGAAAAAATAAAATTTTTTTTTACTTTTTGCTATAATAAATATCCAAAAATAATGAATAAAAAAACAAATTTATTCATCAGTTTAGACCAATATATATTCTTCTACATATTTTTGGTAAAAAAAAAATCACAATAAGCGTATTTTGATTGGGTTTCGCAAAAGTTATCGCGCCTATAAACTATGGACATTGGTTTATGGCATTTTTATTATTTATTTATTTTTTTTACTGGTAATGGCGGCAATCTGCGATTTTTATCAGGACTGCGATATTGCGGCGAACATGTCTGACGTTTTTGACACTTTTTTGGGACCAATGACGTTTATACAGCGATCAGAATTTAAAAAAAAAAATAGACACTGATTACTGCTAAATGTCATTGGCAGGGAAGGGGTTAACACTAAGTGGGCAGTGAAGGGGTTAACTGTGTTCCCTATACGTGTTCTAACTGTGTGGGGGCTGGGCTGACAGGGACATAACAGATCTAACTGATCAGTGAACAGGGATCAGTAGATCTGTCATGTCCCCCCTCACAGAGCGGGGAACTGCCATGTTTACATTTGGCAGTTCCCCGTTCTGGCTCTCTGTGCAGGGATCGCTGGTCTTCGGCGGACATTGAGTCCGCCCGACCCACAGGCACGCTCACGCGGCATGTGATGGTGTGCACGCGCCGGCGGCGAGAGCGTCCAGCGCAAGCAAAAGGGGATGACATCTATTGACGGCCTCCCAGCGCTGTAGCCATCAGTCGGCTATAGCACGGATATGAAGTGGTTAACATTCCCTAACATTTGATCCTAAGAGAAAAGAGCAGTAGTAAACTACAAAAAAAATTGAGTTCCTGCAGGATAATGTCATAATGTGCTAGCATGCATCGCATACTAACACATTATGACAGACTTACCTTAAAAGAAAGCCCTCCAGTGATGTGCTGTCACCCCTGGCAGCAGGGCTTCTATTTTCACCCCACCTTCCTTCCGGGTTCACAGGCTCCAGCCATTTGAATGGTATTTGAATGGCAAACTGTGATAACATCACTGACGCGCATGTGCATGGAAGTCACGGCGGGCAGCACAGCTCTCTCAATGGATGGCATGCCCTCCATTTAGAGCACAGTGTGCATGTGCCAGTGACGTCACAGGCTGCTACACAAGTTAATAAATAAAATAAATATAAAATGAGCATTTACTACTGCTTTAAAGCAGAGTTCCACCCCCAAATTTTTTTTTTTTTAACATTTTTACAGTCCATTAATGCTATAAGAAAACATTGAAAGTGAAATTTTTTTTTAAACGTACTGGAAATGCCTTGTTGCTATGGGGTGGCTTTTAATCTGCCACCCCTAGGTCCAAGGCTTGTATCATCTCTTCCTCTGCCACTGGTGTTTCTGAGATATGTGTGTCATCATTTCCTAGGAGTCTCTGTACACTGTACCTAGTGCTCCAAAAAATCGCGTGATTACACTAGGAAAGAGTTAAGGCAGAGGCAAGCGCCATTTGTAAATTGGGAAAACTGCCCTATCTTCACAAAACTCTCACTCTCTCTCTCTCCTCATGTTTTTTACAGCGGCTTTTCATTAGCAATGTGGGTGTACCCTTCCTCAGTGATCGGCCGTTGTTATGGCACCAATAGATAAACACTGCGTTTATCAAGTGAGCATGCGTGATATTTTTAGAGTACCTATCATGCACCTCTGCCAGGAAGAATGAGGACAAACAGGAAGAAGGTACGTGTGGGCTTCACATTGCCCACAATCAAGATGGAAATGCCTAGGGAGATGATTTCAGGTAAGCAACATCAGAATTACAATGCTTTACTGCTAGTTATAGAAGACTGCTATACCATTGCTGCACTGGTTTTCATGCATGCGGGATATAGGAAAAAAAAAAAATTGGTGGCTGGAACTCCGCTTTAAGGACATTTTATCAGAAGAGGTATAGAACTTTTGATCAATAGAGAAAATCTTTTACAGATTACCTAAGGTAAACATCAGTTCCAACTTCATTACACTGTCAGTGGTGAGCACAGGGATTTCCATAAACTTAGGCCCCATTTACTCCGGAGTACTTAAGGGTATGCCCATGCGATGGCCGTGTTTGCCTGCATGGAGATGCACAGGTGTTTCATGAATCCCCGTGCAGACAGATTCATTCATTTAATTTGGAATGCTGCACAAACACAGCTGCTGCTCCTAATTTGGCATGCATGCAGGTGCAGGTGTGTGCAGGTTTGGGTCCCTGAATGCACACTGTCTGTGTTAGGGGACATGTACCCACACCCACATGGCTTGTCAAATTGGGAACAGAGACTATGAATTGACATGAATAGGACTGCCTGCATGGGATGCACAGAACACCTGCGCATTCTCGTGTGGACAAACATGGCCCTCACACAGGAGTATATTTACATATGCTTATGTGAACAAGGTCTTAGCAGGGGTCTCCCACATATTATTTCCTCCTCCTGGCAAATGTTTGAGCATTATTCATGATTTTCACTTGGATGCTAAAACATTCACACAGCAATTTTTTTTATAAATAGACCCCTAAGACTCCATTTACATGGGATGCTATGTTAACCACCCCTGAACAATTTATTTTGACAGCTAGAAGTCGACGTCTAAAACCGCCGTTTTGACACGTTTTGCATGCGGTGTTTAGCGGCGTTTAGCAGCGTTTGCGTCTAGGAGCATTTTTAAAGAAAATTGTTTATTTTTTTTAATGGAAATGCCTGTAAACGAAACGGTCCTAGATGCGAGTTACCGCGCTTAGGCGCGTTTAGCGGCATTTACAAGCTGTTTGGAGTTTCAAATGCATCTGAACTGGCGTCTAAACCCATTTTTTTGCGTTCCAAAAAAAGCCTTTAAACTCAACTGCCTGGAAACGACCTTAAACAACCCTGTGTGAATGTACTGATAAGATAACATAGAGGAACGTTCAGGGGCAGCTGAAAAAACACCCAAATGCCTCAAAACGTTCGTTTACCAGCAGTGTAAATGAGGCTTTACTGTCAAAGGTGGCAGTGTCTCTTACACAGGTATTCAGCTAGGCATGGTGTGCCTGAGCACTCTGGCATATCAGGAAGTGTACTGCTATTTTTAACTTCTTCAGGTCCGCGCCATAGCCGAATGACGGCTACAGTGCGGCTCTAAAATGCCAGGAGGCCGTCAATAGACGTCCTCCACTTTGGCTCACGCTTTCGGTGAAAGAAGGTTTCACCGAATGAAGGTTCCACCAAACGAGGGTTCCTCCGTTAAGCATCTCCATATCGACTCACAGTGAATAAAACGGCCGTCACTGGAGCCAGATTGAACGACCGGTTCCACCGACACCTGCAGCTTGCCAGTATGATCAGCACTTAGCGCAGCAACTGTGAGTACTTTGGAATATTTTAAGAACGGATGGTATGCCTCATTCACTTCCATGTGAATACTTAGGATCCATACCTGATCTGGCTACCAACAGCTGTTTATTCTATTTAGCATACACATGGTTTCACCAGCGCAATAAGCACTCAACTTAACAACTGCAAGTATCCTAGACCCTCTGTTGGAACGAAGTGATCATCCTACTGCACTAATTGAACACATAGGACCTGACATTAGATTCACCATCAGGCTCAATTTTGCTTATCCACCAGCATTATATTACTGGGAGTCCTTCCCTCCTATATATGATGTTAACATTGGACTGCATAGCCTGACTAGTATGTTCCAATGTGCGCAGTGTTTAATTGATGATGTTTATCTGCTCAATCAGATTTTGGTCATAGGATCTACTCCATATTGAATTTTTTGAACTATACCAGCCTATCATTTGGTCACTCTGCACTGCTGAATCCAGGACTATACTTCCGACTTTGATCTTTTCCTGGGTGCTGGTCATATGCAACTGTGCACTTTTATTTGACTGCTGAAGTGTGATTACTCCTAGTTGTATGGAACATGGGCAATAGATGATCTGGAGGTCCCCAGTATTGGCAGACAGCTGTGAATGGCGTGCCACCTGAGTGGTTTCCCAGAATACATCTCCAAGCCCAGTGCTAGCATATTCTAATATTATATATTGTCTCTACGATGTTGTTGGGGTGGCTGTAGTGGGTGCTTTTAATAACAATGTTGTCTATTTTTAATGTTTCAATGTCCTCACATTCACCGCTGTCTTTATAATTTTTTACTGATTAATTTTGTAATAAAGCTCTTGCATTTGTTATACTGCTGCTTCTCCCACATTTTTGAACTGTCTTTGGGGTTGCCCCTGTCAACCCACCCTCTGTGTTCTCGGACCCGATGTCCGCCGGAGACCCGCAATCTCCTCACAGAGAGCAGGAATGGGGAACCGCCGTCATAAACAGTTCCCCGTTCTGTGAGGGGGGGCATGCCAGATCTACTGATCCCTGTCACTGGGATCAGTTAGATCTGTCATGCCCCTGCCAACCCCGCCCCCCACAGTTAGAACACACCCAGGGAACACTTTTAACCCCTTCACTGTCCTCTTAGTGTTAACCCCTTCCCTGCCAATGACATTTATACAGTAATCGGTGCCTATTTTTACATTTGATCATTGTATAAATGTCATTGGTCCCAAAAAATGGTCAAAAATGTCCGACATGTCCGCCGCAATATCACAGTCCCAATAAAAATCGCAGATCACCGCCATTACCAGTAAAAAAAAAAAAAACGCCATAAATCAATGCCCATAGTTTATAGTCACTATAACTTTTGCGCAACCCAATCTATGCCGATTGCGATTTTTTTTAACCAAAAATATGTAAAAGAATCTATCTCGGCCTAAAATGATGAATAAATTTGTTTTTTTTATTTCTGGACATTTATTATAGCAAAAAGTAAAAAATTGTCACTCTTTATTCGTTTATAGTGCAAAAAATAAAAACCGCAGAGGGGATCAAATACCACCAAAAGAAAGCTCTATTTGTAGAAAAAAAAGGACGTCAATTTTGTTTGGGTACAACGTTGCACGACCGCGCAATTGTCATTCAAAGAGTGACAGCAAACAGAACAAAACAAAGAAATTGGGACTTTAAATGACACATGTGGTGGTAAAATATATAAGGATGGATCTTGATTAAAGTATTTTTATTTAAGAATTCATAATAATACAAATAAATATATTGCATAAATCAATGTTCGAGATAATAACATGATTGTGCAGTATAAGTTACCACAACAACATGGTTATACAGTATAAAATCAATATAATACGATACTGAATTCATAAAAAATAATAAAAATTGTATATATTGTATGAAATTCCCCGAACCATCCATTAGCATATATAACATACAGTTGGTCGTACACAGATAATGAACTGTGCACTACCATGGCTTATTTTTGTACCCCATAGGGGAATGGCCCCAATGGCATAATTTGAAAGATACTGGAATATAACATAGTAAGCATGTGGAGGCTCTACGCGTTTCGTGATCTAAAATCACTCATCAGGAGCGTGCTTGTATGTAATCTAGAATAAAGGTAAAAAAGAATAAATAATGGCTGTTATATTACTCTGCCTCAAGGATAGTCTGTGGTTTACCCTGAACCTGGCGCTCTTTAGTAGTTTTTTAGTAGTTTTTGTCTGTGTGTGTGTTTTATGTATTTTCTCTTGGTGCTTTCTGGCTGCTGCTATGTTAATTGTAAAGCTCTATACTGACATTAACCCTTAGTGTGCTTTCCAGTTCCCTGCCCACTGATTGTCAATGTTAGCTGCGTCTAAATGTTTTTCTATTATCCTCTGCTATTGGTTATTCACTTGTGTTTTTATATATTGTTCAATCTCTAGAACATTATAAATTAACGCCTAAAATTGTTAAGCCTTATACATCATATACATGTATACGTATAGCATATAAATTAGCATATAAAACATGGCATGTAAAATTATTATACTGTGATATTAGTCCATAAACATAGGTTCTCTATTTCTTTCCCCCGTATTATGTTCCAGAGAGTCCCTCTTTTTGGGTTGCTTCCAATCTTTCTGGGGTCAGATTAGGAACCAGTCCACAAAGCGAAACCTTTTCTCTTCCCAGCTGTTGGTTTTCCTTTTCCTTTTCCCCTTTTGGATCCCCACTTACCAGAGTTACGATCTTTCAGCGCTGTCCTGCTTCTTATAGGTGAGCCGGCAACCTCTCTGGTCTTTTCTTGTTCCTTTCTCCTGTTATTGCTCCTCTCTCCGTTGGATTATGTGGCATGTAAAGATGAAAGGGTGGAGACTCATAGTGTAAAACCGTATGCTTTATTAACAATGTTCCCCCTTTCCCCTAAAAACATGCTTATATTGTTTCTTATAACAGTGTGCCCTTTGTACACCTCAATACAATATGTGACCGTATCACTTTACCAGCGCTCGCCTTCCGTGATCTTATTTCTCTGGCTGCGGAGCGGAAACTCCCTGTGACTTTCTCCTTTTCTGAATGAAAATAGTAGTAAAGCCGTGTGATCACGCCCAGACGCGTTTCGTCATTCCGTCTTTGTCAATGGGCGTGATCACACATCACGGCTGTTGTTGTTTTATACCTGCGCTATGAATGAATTACTCGTCAGCTGTGGACTCAGATGATTACTATGCTGGGTTGAATGTGTCATTGCGCTAATTGTATTTGTTACCTTATTGTTTCAATTGTATAAAATTAAGTTACATGTTTCTTTATAAGTGCCATAACATGATAAAATAATAAAATAGTGTCTCTTTTTTAAGAGTTGTGCGTACTTAACGTCATGTTTGTCATTTTAACTCATATAAAAGGGGATGATTCCTCATAAAACTTTAAAATTTTCCTGATTAATGTTACTTTATCCCTTCTTCCTCCCAAATAATTTTTGGGCTACAAGTTTTTTTTATTACTATTTTTTTGCTTTCTATTTGTTCATCATTTCTCTTCTCTCTTTTCCTCCGGTTTATCTATTTGCCATACATTTAGAGATTATATCTAGCCAATATTACTTCATTTTTTCTTTTTGTTTGCTGTGATCCTTACCATTATTTGTATGTATATTATTAGTTATCTTGTGATTAGTAATATCGTTTGTTCTATGGTTCAGTGATTCTCCAACAATTTTTTTTATGGTCTAAATGTATCTTTTTTGTTTTTTTGGGATGCAAGTTTACAGCTATCTGGTGGTTAGTTGTTTCCTATGTTCTAAGGCTTAGTAATTTTCCAATGATTATTATGGTCTGTTTTTTTAATGCAAATTTTTTGTTATTGTTGTTATTTGGATGCAAATTTTTTGTTATTTTTTGGTTTATACTGCATTTTGTCATGTCTTATATGGTATTCTATTCTAGTGTTCTTTTTCTGTATTGATTATTTATAATTTCTTAATAATCACTTATGAAGCTGTTTACGTCCAATTCAATATTTAACCCTTTAGGGAATAAAGAGTCTGTGCAATATATCCAATACGTTTCACTTTTGGAAATTTCTCTTACTAGGTTGGCTCCTCTCCAAGGGGCTTGTATTTTGTCTATGCCCCAAAATTTTTACCCCCTGAGGTCTCTGTCATGCTTTTGTTTGAAGTGTAATGATACACTATGGTCTTTGTATCCTTTTTTTATATTTTCTATGTGTTCTGATATTCTTTTGCTGAGTTTTCTCTTAGTGCGGCCTATGTACATTAGCCTGCACGGGCATTTAAGGGCATATACCATATGTGTGGATTGGCATGTTATGCATTCTTTTACTGTAAATTTTTCATTATTGGATGGGGATATGAATTCCGTTATGCCTCTCAGATGCTCGTCCACTTGCTGGCATGCCTTACATCTCCTGCAGGCATAGAAGCTTTGTTTTTCCCAGAACATCCTTGGTTTGGTCAGTGGGTCCAGTATTTTTTTAACTATTCTATCTCCGAATGCTTGATTTTTCCTGTATATGAAAACTGTTTTTTCAGGAAGGCTTTTGCTTAAGGTCTTGTCCATTTTGAGTATTTCCCAGTGTTTGTAGAATATTTTTTCTATTTCTTTGTACTGCTCGTGGTACTCCGATATAAAGCCCCATTCATGTTTTGTTGTTTCTACTTTTTCTCTGTCCTAAATGCAGTTTTCTTGCGACATTTTTTTGATGTCTATTCTAGTGGTTTCCAATTTCTCTATGTTGTAACCTTTTGCTTGGAATCTTTGTTTTATAGTGTGTGATTGAACTTCATAGTCTTCATCAGACGTACAGTTTCTCCTGATTCTCGTAAATTGTCCTTTTTGGGATATTTTGTAACCACCTGGGGTGGTGTCCGCTGCTGATAGGTAGTTACCCATTCCTATCAGTTGGTTTGAAGTATGCTTTTGTTTCTAAGTGATCTCCTTTTCTCATAATGGTTAGGTCTAGGTAGTTTACTTGTTCTTCGTTCCAGTAGAAGTCCAAAACTATATTTTGATTATTGGAATTCAGGTGTTGGGTGTATTCCTTTAGTGTGGACTCTGTTCCTACCCATATAAAGAAGAGGTCGTCTATGAACCTTTTACAGAAGACTAGTTCTTTTCTATTGGTGTTAAAGATGGTTCTGTCTTCCCATTGACTCATGAAAAGGTTTGCTAAGCTCGGAGCATACTTAGCTCCCATCGCCACGCCTCGTTTCTGTGTAAAAAACTGGTTATTGTACCAAAAGTAATTATGCGATATGCATGTGATCACGCCCATTGACAAAGACGGAATGATGAAACGCGTCTGGGCGCGATCACATGGCTTTACTACTATTTTCATTCAGAGAAGGAGAAAGTCACAGGGAGTTTCCGCTCCGCAGCCAGAGAAATAAGATCACGGAAGGCGAGCGCTGGTAAAGTGATACGGTCACGAGTTATGTTATACACTGGCATAGTGAAATGGTCGCGAGCGGAAGGCACTAGAATAAAGAGACCGACGCCTCGCCTTTGAGGGACACTGAAAGAGGAAGAGACTTACTTTTATCATCATTTCGGTACACTAGCGCGGGTCTGCGCAAAGTAGTAAGGCAGAAACAGTTACCCGCACTAGTGTACGTATAGCGTATTAATGAAAACCATGTTATTGGTCAAAAAATGTGTCTTTGCTCCGCACCGCTACCCTCGATTCATACGAGGCTCGAATCGTTTGGAAAAGTACTCAGTTACCCTTCTGTCTTGGTAGAAATTGTGGTTATCTTTTCTTGATCAGAAGACATTTTCC
>BLSH010025165.1:403096-423260 GCA_018402905.1 Glandirana rugosa | reverse complement strand
ATCTAGGAAATAGCGATCACAGGTCAATTAGTTTTAGCATAAAGTACACAAATAGGAAACGCAAGGGGAATACAAAGACACTGAATTTTAAAAGAGCCAACTTCCGGAAACTACGCTCCTTGCTGGAAGATGTTAACTGGGATAACATTCTAGGAACAATGAATGCGGAGGAAAAATGGGAGTGTTTCAAGAACACACTAAACAAAGGTATTAGCCAGTGTATCCCAACAGGAAATAAAATTAAAAGAGCTAACCAAAGACCAGGATGGCTTAATGCCGACATAAAGGCACACATAAAAGCAAAAAAGAAGGCCTTCAAAAAATACAAGGAGGAGGGATCTCAGTCAGATTTTGAGTACTATAAAACACGCAATAAGGAATGCAAAGGGGCAATCAGAGCAGCTAAGATTAAACATGAAAGACACATAGCGGAGGAAAGTAAAAAGAATCCCAAAAAAATATTTAAGTATATAAATAGTAAGAGAGGGGGGTCAGATCATATTGGCCCAATAAAGAATGATGAAGGTAATTTGGTTACAGAGGATGGAGAAATGGCAAAGGCATTGAACTCATTTTTCTCCTCAGTATTCACAAAGGAAACGGGGGGATCAATTATTCAGAACTACATTGCTGGTCCTCATGTCACCTCACAGGAAGCACCCCTGTGGCTGACCGAGGGTGAAATCAGGAATAGGCTTGAAAAACTGAACACCAATAAGTCACGGGGCCCAGATGGCTTACACCCAAGGGTCCTTAAGGAACTTAGCCAAGTTATTGCCAGACCCTTGTACCTAATCTTTAAGAGCAGTTTTCTGACTGGTATGATACCAACTGACTGGAGGAAAGCCAATGTGGTACCAATATATAAAAAAGGACCAAGATATATCCCTGGGAATTACAGACCAGTTAGCTTAACATCAATAATATGCAAGCTCTTGGAGGCAATAATAAGGGATTATATACAAGATTATTGTAATGAGAACGGTATCATTAGCGGTAATCAACATGGGTTCATGAAGAATCGTTCTTGCCAAACCAATCTGTTAACCTTCTATGAGGAGGTGAGCTGTCACCTAGATAAAGGAAGGCCTGTGGATGTGGTGTACCTGGATTTTGCGAAAGCATTTCATACAGTTCCCCATAAACGTTTACTCTACAAACTAAGGTCCCTCAACATGGATCAAAGGGTGAGTACCTGGATTGAAAACTGGCTGCAGGGTAGAGTCCAGAGGGTGGTGGTAAATGGCGAGTACTCAGAATGGTCTGGTGTAGAAAGTGGGGTTCCCCAAGGATCTGTCCTGGGACCAATCCTTTTCAATTTATTCATAAATGATTTGGAGAACGGGGTGAAGAGCTCAAACTCAATATTTGCGGATGATACCAAGATAAGCAGGGCAATAAACTCTCCACAGGATGTGGAAACTTTGCAAGAAGATCTGAACAAGTTATTGGGGTGGGCAGACAAATGGCAAATGAGATTTAAGGTAGAAAAATGTAAGATAATGCATTTGGGTACCAAGAACCTGAACGCAAACTACTCACTAGGGGGGGAGCCCCTGGGGGAAACTAGGATGGAAAAAGACCTAGGGGTCCTGGTGGAGAATAGGCTCAGCAGTGGCATGCAATGCCAAGCTGCTGCAAGCAAAGCTAACAAAATGTTGGCATGCATAAAGAAAGGGATTAACTTTAGGGATAAATCAATAATTCTCCCATTATACAAGTCTCTGGTGAGGCCGCACCTGGAGTATGCCGTCCAGTTCTTGGCACCGGTCCTCAGGAAGGATGTCCAGGTATTGGAAAGGGTTCAGAGAAGAGGCACAAAGCTAATTAAGGGATTGGAAGACCTTAGTTACGGGGAAAGATTGCAAGCATTGAACTTATTCTCTCTGGAGAAAAGACGCTTGAGAGGGGATATGATTTTAATGTACAAATACTGTACTGGGGACCCCACTATAGGGACAAAACTATTTAGTGCAAGGGAGTTCACAAAGACACGCGGCCATTCACTAAGAATAGAGGAAAGGCGGTTTAACCTTAAAATGCGTAGAGGTTTCTTTACAGTAAGAGCAGTGAGAATGTGGAATTCTCTTCCACAAACAGTGGTCTCTGCCGGGAGTGTAGACACATTCAAAAAACTACTAGATGCACACCTAAGGGACCAAAGCATTGAGGGATATACAATGTAATACTGACATGAAAGCACACACATAGGTTGAACTTGATGGACTTGTGTCTTTTTTCAACCTCACTAACTATGTAACTATGTAACCACCCGAATAGTTTGGCAATTTTCATGGTGTGGGAGTGAGTACAGCTTCCCATTCGGTAAGTACATGGTGCTATTCTCAAAAATCTACACACTGAAACCACATGACTCACACTTCCACATTCTTTTATGTGTCAGGTCCTCTACCTCCTTTTGTTGGAAGTGACTTTTTGATAGTTTGTCACTTAACCACTTGCCGACTGCCGATCGGCATCTGACGGCGACAAAGTGGTTCTTTAAGGCAAATCGCCGTCATATGATGGAGGCTGCCAGATCGCGCACAGTGAGGATGCGCTCACTGTGTCCGGGGAGGGCCAGGGAGCGGGTGTGGTGGAGTCAATCTCTGCCGGCCACCCGCGATGCCCCCCCCGGAGTGAAAGAACGGAGGTCCGTGTAAGTAAACACGGACCTCCGTTCTGTGTGAGGGGGAAGGGCTGTGATCACAGCCTTCCTCTACACGGAAGGTGTGATCACTTCCCTTCCCCTGCTAGGGCAGTCCTTCCACACAGTTAGAACACGCCCAGGGAACACAGTTAACCCTTAGAGCGTCCCCTGCAGGTTAACCCCTTCACTGCCAATGGCATTTGCACAGTAATCAGTACATTTTTATAGCACTGATCGCTGTATAAATGCCAATGGTCCCAAAAAAGTGTCAAAATGTTCCGACATGTCCGCCCCAATATCGCAGTACCGCTAAAAATCGCAGATTGCCGCCATTACTAGTAAAAAATAAAAAAAAATAAAAACCCCAAAAATGAATTCTCATCATCCGTAAACGCGACCACTTTTGCGCAAACCAATCAATAAACGCCGATTGCGATTTTTTTAATCACAAATATGAGGAAGAATATAAATCGGCCAAAACCGATGAAAAAAAATGTTTTTTTATATTTATTTTTTTTGGACTTGTATTTTAGCAAAAAGTAAGAAATTTGGGTTTTTTTGCAAAATTGTCGCTCTTCTTTTGTTTATAGCGGCGATCAGAAATGACGCAGCGGTGATCAAATACCACCAAAAGAAAGCTCTATTTGTGGGAAAAAAAGGATGCAAATTTTGTTTGGATACAACGTCGCACGACTGCGCAATTTTCAGTTAAAGCAACGCAGTGCCGAATCGCAAAAAGGGCTCCGGTCCTAAAGTGTGAAATCCTTCCGGGGCTGAAGTGGTTAATGATTTGGCCCGTCTAAAAGTAATTTCTAGTGAGTCACTGATGTATTTGTATTGTTGGTCAATAAATACCAGTGTATTTGTAATATCCCACTTATATACGAATGTTGGCGGGTTTAGGTTAGAACAATCCTTGCCGCACCATCCTCCCTCGTATATTTCCTTTTAACCAGGACCTGCTCTCTTGTTTGACCTAAATCCCATTTTAAGGCATTTTTATCGATAGTTTGAAGAATATTGGGCCTAAAGTTTCTGTCAGGAGCTCTGCCTCTTTTTCTCTCCTCCTCAAATGAGGCAGCATTCTTATTGGCATCATGAGAGTATATTAGGTGGGGGTTTGCATGCCCCTGAGACGGCCCAGACAACAGGCATGCTGATATTGTGGTGTAAATGTGAGAATCTATCCCTGCCATTTGAAGGGTGTTGCTCTCTTTCTCCTGCCTGAGATGAGGCATTACTTAGTGTGACAGACCAACCGGAACATGGTCTTTTGGAGGGGACTGCAAATTAGCCTCTTGCCTACTGACTATGGGCCCTGGCATTTGGGGGGGGGGGGCTCTATTCTTGGGAGGTGTGTGCCTGGGGCACCCTTGGAGTGCTTTTGCTTAGGATTCAAGCCCCCCATCTCCCCAAATACACAGAATCTGGGAACCTAGGACTTGGATACAGCTTTGGGGCCTCTGTGCCTGAATAAGCAATGACTGCTTCATCCCCCTCCTAGACTCAGAGCAGATGTTAATATAATTAGCTCAAAACAACCCAATGTTGGGTTCTCCTGTTATAATCTGTTTATTAAGGTGTTATGTGTTTATTGTTAAGTGTGTCTCTCCCATTGTGTGCCTGCTAGGTGTTACATTCTCATTGTTAATTAAGTTAATTGAGACACCTATTGTTTCTGTCTGTTGGCTAATCCTCTTAGAGGTTCCTACGTGATGGGATTAGTCTTGTGTCAATGTTGCCTCATTATCTAACCACTGTGTGTAATGTTTTGGGTAATAATTGGTTTTATTGTTCATGTGGTGACTGCCCTATTTTTGAAGTGTATACAATCCTGTATTTATGTTCAATAAACAGTAATTCCTTTGGTTTTACCTCAATATCTTGTCTGTGTACGATGCTTGGGGTAAAAGGGCTGGTATTAGCTCTCTGTCTGATGAAAGGGTTTGGAAGGCAGGAGGCACTGTTTGGCAGAAGCACCCAAGTTGGGTGCCAAGCGGTCCTTCACGTTTAGTGTTACTCTTTATTCGTTACATATTTTACAGACTGCGAACTGACATTAGGGCTAAATAATTGGTACCTCGAGGAGTGCAAATATTGAGTTCAGAGCGGGGGCATTACTGGATGACCATAGAGATGAAGTTGGCTATTGTAGGGATATTCCTATGCTAGACTGCATGTCTTTTGCTGATGGATTGGAAATAATGAGGTTTACATATGTACTGTATATGTTGTCATCTTTTATGTTGGACTCATTTGTTGAATTACTGGTGAAGGTGCACACTACTGGGATTCAACTAGATCTGGTGTTCTTGACCGATATTGCCTTCCTCTTTTCCCCTTTCTTTTGTGTTTACTTTTGTGGGCAAGATGACGTATTATATAGATTAACCCTTGAGACTGTTGTACCTTCACCCTGTAAGGGAATCAACGACCTATGTTCTATTATAACTCTATGAGGTAAGTCTAGATTTGTGAGAGCTGAATCAACTAACATTTTGGATTAGGAATTCTCCTATGACTCTGTTATATATCTTGTATTTCATTAGAGTGTGCACCATGAGATTTGACACTAGATTTTTTGTGGCTTGCCTATCTGTCTTTTTGGCTCCGGGATGGGGGTGGTCCTTACTTTCCCTTTGTAGGGCTGTATGTACACTAATATCTTACATGTATGAAGACGCTGTATTTTATATTAAAAAGTGGATGATAAAGAGCCGCACCACATCCAATCAATAAACACAGAAAAAATGGAACTAGAGTTGAAGGACTTTAAAGGTGCCCAGTAAAGAGAAATTTGTTCAATTTATATAAAATCAATACATTTTATTTGTACATATTAAAAATGAGTTTAATATAAGTTTAAGAACATTTAAAAAGAGTTTAAGAAAATATAAAAATATTTTCCATGCCAACATGATGAAAATTGTATCCAGAAAGGTAATGGAACTGACAAACCCCAGACAGAGTGCCCAAACCTCATTAACGTCTATAGCAGATGTAGCGATTTAAAAAAAAAAAGGGGAAAGCTCTTACTTCTGTCCCAATGCGTGAACACAAAGCCCCTGGCTGCACTTTCAAATGTATCTATCTTACCCTGAAATTATTGGATTGTGAGTGTAATAAGATCCAACTTATTGAGTTATAGTAAAGAGAATAGTAAACTAGTCCTCACAAAACGTGGGACTGTTTTTATTAAAAGTGTGGCATATATTATGTTTAAGCCCCTAGAAACACATTTGACTTTAAGATATTCAACTAGGGTTTTGTGCACATTTAAAGACCAGAAAAGACAGAGAAAAAACATGAGTTGGACTTGATAAAGGGTTCTTCACCCCAAAACATTGTTTGTACCCACCTTTCATGAGGCCCTGGGTTCAGTTTGAGCAAGGTTCTGCTACCTTCAAAGAAGTTCAGATGCCAAACCCTAACTCCACCGAAACCAATGGGAGCCAAATCTGTCAAATTAAAAACGCCCATAGTAGGCAAGGGGGTTTAAAATATAGCAAATGGGAGGGGCACTACCCTGGGGAACATGTACCAATGACATTTACAAAGGAAAAGATTTTAAATTGCATCCCCTTTCTTGACTTCTTTTTTTTTTAAAGAAAAAATATCACAAAATACATAGCAGACCCATAAAGGTCTGTTATGTTTTGTAGGGGAGCTTTGGAGGAGTCTGTGTGTGTGTGTTTTTTTAATAAAGGAAGCCAGCAATGAAGTTTTATTTACCTGCAATTTAAATTGTCATTTCATTTTTGTAAAAAGCTAGATAAATGCATACAGTCCACCGTAAAAAGCATTTTAAGGGGGTACCTCACACCAAAACACAAAAAAATGTAAGGTCACCTTAAACATCCATACCAGACCCTTTATCTGAGCATGCAGTGTAGATTGTTAGAGAAGGGAGGGGTGAGCGTGTGTCCCCCTGAGCCATTTCAGGCCACTTGCCATCAACATGGGGGGACCCTACCTGCCCTTGCCCAGTGGCTGTGGGGGTCTGTGGTTGGGGGGCTTATTGGAATTTAGAAGCCCTCTTTAATAATAATGGGCCCTAGATAGCACACCACCCTACTTTAATAAGTATAGATTACATAGAAAAAAATTCCTACCCCCCCATGTTCAGCCTCATTACAGCGGCTCTCACCTCTTTCATTTAATGTACAAGTATGGCACCCTTAATGTTCTCACCCTTAACATTAAGGGTTTGAACTAACCAAAACAAGAGGGTTAAAGCCTTCAAGACTTTTGCCTCCCTTAACTCTTTCGCTGCCAGGCTCTTAGGAAAATGGACTTCCTGGCCGATTCTGGCCTCCCGTGCGCGTTTGCCCACGCCCGCATGCGCTAATGGCGCCAATAGCGGCCATTTAAGCAGGACAGCACCAGGAAGCAAGTGTTGTTCGTTCTACAATGTTACCACGACTTGTGACCCTGTGTCTGCTCTGAAGTGACTGCATCTGTGACCCCGGCTATCTTTGGACTTTGTTTTCTTTCTACCTGCCCCGACCCCTGGCCTGTCTACGACTTCTCTCCTGCCTGATCCTGTGTACTTCTGCTGCCTGCACGTTGCCGACCCTGCCTGCACCCCGACCATCCGCCTGTCTCATCCTTCTGTACCACATTGCCAGCACATTACCGACCCGGACTGTACCACTACGCTTCTGCCAAGCATGAGCTTCAGCGGACCTTCACCCACCACCAGTGACCAAGTCCAGCCCTCGTGCCCCCCTACGCTCCCGAGCTCCCTGTCTACACTACCAGGGGTTCGTGAACCAGGGCCATAAGAGAGGTTGTCCCCTGCATAAGTCAGACTCGACCACCAGGTACGTGACAGTAACGGACAGCCATGTCTGAGTCTGCGCAGGGGACTTCTCCCATGGGAGACTTATGTGGACACTTGGCGGGACTCACGCAAGCTTTTAAGGGACTACAAAAGGATATACCCATTTGGAGGACAAGATCCGTGAGCTTTCTGTGTCACCCTCAGCCAGTCCTGGCCAGCCTGCCTCACACACCATTGTGGCCTCACCAACCGAGCCTAAGGTGCCTATGCTCGAGCGGTTCGCAGGAAACATTTTGGACTTTCCACAATTCCTGCAAGTTATACTTTGCCCTCCAGCCATTGACTTTCTCCTTGGAAGCCACTAAAGTGGGGCTAGTGGTCTCACTCCTGTGGGAGGAACCCCAGGCATGGGTCCACCGTCTTCTGGAGCAAAGGGCTCCCGAGACTACTACCTTAGATCGCTTCTTCCGAGTCATGGCCCAACTCTACGAGGACCCCCATCAGGCCGCTATGGCTGAAGCAGCCCTCCATGCCCTGCAGCAGGGCTGCCGTATGGCCGAAGATTATGTGTCAGAGTTTTGGCGCTGGAGCGCAGACACCGCCTGGAATGATGCGGCCCTCCACCACCAATTACAGCTGGGTCTCTCAGAGCCACTCCAAGACGAGCTGGCCCACATGGGGGTGCCACCATCCCTCGACGCCATGATTGATCTGGCCATCCAGATAGACTGCCGCCTGCGGGAACACAGAGCTGAGAGACCCGCAGGGCCTGCATGTCTCACCTGGAGGATGCCCACAGATCCCAGGTATCCTGGTCTTAACCCGGACATCGCCTCCTCCATTTCACCAGACCCACCAGAGCCTGTATACATTGGGCTTCCCCGCCCACCAATGACCCCAGAAGAACGACAGCGATGCATGTCGCAGATCCTGTGCCTGTACTGCAGAGGTCCTGGGCACCTGGTCCGGAACTGCCCCACCAAAGCGGGCAAGGGCGCACCTCTTCCTTCCAAAGAATTGATATACCTGCCCAATGACAAAGTTCATCTTCTGCTTCCCATTTCCCTGCAACTCCCCGGTGGAGACATCCAAGTACAGGCAATCATTGACTCGGGTGCGTGTAGCTGTTTTGTCGATGCCACCTTTGCAGCGCACCACCAGATACCCCTTCGACCTAAGGATCACCCCATGCTAGTTTGGCTCGCTGATGGGTCGACCATTAAATCAGGCACCGTCACTCAAGAGACTCTCCCTATACTGCCCGCCACGGAAGGAGGTCACCGGGAACTTCTACGGCTGGACACCATTGCATCTCCACTCTGTCCGATTATCTTGGGCCTCTCCTGGCTATGGGCTCATAACCCTACCATTAATTGGGCAATGGGTGAGGTCCGCTTTGGCTCTCTCTACTGTGCCAACCACTGCCTGATGCAGCCCCGGGAATCTCCTCCATCTGTGCTCGGTCTGAATAGTGATAGTGACCAGGAAAGCCACCTGCTCACCCCAGCACCCTATCACAACTTCCTGGACTTATTTAGCAAAAAAGGGGCTGACATCCTCCCACCACACCAACCTTATGATTGTCCAATTGACCTCTTACCCGGGACCGAAGTTCCCTTTGGTCGGATTTTTCCCCTGTCCGAAGTGGAGTTGGTAGCCCTCAAGGCATACCTGGACGAGAACTTGGCTAAGGGGTTCATTAGACCCTCCACCTCGCCTGCTGGGGCGAGAATCTTCTTTGTTGAAAAGAAGGACCGCTCTCTGAGACCCTGTATAGACTACAGGGACCTTAATTGGATCACTGTCAAATACCGGTATCCCCTGCTTTTGGTCCCAGAACTTTTCCAGAGACTCAGATCAGCAACAGTCTTCACTAAGTTGGACCTCCTTGGGGCATACAACCTGATCCGAATCCGGGAAGGAGATGAGTGGAAAACGGCATTCCACACCTGGTTCGGGCACTTTGAATATCTTATAATGCCGATTGGACTGTGCAACGCCCCAGCTACGTTCCAGCACTTAGTGAACGACATGTCTCGGGACCTTTTGGATCAATTTGTGGTTGTCTACTTAGATGACATTTTAATCTTCTCCCCATCTCTGGAAGAACACCGCCAGCATGTAAAAAGTGTACTTGCCCACCTCCGGCAACACGGCCTGTGCGCCAAAGCGGAAAAGTGTGCTTTCGAATGTACCAACATCTCTTTTTTGGGCTTCCATATCACCACTTCAGGAATCTCCATGGATCCACAGAAAGTTTCAGCTATTCTGGACTGGGTGGCCCCAGTCGACAAAAAGGGAGTCCAGTGCTTCGTTGGCTTCGCAAATTTTTACCGGAAATTTATTAGGGGCTTCTCAGCAGTTATCTCACCCATAACCCAGCTTACCAAGCAAGATGCACACTTCCACTGGACTCCTGAAGCCCAAGAAGCCTTTTCCAGGCTCAAAAAGTTGTTTACCTCAGCTCCCGTCCTGAAGCATCTGGATCCTGCTCTGCCCTATATCCTTGCAGTGGATGCTTCGGAGACAGCAGTAGGAGCAGTTCTTTCGCGGAGACGAGGTCCAAAAGCCTCGCTCCACCCCATTGCCTTCTTTTCCAGGAAGCTTTCACCACCAGAAAGAAATTATGATGTGGGTGACAGGGAACTGCTGGCAATCAAGTCTGCCCTGGAAGGAGCCTCACATCCTATCCTAGTGTTCACGGATCACAAGAACCTTGAGTACCTACGGACTGCAACAAGACTGAAACCCTGTCAGGTACGATGGGCACTCTTTTTCTCAAGGTTCCAGCTGCATATTACCTACCGGCCGGGGAGCAAGAATGTAAAGCCGGATGCTCTATCCCACATGTTTCATGTTCCTGAAGATCATTCACCGCCCGACACTATTTAGCTGGCCCACAGCTTCATATTGACACAGGAAGACCTGCTTACCCGGTTCAGGCGATCCCTTGCGGGTCTCATATCACCGAACTCCGGACTTACATCAAGAAATGGGCTGTGGTGGCACAATGACCGGCTCTACGTTCCACAGGAGCTACGCCCAACCATCCTCAACCACTACCATGATCTCAAATTGGCTGGGCACTTTGGTGGGCGCAAGAAGGCAGAACTACTGTCACAGTCTTTTTTTTGGCCTCACTTAGCAGAAGATTGTAAGAACTATGTGGCAGCCTGTCCTATCTGTGCCATCAACAAGACAGAGAAGTCTAAGGCATGGGGGTTACTTAACCTGTTACCCACTCCTAAACAACCATGGTCCCAGATTTCAATGGACTTTATAGTCAAGCTACCCACCTTCCGCTGGATTCAACACTATTTTTGTAGTAGTGGACTGCCTTACAAAAATGGCCCACTTCATACCTATGAAGGCCACCCCACAACTGCCGAAACTGCGGAAGCCTTCATCAAAGAGGTGGTGCGGTTGTACGGCAAAGTGTAAGCCATCCACAACTCTGCTCCCAGCTACATCACCAACCTTGTCTCAAAATACCAACCTAACCGTCCTCTTCGCTCCTCCCAGGACCTCCTGCTCTCCAGCTCCCTCATCACCTCCTCTCATACTCGCCTCCAAGACTTCTCCCGAGCCTCTCCCATCCTCTGGAACTCCCTACCCCAATCGGTCAGAATGGCCCCAAATCTATCCACCTTCAAGCGATCCCTGAAAACTTTTCTCTTCAGGGAAGCCTATCCTGCCACCACCTAATAACTACACTCCTTTTTTCTCAATCAGCTCATCCCCCGCAGTTTACTGCCCTTTTGTATCATTTAACCCTCCCTCCTAGATTGTAAGCTCTAACGAGCAGGGTCCTCTGATTGCTCCTGTTTTGAATTGTATTGTAATTTGTACTGTCTGCCCTAATATTGTAAAGCGCTGCGCAAACTGTCGGCGCTATATAAATCTTGTATAATAATAATATAATAATCCCTACTAACATTGTGTCGGATGGGGGGTGTAGTTTACATCCCATTTTAGGAAGGCCCTATGCTCCTCCCTGGGTATCGACTTAGCTTTCTCTTCAGCTTACCACCCGCAGTCCAACGGGCAGACGGAGAGGACCAGCCAGACCCTCGAGCAGTATCTCCGCTGCTATTCTTCATATGCTCAGGATGACTGGATCTCTTTACTGCCAACTGCTGAGTTTGCTTATAATAACTCAATTGACTCAGCGACCAAGCAATCCCCATTTTGGGCAAACCTTGGGTACCACCTCACTTTTATGCCTGACTTGCCTACAGAAAGTACTTTACCCACGGCACTGGAAGTCATGGCGGTATGATTATTTCAGAGTTTTGGTGCTGAAAGCGGTACATTATTTTGCATGGAAATTTTGGTGTTTTATATCGTAGGCCTGTAATTCTTAGGAATAACTCACTTAAATCTGTCCAAACAAGAGTCTAGTAGACATCCCGGGTATGAAAAAGTTTGAAACATGAAATCATAAATTATAATATAATAAATAACTAAAAATAATTATAAAAAATAATAACGTAATAGTAATAAAATGTATTCAATGAACTGATTGCGATCTCCCTCGATAACTTAGACAAATTCAGAAAGACCTGGTCATCATGGATCAACTTTCGGACAACCAACGACTACCGAGCTATATATCCATAAACTCACCTAAACACTTCCAGTACTCCTGAAACAGCAAGTAGGTAATAGTACTGTCAAACACGGTAGACCCCCTGACAGTTTTGCAGGGAATCCATAATGCCTTCTCCCCCCCCACCCCCAACCCCCGGCATACAAGCCGCACTACCCCTACTCCCCCCCCTCCCCCATCCTCTTTCTTCTCTTCTTCTGTCTAAAAGTTCAATACATGCTCATCTAAGAAGCAAAATATGTCGAGCTTTGAATGAAAACAATGTAACGCTTCAACCCGACGACCTTTGAGATGATGTCTAATTGTACATATATCCACGCTATGTCACATGATTGCTCTAAAGCTTACGAGGCCTCTACATTGTTTAAAACTGATCATTTCTGTACACTCTTTTACTCGACTAATAAAGTTTTATGGAATAAAAAAAATGTATTCAATAATGTAATCAAACCGAAAACACTGAAATTTGCTCAATTGCAGAATTGTCGCTGTCGTCACTTTCAGTGTCTGATACATTTCCCCAAAAATCAGTATCACTCAATCCTGCAAATGATTCTTATTTACTATCGTTGTTTTCTAGGTGATCAAAAAACACTTTTGATGTAAAGGGACACTTTTTGGTTGCCATGGATATTCTCAAGTTTCCAGGCAGAAAGAATGGCATATATAATACAAAAGTTCATGCAGGGCACTGGGCAAACCACTAGGGACAAAGGGGATGTGAAATGATTTCATACAGTAATGTAATCTTACAGATTACAGTGTACTGTATGTATACTGTGTGTTTCACTTTTTGAATTTGCCGCTGGTCTCCGCCCCGTGCGATGCGACGCTCGCAGGGAATGGAGCCCGGCACACAGAGGCATCGGGCGGAGGACACAGCCCACAGACTTGGCAGGGGACGTCGCTGGATCAAGGGGACAAGGTAAGTAACGCTGCCTTGGATCCAGCGATGCGATCCCGAGTGTGGCTCGGGGTTACCGCTAATGGTACTGAAATTCCACACTCGGGAATACCGCCAGGGATGCTAAAAAGGAAGAATAAACTCCTTCAGGAGACTATTGCTCAGACTCAGGTGACCAATAAAAGGAATTTGGACAAAGGAAGACGGGGAGAACTAATACTCCAACCGGCCCAACGGGCGTGGTTGTCCACAAGGAATTTGAGGCTCTCCTGCCTTTCTAAAAAGATGGGGCCAAGATTCATGGGACCCTTCCTAGTTAAAAGAAAGATCAACCAAGTGGCCTATGAGCTGGAGCTACCTCTGTCACTCCGTATCCATCCGGTCTTTCATTTGAGCTTACTCAAACCGGTAGTCAAGGATCTTTTCCCTGGGCACAACACAGCCCCACCAGAACCCTTCTTGGTGAACGGAGAAGAGGAATTCGAAGTCGAGGCCATCCTCGACTGTAGGAAAAGAGGAGTAGACATTCAGTTCCTAGTTAAGTGGAAAGGCTTTGGACCAGAGGAGAGCTCCTGGGAACCTGAGGAGAACTTACACGCAGAGGAACTGGTCAGAGCTTTCTGGAGAAGACACCCGACCAAGAGAGCCCGTTTGGGCATCCGGAGGCTGCCCCTTGGGGGGGCAATGTTAGGAAAATGGACTTCCTGTGCTTGTCCGCTAATGGTGCCAATAGCGGCCATTTAAGCAGGACAGCACCAGGAAGCAAGTGCTGTCTGTTTTACAGCGTTACCGCGACTTGTGACCCCGTGTCTGCTCTGAAGTGACTTCCTGCATCTGTGACCCCGGCTATCTTTGGACTTTGTTTGCTTTCTGCCTGCCCCGACCCCCCGACCTGTCTACAACTTCTCTCCTGCCTGATCCTGTGTACTACTGCTGCCCGCACGTTACCTACCCTGCCTGCACTCCAACCATCCGCTTGTCTCAACCTTCTGTACCACATTGCCAGCACATTGCCGACCCGGACTGTACCACTACACTTCTGCCAAGCACAAGCTTCAGCGGACCTTTACCCACCACCAGTGACCAAGTCCAGCCCTCGTGTCCCCCTGCGCTCCCGAGCTCCCTGTCTACACTACCAGGGGTTCGCAAGCCAGGGCCGTAAGAGAGGTTATCCACTGCATAAGTCAGATTCGACCACCAGGTACCTGACACAGGCCATGTGCTCCATTTTTACACTCAGGTGGCCAGAACATTTTTGCAATTTTTCCTTTGCTTTATAGCTTTCAGAATTTGTAGAAAAATCCCCAAACCATATCTTTTCTGAAAACACATGACCAGTAGAATAAAAAGAATGTGCTACTGATTTTTAAGGTCTCACGATAGTTGCGCAAATGTATACCAAAATAATATTTTTGTTAAAAATCCACTAAAATCATGATTAGCAGATAAATACACAGCAAATTTTACAATATTCCTACTAAATATAAAATCTTAACCTGTATTCAGTTAATAAATAACAAATATTTGTAACTTTTTAATTGTGCCTTTTTGCGAAATTATGAAAATTGAACAGACACAAAAGTGCAAATATCCAAATTTCTCTAAAAATCTGAAAGTTTTAATTTTTCCCTTAGGGCCGGTTCACACTTGAGCGGCGCGACTTTGCAGCCCGTTCACATCTAGGCAACTTGTCAGGCGACTTGAGTCGCCCGACAAGTCGTCTCAATGCTGTGCAATGGAACCGTTCTAATAGGAGCGAATCGCTTCGCTCCGACTTAGAAAAATAGTTCCTGCACTATTTTCAGGGCAATCTCAGCGCGGCTTGCATTGGCTTCTATGATAGAAGTCTCCTCACAAGCCGCATTGAGATCGCCTCTAGCGGGGCGACTTGCTTCGCCCTGGCAAGTTGCGCCGCTCAAGTGTGAACCGGTCCTTACAGCTTTCAGAATTTGTGAAAGACCCACACAACCGTATATTTTCTGAAAGCATATGACCTTTAGAATAAAAAGAAGGTGCTACTGATTTTTTAGACCCTGTGGTATTTCTGCAAATGTTTATCAAATCTATATATTCGCAAAAAATACACTAAGACCATTATAAGCAGATAAAAACACAGCTAATTTTACAAAATTCCTGCTAAGTCCCTACTAAGTATAAAAGCTTAACCTGCATGGAGTTAATTAATAACAAAAAATAAAATTTTTACATTGCACCTTTTTTTGCAAAATGTTGAAAATCTAACATACGCAAAAATGTAAACATCCAAATTTCTCTAAAAATCTGAAGGTTTTCATTTTTTCCCTTACAACTTTCAGAATTCGTGACAGACCCCCCAAACCATATATTTTCTGAAAGAATATAACCTTTAGAATAAAAATAGGTGCTACTGATTTCGTAGACCCCGCGGTATTTGCACAAATGTTTATCAAAACAATATTGTTGCTAAAAATACACTAAAACCATTATTAGCAGATAAAAACAACACACACTTTTACAAAATTCCTGCTAAATTCCTTCTAAATATAAAAGCGTATCTTGTGTTGAGTTAATAAATGTAAATTTTAAGTTGTGCCTTTTTACAAAATGGTGAAAACCGAACATACACAAACATTTCTCTAAAAATCTGGAGGTTTTCATTTCTCACTTACAGCTTTCGGAATTTGTGAAAGACCCCCAAACCATATATTTTCTGAAGGAATATGACCTCTAGAATAAAAAGAAGGTGCTACTGATTTCTTAGGCCCTGTGGTATTGGCGCAAATGTTTATTAAAACAATTTTGTAACTAAAAATACACTAAAACCATTATTAGCAGATACAAATACACAATTGTACAGCATTTCTGCTAAATTCCTGATGAATATAAAAGTGTTTGCTGTGTTGAATTAATAAATAACAAATATTTGTAAATTTTAAATTGTGCCTTTTTACAAAATGGTGAAAATCGAACATACCCAAAAATTCCTCTAAAAATCTGGAGGTTTTCATTTTTCACTTACAGCTTCAGAGTTTGTAAAAGACCCCCAAACCATATATTTTCTGAAAACATATGACCTGTGGAATAAAAAGGAGATGCTAATGATTTTTTAGGCATCGCGGTATTTGCGCAAATGTTTATCAAAACAATATTTTTGCTAAAAATACACCAAAATCATTAATAGTGGATTCATACATGGCAAAATGTACAAAATTCCTAGCAAATATAAAAATTAAAACTGTATTGAGTTAATAAATAACAAATATTTGTACATTTTAAATTGCACCTTTTTGTGAAATGGTGAAAACTGAAGGTACGCAAAACTGTAAATAAAAAAATTTACTCTAAAAATCCGGAGGTTACCATTTTTCACTTACAGCTTTCAGAATTTGATAAGACCCCTCAAACTAGACATTTTCTGAAAGCACATGACCTGTAGAATAAAAAAGTTCTACTGATTTTTTGGGCCCCTGCAATAATTGCGGAAATATTCATCATATCGATATTTTCACAAAAAATACACTAAAATCAATAATAGTGCACATAAACACAACATATCTTACAAAATTCCTGCTAAATAGGGATGGGCCGGACACCCCCCGGTTCGGTTCGCACCAGATCACTATATTATATTTGGGGATAAAATTATAGTTTTGGCACTTTAATCCACAGATTGCACAATACCAACTTTCCTATATCTGCCTACAGGAGACCTACTTTTCGACAACCTCCACCCCAAAATACTTTAGTCCTCAATAACTGTAAGTTTTCAGTGCCTCTGCCCATACTATCTATAGGGGTATTTCTATTGCTTTTCATTGCAGTGTGCCTTTATCCCCCCAAGCGGAAATCAAAGATCCAGAGGCACGCTATATTATATTAACAGGCTTCCTCCAGGACACTGAAGTCACAATAGTGTCCAACGATGCCCCAAACACCAACCCACTTTTGTTCTTTCCCCACTTGCTGCAGATGGTTGGCTCCCATAAACATGGCATGCCTGCTGCTCTGTGGTGATTTCACTCATGTTCTATACCCTTACCTGGAAAAAAACCCACTTCTGGCTTCCACTAGTCCCACTAAATCATCTTTTTGCACCCTCCTGTACCACCACTGTCTCATAGACTCGTGAATGTAATCCAGCACATTGTCAATACACTTTCTACTCATATCCTCACAACATGTTCTCTAGGATTAACCACATCTTTTTAACCATTGGTTCCATACCTGCTCTCCTCACTTCTTCTATTCAACCCATTGCATGGGCAGACCGCAGTGCAGTTATTATCTTCCTTTTCTTCCTTATTTCCAAAGCCCATGACATCACTTGATGCGTCAATGAGAGGACATTTAAAACGCTCTCATCGACTTTCTTACTCACAACAATTCCCCTGAGATTGTTTTGGTTACATTATGCGAAGCCCATAAACCAGTTGATCAGTGCTCCTTTATAAACGCAGAATCTCATCTTAAGAGGCAGCGACAACAAACCCATTATACTTTGGATCAAATGTTTCAGACATATTTGACACCCTTTCACAATGACCCTTCCATGGACAGAAAACCTCTCTTAGACGAGGCTTGCATATAGCTAGACCTATTTTTAGTTAAGTCAGCTTAAAAGTTCCTTCGCCAAGCAACCCACAAATATTGCACCACAGCTAACAAGCCCGATACTTTCCTTGCTCTAACCCTCCATAGCCTTGATCGTAGCCATAAACCAATTAGTCTGAAAACTGTTCAGCATACTTACACAAGTAACCTGCTCAAGGTTCTTCAAATATTTTTTAAGCACCTCTCTCAAATCTATGAAGCCACATGATATTTTGACGCATCTGTGGCGGACTCTGTTACTGTCTGTAACTCCTCTTCCTTCCCTAACCAAGTCTCAACAAGGGATGAGCCGAACACCCCCCTGGTTCAGTTCGCACCAGAACACTGTGAACAGGCAATAAGTTTGTTCGAATACACTGACCCTATTCAAATCAATGGGACTCGAACAGGAAAAATCAAAAGTGCTCATTTTAAAGGCTTATATGCAAGTTATTGCCATAAAAAGTATATGGGGACCCGGGTACTGTCCAAGGGACATGTATCAATGCAAATTTTTTTTTTAAAACAATCATTTTTTCAGGAGCAGTGATTTTAATAATGATTAAAGTAAAAAAAAAAATATTCCTTTAAATATTGTGCCTGGGGGTCCCTTTAGTCTGCTCGTAAAGTGGTGCATCTGTGTGATGTTTAGAACAGTGCCACAGCAAAATGATATTTTTAAAGAAAAAAAGTATTTTAAACTTGGTCATGGTTGTAATTTATTGCCGGCTCCCAGCAATAGAGATCAAAAATCACTGAAAAAATTTGCATAGGGGTCCCCCAAGATCCAAACCAGGTTCCCCTTAACCACTTCAATACACTGTGTTATATATAATACACCGACTGCACCATATAGTCTGAACTGTATTATATATACTACAGAGACTTCACTCTATAAAATTGTAATGACATGTCCCAGTCAAACACGTGCAGAAAAATTGGGCCTTGGGTGTCGGTGATAGCAGAACACTGTAAACCCTCGCAGTTACTCTCGTTGGGTGCAGGAATGGGTCCTGCTGTTGTAATTTATTTTAAAAATGTAATGACATGCCCCAGTCAAACAGGTGCAGAAAAGTTGGGCCTTAGGTGTTGGTGGTGGCAGAACACTGTAAACCCTCACAGTTACTCTTGTTTGAAGCAGGAACAGGCACCACAGTTGTAATATATTCTAAAAATTGTAATGATATGCCCCGGTCAAACAGGTGCAGAAAAATTGGGCCTTGGGTGTTGGTGGTGGCAGAACACTGTAAACCCTCACAGTTACTCTTGTTTGAAGCAGGAACAGGCACCACAGTTGTAATTTATTTAAAAAATTGTAATGACATGCCCCAGTCAAACAGGTGCAGAAAAATTGGGCCTTGGGTGTTGGTGGTGGCAGAACACTGTAAACCCTCAGTTACTCTCGTTGGATGCAGGAATGGACCCTGCTGTTGTAAACTATTTAAAAAATTGTAATGACATGCCCCAGTCAAACAGGTACAGAAAAATTGGGCCTTGGGTGTTGGTGGTGGCAGAACACTGTAAACCCTTGCAGTTACTCTCGTTGGGCACAGGAATAGTCCCTGCTGTTGTAATTTATTAAAAAAATTGTAATGACATGCACCAGTCAAACTGTTGAAGAAAAATTGAGCCTTGGGTGTTAATGGTGCCCTAAACCCAAAATATTGTTGGAAGCTAGAATCATTAGGATTCAGGAGGAATAGGATAGGCAGCATAGGCAGTCTTCAAGGGATCCAAGACCCCTTGCAAATTCAATCAGTTGCATCAGCATCAGGGGCTTGATAGCTGCTGATTCAAGGCTGATTCATTTTTATAAATGTGAGCCTATCAATGTAGTCTGTGGACAAACGCACTCTTTGATCCATTGCAAACCCTCCAGCAGCACTGAATGTCCATTCAGAAAGCACGCTGGATGCAGGACAGGCCAATAGCTTAATTGCATATTGAGCAAATTCCGGCCAGTGGTCCATCCTCAAGATCCAGTAATTAAATGGATGCTCAGTTGGAAAGGTCTCCAAGTCTGCTCTTGCCTCTAGATATTCCTGCACCATATAATGCAGACGCTGATGATGGTTGCTTGAAGCTATCAGCCCTGGGTGCCGAGGACTGAAAAATTGTTTAAAGGCATTGGTCAGCTGGCCCCCTTCTCCCCCCGCTCTTCCTTTGACTGAAGGAAGCCTCAGAAATAGAGTTGAGCGAACTTCTAGAAGTCCGGGTTCTGCTGGTTCGGCCGAACTTCGGGACAAAGTCCGGGTTCGGGTCCGGACAGAACCCGAACTTTGTCCCGGACCCCGAACCCCATTGAAATCAATGGAGACCCGGACTTTTAGGTACAAAAAGTGCTGTAAAATAGTCCTGGAAGGTCCTAGAGGTCTGCAAAAGGAAGGAAATGTGGGTAAGGGTGGGACAAGTGACCTACAAAGAAATGGGGACAGGGAAATAACTTTAAATATTTTTTAAAAAATAAAAACATAAAAAAAGCAAAAATGGAGATCATCTTCAAAATGGATCTGAAAAGTATTAATTAACATTAGAGGCCATAGAACTGTTCTAAAATCATCTTCAAACTGTGTCAAAAAAGTATAAATAAGAGGGCTTCAAGCCGGCTTGGTCGTCTTGGGCCTGAAGATCTTCAAGCGAGTTGAGATA
>BLSH010025165.1:391436-402356 GCA_018402905.1 Glandirana rugosa | reverse complement strand
TAGAAAATAAGTGTGAAGAAAAATTTTACACACATAGTGAAATTTAGTTTGAGTATGGTTTCTCCCCGGTTTTAGGTAAAGTGTTCTATTCTATTTCCAGATGTATGAAGAAAAGATTGAATGTGTGAAGAACATCTGTTATGGTGCAGAACACATGTGTGTGAATAGCAGATGTGAAATGACTGACGTTTTGATTTAAAGTGATACACACATTTTAAAAAGAAGTGTGAATAAAAGATGTTGAATGATTGACAGTTTGATTTAAAGTGACACACACACTTGAAATAATTGTGCAGAAGAGATGTGCAATGTTTGACAGTTTGATTTAAAGTGATACACACATTTTAAAAAGAAGTGTGAATAAAAGATGTTGAATGCTTGACGGTTTGATTTAAAGTGACACACACATTTGAAATAATTGTGCAGAAGAGATGTGCAATGTTTGACAGTTTGATTTAAAGTGATACACGCATTTTAAAAATAAGTGTCAATAAAAGATATTGAATGATTGACGGTTTGATTTAAAGTGACACACACACTTGAAATAATTGTGCAGAAGAGATGTTCAATGTTTGACGGTTTCATTTAAAGTGATACACACATTTTAAAAAGAAGTGTGAATAAAAGATGTTGAATGATTGACGGTTTGATTTAAAGTGATACACACATTTTGCAGAACAGTGATATGGTTACTCCGGGCGTATTTATACTTTTTGGACATAGTTTGAAGATGATTTTAGAACAGTTCTATGGCCTCTAATGTTAATTAATACTTTTCAGACCCATTTTGAAGATGATCTCCATTTTTGCATTTTTATGTTTTTATTTTTTTAAAAATATTTAAAGTTATTTCCCTGTCCCCATTTCTTTGTAGGGCACTTGTCCCACCCTTACCCACATTTCCTTCCTTTTGCAGACCTCTAGGACCTTCCTGGGCTTTTTTACAGCATTTTTAAGATTTTTCATTAAAATTACCAGAACACCGGACCCGAACCCGGACTTTTTTTGAAAAACCCGGACACCCCAAAGTTCGGTACGGACCCGAACTTTACAGTTCGGGTTCGCTCAACTCTACTCAGAAACACTTTGTCCAGCAGGAGGAAATAGTAACCTCTCAGGATCTGGAAAGGTATTGCACAAACTTTTCTTCAAGTTATCCTGAAGATGTTTCATCCTCTGCTCTCTCTGCGAAGGCAGGATGAGCTCTGCAACTTTACCCTTGCAACGTGGATCAAGAAGGGTTGTCAGCCAGTAATGATCCCTCTCCTTGATACCACGAACCCTGGGGTCTTTTCACAGGCTTTACAGAATCAGGGAGGCCATGCAGTGTAAGTTTGAGCAGACATGAGTCCTCTGGTCACTGAGAATGACATTGACAGGAGTTACCTCCTCCCAGCCACATACAACTCCTTGGGATTCTGGAGACTGAAAACCATCCCTTAAAGACTGCTGTGTGTAATCCTCTACATCCATGCTGACACAATCCTCCTCCTCCTCTTCTTCCTGTGTGCTTGGTGGCCCTGCAGAAATGCTATCTGCATAAAGGGGGCCTTGAGAGGAAAGGAAGTCCTCCTCTTCCTCCCTCTGTTCTGCCTCAAGTGCCCTGTCCATGATTCCACAAAGCGTTTGCTCCAGTAGAAAGACTAGAGGGACAATGTCACTTATGCATGTATTGTCGCTGCTCATCATTCTTGTGGCCTCCTCAAATGGTGACAGGACTAGGGATGGGCCGAACATACCTCCGGTTCGGTTCACACCAGAACATGCAAACAGGCAAAAAATTTGCGCGAACATTCGAACACCATTAAGTGCTAATTTTAAAGGTTTATATGTAAGTCATTGCCCTAAAAAGTGTATGGGGACCCATGTTCTGCCCTAGGGTAGAATGGTATTAATGCAGAAAAAAGATTTTAACTTGATTGTTTTTTCAGGAGCAGTGATTTTAATAATGCTTAAAGTGAAACAATAAAAATGAAATATTCCTTTAAATAGTGTGCCTGGGGTGTCCCCTTAGTCTGCCTGTAATAGGGTGCATCTCTGTGATGTTTAGAACATAGCTAGAGCAAAATGACATTTGTAAAGGAAAAATTGTAATTTATTATTGCGGCTGTAATGTATTGCCAGCTCCCAGCAATATACAGAAAAATCACAGAAAAAATTTGTGTATGGTTCCCTACCCCCCAGTCCAAACCAGGGCCTTTGGGTCTAGTTTGGATATTAAGGGGAACCCCATGTCAAAATGTAAAAAAAAATTGATGTGGGGTCACGGGGGGGTACAATCCAAACTAGACCCTTATCCGAGCATGCAGCCTGGCCAGTCATGATAGGGGGGGACGAATGAATGCCCCCTGAACTATACCAGGCTACATGCCCTCAACATGGGGAGTATGGGTGTTTTGGGGTAGGGGGGCTCTGCGCCCCCCACCTCAAAGCACCTTGTCCCCATGTTGATGGGGACAAAAGCCTCTTCACAACAACCCTGGGCTGTGGTTGTGGGGGTGTGCTGACAGGGGGCTTATCAGAATCTGGAACCCCCTTTAATAAGGGGATCCCAACCCCCCTATGTGAATTAGTATCGGAAACATCGTACCCCTACTACTTCACAAAAAAGTGTCAAAAAAGAAAAAACTACAGGAGACAATTAGGGACAAGTCCTTTTTCAAAAAAAATAAAATAATAAGTGTCCCCCGTTGTAAACCATTGTCAATCACGGCGAGGGACAGACCTGAAAATCCCCCCCAAAAAAACAACAGCTCCTCCTCCATGAAAGGGCTCCGGTCGACTGATCTCTGTTTGTTGTGACACTTTATTTATATGGCAGGGCGGGGCCACTCGGTGATGTACGCACATGACCTGTTCCCTCTGACGTCACATCATGTCAGAAGGGACGGGGGCCACTCGCTTACGTCGCCGGGTGGCCCCCGCCCTGCCATATGAATAAACTGTCATAACAAACAGCGGGCAGTCGGTGGGAGCCCTCCCATGGAGGAGGAGCTGTGCGCACCGTCTGTGCGCAATGCATTATGGAGCGACTCAAACCGCGGGCCCATCCCTAGACAGGACAGTGCATGCATCCTTGATCAGTAGCCACTGGCGTGGCGAAAAAAGCTCCCCTGGGCCTGTCCTGGTGCCATACTCACAGAGGTACTCATTGATTCCCCTCTGCTGTGTGTGCAGTCACTGCAGCATTGCCAATGTTGAGTTCCACCTGGTGGGCATGTCACAAATTAGGCGGTTGGTGGGCAGGTTCAATTCCCGCTGAATGTCAGCAGAGCATTGGCATTGCATGACTGGTAGAAATGACCACAGACTTTTCTGGCCTGCCTCAGAATATTTGTAGAGTTGAGTGAACACCTGGATGTTCGGTGTTTGGTGGGTTCGGCCAAACTTCGGGAAAAAGTCCGGGTTCGGTACCGAACTTGACCCGAACTTTACCCTGAACCCCATTGAAGTCAATGGGGACCCGAACTTTCCTGGAGTCCTGGAAAGTGCTAGTGGACTGCAAAATGATTTTAGAACTATAATCTGTCCCTTACAGCAACAGCAGGAATCTGACCCTATAGGAGTAGGCGATGATTTTAGAACAATAATCTGTCCCTTACAGCAACAGCAGGAACCTGACCCTATAGAACTAGAAGATGATTTTAGAACAATAATCTTTCCCTCTAAGCAGTAGACTCTACCTAGTCCAGTCAGATCATTCTGTAATGCAGGATGAGATCTGCAATCTGTCCCTAAAAGCAGTAGTAGTAGTAATCTCTACCTATCTATCTGTCTGCAATCTGTCCCTCACAGCACCGGCAGCATCCTCTCCCTACACTACACAGAGAGCATGTGACATGCAGCACTAAGTGACTCCAGCTTATAAAGAGGCTGGGTCACATGATGCACTGGCCGATCACAGCCATGCCATTAGTAGGCATGGCTGTGATGGCTTCTAAGGGCAAACCAGTGAAACGCTTGTTGATTGGCTGCCCTGCAGCTATTCAACATGCGTGATCAAATACCCGAACCCAAACTTTTTCTCAAATGTCTGGGTTCGGGTCCGGATCACGGACACCCCAAAGTTCGGTACGGACCCGAACTTTACAGTTCGGGTTCGCTCAACTCTAAATATCTGGTAAGCCTGGGCACCTGGTCAAGAAACACTGCACCACCAAATTCAGGACAAGCATGGAACATGTATGAAGTGTCCGTGTTGGTTGAAGGTTGGAGCCATTGTCGCATACAACCATTCCTGGCTAAAGCTGCTGTGGCACCAACCACCTCTGAGCCTGCCCCTGCAGAGCTGACAGAATTTCTGCCCCAGTGTGGCTCCTGTCCCCTAACAGACCAACTCAAGCACTGCATGGCATCTTTTTAGCCAGATTGCCCTAGAACTCTTTGCGGGCACTGCTGGTTCGAAGGACACTGCAGCAGAAGAGGCCACAGAGGAAGAAGAAGAGAATGGGGTGGAGGAAGCAGATGTGGCAGAAACAACACCATTTTTTTGGAGGCGTGGTGGCAGAACTAGCTCCAACACCAAACCCTGTCCTGCTTCCTTCCCAGCTGCCAGCAGAGTTTCCCAGTGTGCTGTGAAGGAAAGGTAACATCCCTGACCATGTCTGCTGGACCATGAGTCAGTGGTAATATGAACTTTGTTGCTGACCGCCCTGTCCAAGGAGGCCAAAACAGAATGGCCAAAACATTGTCTTTCACATGAAAGTAAAGAGCTGGAATGGCCTTACGTGAAAAGACTGTATTTTTGGAACCTGCCACTGTGGTTAACAGCTAAAAAGGCAGCAATTAGGGTGCTAGCAATTTGGCCATGCTGGCAAGCTATCTGAGAATGTGGGTGGCTGGGACAGTATTTTTAATATGGTTCAGCAACTGGGGTAGGGAAATTTGCCTGCTGACATCAACTGGTGGTGTACTGCTAGCAGATTGGGTGCAAGTACTTGTGGCACCCATTGCTAGACATTCATTCCTCTCAGTGCAGGCCTGGAGATATAGTAGGGGTTGAGGTCACAGATGAGGAGCAAGGAGAAGTCCGCTTTGTTTTATGATGTGGGTCTTTGAGGTGCTGTTGCCAATGGACTGCATGGCAGGTTGTCATATGTCTTGTCAAGCATGTAGTGCCCAAGCGGCTGCTGTTCTGGCTGCGCTTGATCCGCTTCAAACATAGATTGCAAACAACAAAGGTGTGATCTACTGCCCACACCATTGAAGTTTTGGAAGTCAGTGGGGAATCAGCAGCGCCCTGCACCTGTGTAGCTCTGTGGTGTGATGCAATAGGATGGCTGCCCTTAAGCTGGCCCCTGGAGGACATCCTGCCTCACTGGATTTGTGCCTCCTTCCCCTCTCTTCTCTCAGGCACCCAAGTACAGTCAGTGCCCTCATCATCCCCTCTCTCTCCTCATCACTGGAGCAAACTTGACAGTATGCTTCAGCTGGGGGAACATTACTGCTAGTTTCTTGTCCTTCTGTGGCACCCCCTTTCTCTAGGCACATGTTACTCCCTTCTTCAACCTGGGAAACAACATTGAAGCCTTCAAATTGCTGCGCATCCTCCATCAGCATGTAACCGCACTATGGTCGAATAATTCTGGTGACTCCTCCGTGGATGATGGCGGGACTACGGAATGAGTAACTGTGGACAAGGAGCGGGTGGAATACGCCGCTTTGGCAGCTGTGTTAGAAGACAAATTTGTATTAGCCTGGGTGACAGGAGGGTGAGGACGGCTTAGTTATCCACTCCACCAACTCTTCTGCATGTTGTGGCTCAAGAACACAGCCAACATCAGAAAAAAAAAGGACAAGCGTGACCCGCCTGCAGAGGATGCACCATGTCCGCCACCACCACTTTTCACTGTAGACACAGAGGCTTCTTGACCACTTTTAGTGGCCTGGGAGCGTCTTCCTCTCCTTGGTGGCCTTCTGGACATGATGGGGATTCTTTTAAACATTGCACTAAACTGTGTTATATACTGTACACCGCTGAATGCACTATATATAGTCTACACTGAATGCAGTATATATATATATATATATATATATATATATATATATATATATATATATTCTTACACTGCCTGAATGGACTTTATATACTATACACAGAATGAGTAGTATATATAGTCTACACTGAATGCAGCATATTTTATGCATACAGTATCTCACAAAAGTGAGTACACCCCTCACATTTTTGTAAATATTTTATTATATCTTTCCATCTGACAACACTGAAGAAATTACACTTTGCTACAATGTAAAGTAGTGAGTGTAAAGCTTGTATAACAGTGTAAATTTGCTGTCCCCTCAAAAAAACTCAACACACAGCCATTCATGTCTACACCGTTGGCAACAAAAGTGAGTACACCCCTAAGTGAAAATGTCCGAATTGGGCCTAAAATGTCAATATTGTGTGTGCCCACCAATATTTTCCAGCACTGCCTTAACCCTCTTGGGTATGGAGTTCACCAGAGCTTCACAGGTTGCCACTGGAGTCCTCTTCCACTCCTCCATGACGACATCACCAAGCTGGTGGATGTTAGAGACCTTGCGCTCCTCCACCTTCATTTGAGGATGCCCCACAGATGCTCAATAGGGTTTAGATCTGGAAACATGGATCACTTTTTACAACCTCTCATGAAGAAGATGCCCTCTCTTTTGCAGGACATGAAAGATGTAATCAACCTATTCAATGGGATACAAATACAGGACAATAGCATCTTTGCCACAGCTGATGTGGCATCTCTGTATACCTGCATCCCGCTCAGGAAAGGCTTAGATGTGGTTGAATATTTGCTATCTCACGACACTACCACCCCAAGACCACAGAAGAAGTACATCATGGAACTAATAGAGTTTGCGGTGACTTATAATTACTTCTGGTTCGGTAACAAATTTTATAATCAACAAAAAGGTGTTGCAATGGGGGGCAAAGTTTGCCCTCAGCTTGGCAAATTTATTTATGGCCAAGTGGGAAGAGAACGTCGTCTATACCCAAAGATGGCCCCAACTGGGTTTGTGGGCCAGGTATATTGATGACGTCCTCCTTTGGAATGGTACCAAGGATGAACTGTCCCAGTTTTTTAGAGACCTCAACTCGAATGATAGAGGAATATCTCTCTCATACGAGTGCAGTAGGTCGTATATACATTTCCTTGACCTGGAAATCTCAGCCAATAATGGAAAAGTGACTTCTCGCATTTATTTTAAACCCACCGACAGGAATGGCTACATCCCCACAGATAGTTGCCACCACCATTCATGGCTGAAGTCTGTACTTTGCAGCCAATTTCTCAGGTTAAGGAGGAACTGTTCAACACATGACTTCGAAACTCAGGCGAAAATCCTTAGGGATAGATTTTTGGAGGTTATGAGGAGGAAAATATTGAAAAAGAAATGAAAAGAGATCTTGAGGAAGATAGAACTACACTACTTGATGCTAAAACCAAAGATAAAGCAGAGAAAGAGAATGAATTCAAATGGTCTTTCTTCACATCCCTCTCGGTTCAACACAAACAGGTCTATAACATAATCAAAAGACATTGTAACATTCTCCAGAATGACCGGGTACTCGGGCCTTTATTACCTGATCAGACTAAAGTTATATACAGAGGAGCACCATCCTTACGGCATAAGGTGGCCCCTAACATCCTGGAACCTCCAAAAAAAAACACCTTCTTCCATGATCTCAAAGGTTTTACGCCTGTCATAGGTGCAGAGTGTGTAAACTCAATGAATACAAGGATAGGAAGATGTTACAGTTCCAATCCACGGTGACCAATAGGGTCTATTCCATCAAACACTTCCGCACCTGTGAAACCAAAAACGTGGTCTATTTACTTACCTGCCCTTGCGAGAAACAATATGTGGGGAGAACCATTAGGACTTTTTCCATCAGAGTCAGTAAACACATTACAAATATCCTGAAGGGTAAAACCAACCACAGAGTCCCCAAACACTATTTGAAATTTCATGACAAGAACCCTAAGGGCACCACGTTTCCTGTCATTGATAAGTACATCCCCCCATAGAGAGGAGGTGACCTCAAGCGGGGGTTATCCCAACAGGAAGTGTATTGGATCTATGAGGGAGTTTCTTTCCATATGGCCTAAACGTTGACTGGGACATCAATTCCTTCATTAACAAAGCCTGAATCCACCTTAATATGTAGTGTCCTTCTTTTCCCCCCTCCCTCTATTTTGTTTTCAGTCCTAATTTACCATTTCTCTCTTTATATCCAGAATGTATAATTTTGCAATTCACACTCTACATTGATTAATTACTCACAACTAGGGAATATCAGATTTATTCCTAACACTCATCTGATATTACTTCCCCTCTTTTACCACTTAGGGACAGTTCAACTTTAATTCTAGTTACAAATAGAGTTGAGCGGACACCTGGATGTTCGGGTTCGGCTGATCCGGCCGAACTTCACGAAAAAGTTTGGGTTCGGTACCGAACTTGACCCGAACTTTACCCCAGGACCCCGAACCCCATTGAAGTCAATGGGGACCCAAACTTTTCGGCACAAAAATGGCTGTAAAAAAGTCCTGGCAAGTGCTAGAGGGCTGCAAAAGGAAGTAAAACCAGCAGGAACCTCTCCCTTTAGAACTAGAAGATGATTATAGAACAATAATCTGTCCCTTACAGCACCAGCAGGAACCGGACCCTATAGGAGTAGGCGATGATTTTAGAACAATAATCTGTCCCTTACAGCAACAGCAGGACCCTCGCCCTATAGGAGTAGGCGATGATTTTAGAACAATAATCTGTCCCTTACAGCAACAGCAGAAACCTCTCCCTTTAGAACTAGGAGATGATTATAGAACAATAATCTGTCCCTTACAGCAACAGCAGGAACCTGACCCTATAGAACTAGGAGATGATTTTAGAACAATAATCTGTCCCTCAAAGCAGTAGACTCTACCTAGTCCAGAATCAGATTGATCTGTAATGCAGGATGAGATCTGCAATCTGTCACTCAAAGCAGTAGACTCTACCTAGTCCAGAATCAGATTGTTCTGTAATGTAGGATTAGATCTGCAATCTGTCCCCCAAAGCAATAGTAGTAATCTCCACCTAGTCCAGAATCAGAGCGTTCTGTAATGCAGGATGAGATGTTATTAATATCTGCAATCTGTCCCTTACAGCGCCGGCAGCATCCTCTCCCTAGACTAGCCTGAGACCATGTGACATGCAGCACTACGTGACTCCAGCTTATACAGAGGCTGGGTCACATGATGCACTGGCCAATCACAGCCATGCCATTAGTAGGCATGGCTGTGATGGCTTCTAAGGGCAAACCAGTGAAACGCTTGTTGATTGGCTGCCCTGCAGCTATTCAACATGCGTGATAAAATATCCGAACCCAGAACCCGAACCCAAACTTTTTTTCAAATGTCCGGGTCACGGACACCCCAAAGTTCGGTACAGACCTTTACAGTTTGGGTTTGCTCAACTCTAGTTACAAACAGTTATAATTTCTTCATTTTATAATAGTGTTGAAGGGTCTATCAAAATGTTACCATTGATGTAAATAATTGTCTCCCTCCCAATTTTAAGGGTTAATGGTTTTATTCCAGGTACTTATATGCCGTGAACTCCATTTACTGAGTCAGCTTGACTGTACAGTTTTGACCTATTGTCAACTGGGATTAACCTCTTGATTAACATTTATTGTATTTTAATGTCCATGTGTGAACTTTTACACAACTTTTGAAGGAAAAATGCTTTAAAAATGTGATGTTTATATAAATACTGAATGTACAATGGATCGCTCTTTGGCTCCGTATTACTTCTGCCTTTCAAAACGAGGCTTGGCTACTAGTTCCACCTAAGACTGGACGTCATTTTCGGCCTGAGCGCAAACGTCACTTCCGGTTCCCGAAGCGAGACGTGGAGCGCACGTTGGAACGCACGCTGCACCGCCATGTTTGCTAAAGACAGAAGTAGCGGCAGTCCAATTTACAATGAATGGAACTGACACACAGTATATAAGAGCGGCTTTTTGGGGGTTGGTGACCCCAAGATGAAACACGTCGGATGTTGCTGACCCCAGTTTGCAGCGCTGTTCTTTCTGACATTTTTGGAATTCTGGATGTTTTCACTTGTTTTTTATTCCCTCTGTTTTTATATTGATTTTATATTGCTTTTATTGGATTTGGGCATTCCTAGTCCTATCCTTCAATAAAGCCCCTTATAAGATTTTTTTTTTTTTTTTTTTTACTTTCAAAAAATTTTTATTTCAATAATATGCAAGACAGGAAAGTTTACAAGAGAAGAAAACCATCATCAAATGCAAATACAAAGAGGTAATGTGGCATCAAAGTTACCTTAAATGTAATGCCTAACCCTTGTCCCATCCATAACAGGTGATTTCAGGGTGGAGAAAAGTATGAATCCCTGTTGTTAATTGGGCAGAAGCGATGGACTTAAGATCTTCCCGACTACAGGCACCCCATGAAGGGATCAAGCTGTGCTCGGAGGGGAGTTAGTATTATGATAAGGTAACATATTATCAATAGTCCATTATCAGTTTCAGCTGAAGGGTTAATAATAGGGAGAGGATAGGAGGTATCCTTGAGACGTGGCTGTTTAGAACTTGCAGTTAACAATTAGGCTAGATAAAAAAGGGAGCAAGAAACATAGATGGTCTAACGAACTGGAAAATAACAATAAAGAAGAGGGAAAGGAAGAGAAATAGGGTAGAGAAAAGGAGAGATTAGAGATGAGCACCTTTCGTTAGGTCTGGTCTGTTCTGTGCTAGGTTGAGTCCTGGAACGAAAGAAACACCTATATATGCTGCCCAGGGTTCCCAGATCCCTTCAAATCTATTGGTAGTGTCTGAAAGGATGCTAGCCAGCCTTTCCTGAGATGACTATTACCTGATAACTATTATACAATGGAATAGTATTATGATTGAGGGGA
>BLSH010025165.1:369420-387624 GCA_018402905.1 Glandirana rugosa | reverse complement strand
TCCTTTAGTTATAGGTATTGGGTTAGAAAGGTATCCTTGTAACCTTATTTGTGCTGAGGGGGACGAGTATAGGGCCCTTATGACTCCCATGAAGCGTTGGCCGAATCCCCATTTCTCCAGAATAGTAAATATGTAGTTCCAAGACACTGAGTCAAAAGCCTTCTGGAGATCTAGAGATAGGACCATGCTTCGCTGCTTATCGCCACCCTCCTTGTAGAATAGATATCAGGTCGATAGCTCTACGTGTCTGATCTGGGCCCTGTCTACCCGGGATAAAGCCTACCTGGTCTTTGTGAATATAGGAATTTATAAAAGAGGCTAGCCTATTAGACATGATTTTTGTTAGAATTTTAATGTCGTTGTTGATCAGCGAAATGGGTCTATAGTTGCCAACCTCTTCAGGATTTTTATTAGGTTTTGGGATAACCGTTATATATGCCAGGTTGAGTTGGGGATCCAAGGGGAAACCTGCGTTTTAAGGTTAAAAAATGTTGTCATATGGGGGATAAGTGTCTCGGAGAAGGCCTTGTAATAAGGTATAGATAATCCATCTGGACCTGGGGCCGATCCTTTTCTGGTGTTCTTAATGGCGTCCGAGACTTCTGCCTCAGTAAAGTGAGCTTCTAATAGTTGTTTGTGTTCGGTTGTCAAGGACGGGAGGGGAATGTCTTTTAGGAAATCTGTGAGGGAATCAAGAGTATTCCCTTTGGCGGCACTGTACAGGTCAGAGTAAAACTTATGAAAAGTATCCAAAATTTTCTTCGGATTCGAGGAAAGGCCATGACCTGGGACTCTAATTTTGGGGAGATGGTATTGACGATATTTGGGGGAGAGTCTGGCTGTGAGCATTGAACCCGGTTTGTCGTTATGTGTATAGAATTTCTGACCGCTCCAGCGGATTGATTTCTCAGCTTTGGTCGTTAAGGCCATATTAAGCTTTAGCCTTGCTTTATCTAGTTGCTCAGTAAGAGCTTTGGAGGGTCTAGCTTTATGTAAAGCCTGTAGCGGCGCGAACGATTTTTCCAGCTTGATCAGCTCCGCCGTTCTTTCTTTTTTGATTAATGAGGCTATTTGTATTATCTTTCCCCTAATAAAGGCTTTGTGAGCAGCCCAGAGGACTTCCGCTGAAGTCTCAGCTCTGTCATTGAGTAGAAAGAATTCCTTGAGAGATTTATTAATTTCAGAGACCCTAACAGGGTCGGCCAAGGGTGATTAATTTAGTCTCCACTGTAATTGTTTTGCAAAATTAGGGTCGGAACGTAATTGCATGAGGACTAAGGAGTGGTCAGAGAGTGTAGTGTCAGTTATCTTAGAGTTTAGTATTAGCGGAGTAGTGTGAGGTTGTACTAGAAGGTGATCTATGCGTGCGTATGAGTTGTGAGGATGAGAAAAGTGAGTATAGTCCCTCCTGGTCGGGTTGAGTTCCCTCCATACATCAGATAGATTAGATGCGTGAAGCATTTTGGCCAATTTTAGGCTCGCTCTAGTCGGGCGCGTCAGTTGGTGTCCCAGTGGTTTGGATTCATCGAGGCTTTGGTCAAAGGCAATATTAGAATCACCTCCCATGATGACCCTGCCTTCTAGGTGCGGCTGGATAGTATCGAGCAACGTTTTAAAAAATTGGGGTTGACCCTTGTTAGGGGCGTAGTAAGATACAAAAGTGTATATAATCCCGTCAATGGTGCCCTTTACTATTATGTATCTCCCTTCTGGGTCTTTAGTTTCCCCGAGGAGGGAGAAGCCACAAGATTTGGAGAATAGAATAGCTACTCCCTTGGTTTTGGATTCCGCGTTAGCCGTATAGAAAACTGGAAAATGTGAGTGGAGGAATTTGGGGCTGTACCGTATGGGGAAGTGGGTTTCTTGGACTAAGATAACATCCAATGTAAATGATTTGTACTGGGAGAGCACTTTCCTCCTTTTTACAGGAGAATTTAGCCCTTGGGCATTGTGGGTGGCTATTTGGAGACATTTGATAGGTGCCTTAGCCATGGAGCATGTGGGAAAAAGAGCTTATATCTACTGCAGCACTCACCCATGGACTGAAGACCCCTAGAGGGGTGGTGAAGATTCCAGTAGGGATCGGGAACCCCAGACCGCAACCAGCAGACCAGGAGGCATCTGTACTATAAAGGTTGATTAGGTGCTTCATCAAGGAGGACAGGAGAGGAGGAAAAAAGGTGAAGAGAGAAAAACTGTAGGAACAATTACATCCACAAATCGCTATTGGGATCGGTGTCAAAGGGGGATAGGGTCTCCCCTGTGGCATCGTCCCTGCCCTCCTACTAGGGGAGCAAACAACAACCTGAGAATGGGAGAAATAATTGTCTGAACCAAAACGATCAGGCATCTTAACCCCAGGAGTTTCGAGAAAGTCCCAGGTGTAAGCGGAGGCACATGGGGGCTTACCCCGGCCATGTCGACCTTGAATTAAGCTATAACTTTACAAAGTGAGCGGGGGGACCCCGAGCAGTTAAATGTGTTGATAACTTAACATAGAGTCTTAAAGTTCAGCTTCTAGTTGGAATCATGTGAGCTTCTATCACAATAGATACAGAGCTAAAGATAAGAACTTTGCAGAACCGGGAGATCCATAAAAGAACATTCAGAGAGCTAATAAACAATAAACAGGAACGGGGAGCAACCTAGCTCCAAGTATATGGCTTTCTCTTAAGTGGGAGGAAGTTGTTTCCAAAACCAAAGAGAAGGCCTAATCCAAAACGTCAGTGTAAACAAACCCAGATAGGTCAGCTGATGAATCAAGGGGGTCGGACTTCTTTGGCCTTCTTGTTCTTGGACTTAGACCAAAGTAGAGAAACGGGGCTAGAGGGGAGTGGTCTCTTGATTTGTGAACCAGTCGGGTCTGTGAGATCCATTGGTGATTCATTGGAGATTAATTTATGTTGCAGAAGGAGTTTTTCCCCCTCTGCTAGGTTTGAGAAGGAGAACATTTTCCCCTTTAGGTTGAATTTGACCGCGAACGGAAAAGCCCACCAATACTTTATCTCAGCTCGTTGCAGGATTAGGAGATGCGGTTTGAGAGTTCTTCTTTTCTGGATGGTGTTGGGGGAGAGGTCCGCAAAAATTTGAACTTGGTGCCCCAAACAAGTAATGGGAGAGTTGGATCGTGAAGCCCTCATTATCTCCTCTTTGACGACATAGTAGTGCGGTTTGACTATGATGTCCCTCGGGGAGCCATCCTTTCTTGGGGGACCTAAGCCTCTATGAACTCTGTCCAGCTCTAGTCTGTGTTTAGCTACGTTCGGAATGATTGTTTTAATCAGGTCCTGTATAGAGGGGATGACTTTGGTGATGTTTCCCGGGAGGCCTCTCACTCTAAAATTGTATCTTCGTGACCTGTTTTCCAGGTCATCTATTCTTGCTAGGGCTATGTCCAGTTGGTCCTTAAGAACTTGTAGGTGGTCAGAGTTTTGGTTGGTTCTGGCCACGGTGAAATCCAGTTTTTGTTCAATTGCGTCCATTCTGGATCCTAGCATAGAGAAATCTGCTTTAATATCCCCTGCGATTTTGGCTGCTGTATTCGCCAATCCCCTTTCCAAGAGGTTAGAGAATTTATTGAATAAATCCGCTGTGTTTAGGCCAGGGTCTTGATTCGTGGGGCTAGTATTGTTCATTTCATGCTGGCATAATGGGGTGTGGGTCATCGGTGTGAAAGGAGAGTCTTCCATTGTGCGGCGTAGGAGAGATTCTGTGGAAGCTGGGATATTTATAGAGGTTGATGAGCGGGTATATTAGACCCCGGAGTGAGTATGAGGGTGGCTGGAGAGATAACTGGTCGACTCTCCAGTGGGGTTTCTTGCGATGTGGGGATTACGGGGGCCCCTAGAGAGACCATATCCGAGGGGGGGGGGCCTGTTTAGGCTCAGTGAAGAGGTTAATAAGTGCTCTCCTAGCTGTCGTTCCCTGCATGCGGGGAGTTATTAGGGACTCACTACTGATGGCAGGCCTGCTGGCTAGTATGTATTGTCAGAGCCCCTAAATCCAAGTGAAGTTGCTCACCTCCTTGGTAGTTGCTTAGAGTGGAGGATGGATGGATAGTGTGCTTATATTGTCCTTTAGGCTTTAATGGCGGCCATCTTGGTCCACCCGGTTTTTAACTGCCGCTGTCCTATCGACTGTGGTGAAGCTTGGGGTTGATCCTTCTCAGCTGTGTGGAGGTTTATGCCTCCTTTTAGCTCTGAATGGGGAGTCCGGATAGGCTTACCCTGCTTCCTGGGGTCTGAGCAGTGTGTTAGGCCGCTGCCGCGGCCATCTTGGTACACCCTGTCGGAGCAGGGCGGGTGGTCCACAGGCTTGGGGCTGCTTTGCGGGTCGCTCTCTGGACCTCCGCGGTGCGCTCGCTGTTGGGGGGGATTATCCCATCCCTTCCTGGGTCCCTCCTGTGTATGCTGGCAGTTTTAGAGAGCCGATGGCCGGGGTAAGCGCGGAGCTCCTGGATCAGTCGTCCATCTTGGAGCTCCCGCGCATGCGCACTCCCCCCTTATAAGATTTTATGCTACGTGAGGCTTTTTTTCCCTTTTATACACCCAATTTGTGGCCGGTGTACAACCCCTAAGGACGCCTATAGGATGACCCCCCAATAAGCCCACATGCGATCCTCCAGTGGTGCGCATGTGACGATTCTATTGGATCTCCTGCTGCGAGAGGTGTCTCCCAGCTCTATATATGTTCAGGCTTGAATATATTGGTTTCTGGTAAGCCTTTCATCTAGACCAGTGGTTCTCAACTCCGGTCCTCGGGACCCCCCAACAGGTCAGGTTTGCAGGATAACTGAAATACATCACAGGTGATATCATTTGCTGCTCAGTGATTGCAGTATTCTAGTCTGCATCTCCCCAAGGTAATACTGAAAATCTGGCCTGTTGGTGGGTCCCGAGGACCGGAGTTGAGAACCACTGATCTAGACGCTGTTGGATCACACAGAGTTTTGAATGTCACTCACTTCATCTCACCAATCACTTCATTGGATTGCCAACTTTATTTGAATTTGGACTGTATAGATGAACTCACTTGCATCAGTTTTGCACATATAATATATTGGGATTTTCTATCCTTGCACATTTTTTGCATTTTTGCACAATTCCTCACTTATTTTGAATCTTTTCCGAACTTTTAAGGACTAACAAATGGGAAATATTTTTTCATCATAAATAATTATTTATCATATGTGCCATACTATGGTTGGATTTTGAATGTATTTATTTTCTTTGCACTTGCACTTTAGTTGGTTCATTTAATTATAGGTTATCTACATATCCGTCCCTTATCCCTAGGCTTAAGCGCTACACTTCTGGTATAGGATGACTTCTGGTATAGGATGTTGCAGAAAGGATCTCGTTATATTCAGTCACATCCCTGGTAACTTACGTGGTCAGAATATTCCCATAAAAGAAAATCTCACCATAGTGTAATATTGCCTTTGTATTTTAATAGGTTAAAAAGTGATGCAGCTCACATTAAACACTCGTGATTCCTGAACAGCGAGGTAACGTCAGCATGTTCCTTCTCCAGATGTGTTTCATCATCAAAAGACGTTGTCCTGGGTCACCTTTTTTTAATTTTTAATTTAATTTGTAGCGCGGCTCTTTTACTTTATTATTTCTGTTATTTGCGTGTGTCGCAAATTTAAGCTTCAGCTTTAAGGGAACATTGGGTTAAATTAGCGTGGTAAAATCTACTTACAAGGTTGACCTTATATCACTCTGTGTCTTATATTGATACAGCTTTATGTTGCTAAATTTTTTACTTTAAACTTTCAATAAATATTTTAAACATGAAAAGTTAAAATTCAAAAAATGTAGTTGTAAATCCATTGTCAATCAAAAACTCCTATTGCCACTGACTCACTGTAAAAAACCTCAACAACCCAGCTCACACAAACAATTCTGACTAAAATACTAGCCATATGACAGCTTCCCAGCTATATAGAGGAAAGGGCAGGGACAGTGGTGGTATCATTGCCCAAAAATAGCCATGCCTGCTGCCGGTACTGGATATACACATCCCACTGACAATGTTCCTGCTGAAACATCAGTCCCAGCCATCTTCTTTGGGCAACTGCACCCCTGGAACCACAGGTACTCTTTTGTACTCTTTTGTTCACTCTTTTTTCAGCCTCATTAACTTCCTGGCCAGTAAACATAACATTGGGGTTTATTTACAAAAGCTGGAGAGTGAAAAAAACAGGCTCACTTCTGGGTGGAAATCGGCTCCTAACCTGAGCTTTTTCAATCAAGCTTTGGAAATAAAACCTGGAAGCTGGTTTCTATGCAGAAGTGAGCCTGATTTTGCACTCTCCAGCTTTTTTTTATTTTAAAGACATGTTTAATAAGTTTATGGAGACAGACATACACAAAAAACAACCACTCTCCAGCTTTAGTAAATAAACCCCACTGTGTATAATTTCCTTGTGGTAGCCAAATACTGATAGGCCTGTTTGGCATAAGGGAACAGGATCTGCTATAGGTGAAGATACAGTAAGCTGAATTCCAAAATACCTTGTCATTTTGTGGGTGTTTATACTTTCCTGGCCCTTCAGAGCCTCTGAAAATGTGATAGGAAGTCAGGAAATCAGATGTGTAATTTACAGTATGCCCCTTATAAGCCTGAGGCTGGGTTTACACTATTGTGAATTGGATGCAGATTTCCGCATATCCAATTTGCATGTCAGGAGCCTGTGACCTGCTTTCAATGGAACTGGTTCACCTAGCTCTGGGACGGCTGCAGAGTGAGTTGCACAGGAGTCCTGTGCTTTTTCTGGTCCATTTCAGGTTGGAATTCAGCCAAAAATTTGAGACCTGAAATAGTGAACAGGGATGCACTGCATTCCTGTTGTGAGCTGCTCTGCACGGCAGTGTCAACCCAGCCTTAAGGTGCTCATTGATTTTGGTCACCTCTATGGGGCTAGACTGAAAAATAGTATGCCCGTGCTGTGTGTGACAAAAATATCTTATTATAAATAGCAACTGTGTGTAAAAACTGCATGTTCATTTTCTTTCTTCATTAACCACTTCAATACTGGGCACTTTCACCCCCTTCCTTCCCGGACCAATTTTCAGCTTTCAGCGCTGTCGCACTTTGAATGACAATTGCGCGGTCATGCAGCACTGTACCCAAATGAAGTTTTTATCATTTTTTCCACACAAATAGAGATTTCTTTTGGTGGTATTTAATCACCTCTGGGTGTTTTACTTTTTGCGCTACAAATTAAAACAAATTTTCAAAAATAATGTATTTTTCTTCATTTCTGTTATAAAATTTTGCAAATAAGTAATTTCCCTTCATAAATTTTGACCAAAAATGATACTGCTATATTTCTTTGGTAAAAATAACCCAAAGAGGGTTTATTTGGTGTTGGCGGTGATGGCGGACAGACAGATATGTTGTGCACTGTGACAGATGTGATGGGACATATAGATGTTTTGGGGACTGTGACAGATGTGATTGGGACAGACAGATGTTTTCTGTATGGTGACAGATGTGACAGGGACATACAGATGTTTTGGGGACTGTGACAGATGTGATGGGGGACATACAGATGTTTTGGGGACTGTTTTATGGGGACACTGACATGTATCTGGACAGGGGTATCAGTGATGCTTGGTGCACTGTGTTGAGGGCGATCTGTAAGAGCTCTCTGTATGAAATCATCTTCATACGGAGAGTTGTCACAGAGCTGCAGCTTTCCCCTCTCCCCCCCGCACTGAGCTCTCACTGAGCTCAGTGGGGGGGAGAACTGTCACAGAGGCACGTGTCTCTGTTTACATTGTGATGGCTGTGATTGGACACAGCCGTCACGTGATTGGGAGGCCCAATCACAGCTCCCATATCCTGATCTGTGCTCGGCTGGATCCTGTGATCATAATGATCACAGGATCGAGCCGCAGCACACCTCGTGGCCGCGCTGCGAGCACCTGTTCTGAAGGACGTACCTGAACGTCCACTCAGTACAGTGAGGCTCCCAACCGGCCGTATATGTACAGTGGCCAGGTGGGAGGTGGTTAAAAATAAATGTGGCAAAAAAACTGACCTCACCATGCCTTTTAGCAAATACCTTGAAGTTTCTGTTTTCCAAAATGTGGTCATTTTGTGGGTGTTTCTATTGCCCTGGCATTTCAGGGCCTCTGAAAATGTAATAGGTAGCCAGGAAGTTGGATGTGTCATTTATGCCCCTTGAAAGCCTAAAGGTGCTCATGGATTTTTGGCCCCTCTATGTGGCTAGGCTGTGAAAAGTGTCACATTTGTAGTATTTCTTTACTATCAATTTGATTTCATGGGACTTTTCAGGTAAAATGTTTGATAGACATAGATCATAAAAATATTATTTTTTATTATGTACAATTTAAAAAAGGGGCAGGAGACCTTGGAGATGTGGCAATCTACTTGAACTACATGGGAGAAGTCAAAGATCACTGAGCACAGTGTTGCCCATGTTGCTCAATGTCACCTCCTCACCCGATCTAGGCTGCATTCACACCAGTCCGGTGCTGAGAAGGGGCGGAGCCACCATTGGGTGGCTCCTGTCCGTTCTCTCAGTGCAGCAGCTGCAGGGAGAGGGGCCGCGAGCAGGGGAAAATATCCCCATTCAGTGTGGAGCGCATCTCCGTGTTAGATGCGCTCCCATTGAACACAATTCGCTGGGAATTTGCACCGCATTGCACAGAAAACGCACACGTTTTCCTAAATGAAAAAAGTCTCCATATTGCAAAGTTGACCAATCAATTAGCAACGCCCAGTGAACTTCATGCACTTTGTGAATCCGCCACCAGATAATAAAAGGCTTACCAGACCCAGCTGGAAGCCAGGCATAACATTGAAATTTCTGGGTTAATCATTCAGCAGATCTTCACGGCACTAGGGATGCCACACAGCCATTTTCACAGCACCAAATACCACGAACGTTCTTACGAAAAGATCACTGCATCACTTGGGGCCGCTCTCCAAAGTACTCCTCACAAACTCATGCCGTGACCATAAGTAAGAAGAAAGCAAAGGAGCTCCGATAGTGAAGTACGATTTAAAAAGGATTTATTGGTAAAAAATGCAAAATACTCACAAACACAGAGTAATTGATAACGTGTGTATAAAAGTCTGAGCCGGCTTCAAACGAACAGGTAGGTGACGTCAGCGCGCCCTCCCGACGTACGTTTCATCACAAATGACGTTGTCTGGGGATAGGGTGCGCCGCTGAGTCACCATGTTTATAAAGGCAAGCCGCCCCTCAATCTGAAGCATGGGCGGCCATCTTACCTAATGGAATCGTCTCCCTTATGGGAGAACGGGCGTCACAAACAAGCTATGGTTACTCAGCCTCTGTGTCAGAAACTGAATTCCGCCATCTTAACTGTTGTAAATATGCCCATTCTTAGCGGGTCAATCAGTCTTGGCATACTCCATCCAAGGCAGCGGAACGATGGGTCGGATAATGCCACCTCTATATTTAGTGACAGAAAAAATGTTAAAATGGAATTAAGAAATTAAATTTAGAAATAAGAATTAAAATTAAAAATTAAAAAATGGCTATGGAACGTTAGGTTCCAATAACCAAATAGGGAAAGGACACAATTGTGCCATTACTGAAAAAAGAAGAAGAAAAAGAAAATGCCAAGGCTGAAGATAGACAAAAACAGCGGGTGATTTTGAAACACATACACGTGGTCACCCATGTTTCAAATCCAATTTACAATGGTATGAAAATTAACTCAAAAGGTGGATTGTTGGAGCACAAGTATCTACATTATACCTAGGTTACCAGACAGGAACTCCTATTCAAGAAAAAATCTAAAAGGGAGAATACAATAATGGCCTATAGGCATATCTAAGAATTGTCCAAGAAAGCATTGACATCAGTGTCTACATTCAATCCAAAGGGGATGTATGACTTAATTTTATAAATCCAAGACATTTCTAATTTAGAAATGCCTCTAATTAAGGATCCCCCTCGCCAATGGGGTTTGTAATGATCAATCCCCAAAAAAAGTGTTTTGGAGGGATTTCTGTTATGGCAGTCCCGGTAATGTCTGGAAAGGGGATGATTCTTAAAGACCGTGAGTATGTTTGTAATATGTTCATTGAGCCGTATTTGTAATGGCCGCTTAGTCCGGCCCACATACTGTAGGCCGCAAGGGCATTGAATTAAATAAACCACGGCCTTAGTACTACAGGTGATGAATGGTTTAATCTTATATTGGACTAACCTGCTTTTGGATACAAAGGTCTGAGCTCTCCTCACCGAGAGGCTGTTGTAAGTGCAAACCCTACATTTACCACACTTGTAAAACCCTGTTAGTTCCTGAAAGAACATTGTTTTTTGGACTGGGGGGTTAAGTACATTGGGGGCCACCTTACCACTCAAAGGGAGGGCACCCCTGTACACCACCGCCGGACGATCTGGAAGATTATTCCCCAAAACCCGATCACTCTTTAAAATGTGCCAATGTTTAGAAATTAGTTGTTTTATCTGTTTGGCCTGAAAAGAGTAGGTGGTAATAAATGGCACTTGGGGAGAACTACGTTGTCTGTCTCCCAAAGGCTTTTCCCTTAGGAGATCCTCCCTGTTCATATTAGCAACCTCCTCCAGTGTATTTGATAGAAACTCATTCCCATACCCTTTTTCCAAAAACCTTTTGGTCAGAATGTCTGACTGTTCCAAAAACACACTCATCTCAGTACAATTGCGGCAAAGCCGCATATATTGGCTCTTGGGAACTCCTCTAAGCCACGGTGGGTGATGACAACTCTTCAAAGGGATAAAGGAGTTCTGGTCAGAGGTCTTAAAATGGGTGGAGGTGGCAAACTGACCATTTTTTATCTCTATACTCAGATCCAAAAAGTTGATCTTACTTGGATGGGCTTCATGTATGTTTATGTATGTTTTCTTGTTTTAGCTGCTGCTCACCTGTGAGACCCTAGCGCAGTTTATTGCTGTTGTATCTTAAAATCCATGCCAGATCGAAGGGCCTGGTACCTCTTGGGGGGGAACCCCACCCAAATTTTTGCAGGGCTTCCCCTTCAAGATCCTCAGCATGCAAGTTGCGCCGCAAGTCGGATCAGCATGATCTGACTTCTGGTGTGACTTCTATTCAAATCAATGGGCCCCATAGGGAACTATTGATTTTGAATAGAGGCAGAGAAACGTTGCAGAAAGCTAGTGCGAAAACACGTGCATTGACGTCAATGCATAACTCTGATACTCTGAAACATTGATAAAATTGCATTTGACGTTACTGCTCGTTTTTCAATACGCCCGTGTGTATGAGGCCTAATTGTTAATCTTGCTGCTAATAATTAACATACCGCATCCTCACCACCTGTCAGACATACTTGTATCACTTTTCAAAAGAGCAACAGTGCCTGCTGCACTTGTGAATAAACCTTTAGTTGCATGTTGGGAAGAAACCCTTGGGGATTTCTCACACGGGAGGTTGGGGCATGGTAAAACCCTGCAGTTGAGCCCCAATCCCTACTCCCATTAGCATACTTCAGCCTTTAGCCAAGAGTGTACTCAAATTGTACCCCCTGTCACTTTTGATGGGTGCTACCGCTTCCTGATCACGACCTATTCAGGTGAATAGGGCCACTTTGCAAGTGCCCTACAACATGCTAACGCAGGCTATTGCAGCGTTTAGAATGCTAATGCAGAGTCCAAGGGGATAAAGAAAGTGGTAAGGAGGGGATACAACTGCACAAGGTAGCAGGGAGCTTGCAGAGTGGCCCCATTCATTTAAAAGGTTTACACTTGTTGGGCATTAAACCTACCAAGTGTAACAGGGCACAAAGTTCCTGCAGCAGCCGGGACATGTGTAACCCCTTCACTCCAATGGCATTTACACAGTAATCAGTTCCTTTTTTATAGCACTGATCGCTGTATAAATGCCAATGGTACCAAAAAAGTGTCAAAATGGTCCGACATGTCCGCTGCAATATCGCAGTACCGCTAAAAATCGCAGATTGTCGCCATTACTAGTAAAAAATAAAAAAATAAAAACCCCAGAAATTAATTCTCATCATTAGTAAACGTGGCAACTTTTGCGCAAACCAATCAATAAACGCTGATTGCGATTTTTTTTTTACCAAAAATATAAGGAAGAATATAAATCGGCCAAAACCGATAAAAAAAATGTTTTTTTATATTTTTTTTTGGATTTGTATTTTAGCAAAAAGTAAGAAAAATTGGTTTTTTTTGCAAAATCTTCGATCTTTTTTTGTTAATAGCGGCGATCAGAAATGACGCAGAGGTGATCAAATACCACCAAAAGAAAGCTCTATTTGTGGGAAAAAAAGGGCACAAATTTTGTTTGGGTACAACGTCGCACAACCACACAAGCCAAGTTGTTGAACTACAGAGATCGTGATGCGGTACTCCGGCTTACTCGTTTGAAGGTCAACATACCGTTCCGCAGTGGCCATATGTCGGTATATCCAGACTTCTCAGTGGAGGTCCAGCGTCGCCGAGCCCAGTTTACAGAGGCCAAACGATGCCTTCAGGTCAAGAATTTTAAATATGCGATGCTTTATCCAGCCAGATTGAGAATTGTGGGAGACGACGCGTGCATTTTTTTGAAGATCCTGAGTCGGTCATTGCCTGGCTGGAGCATCGCAATGTCCCTCATGGTAATCCAGCATGATCGATGCCTGCACCCGGGCAGCTTTAGCCGGTCAACACACTGCAAGGGATCTCTCTCTGGCCATCATTTCCTTGCATCTAACTGTAAGTAAGTCTATTCTGCCAACGTTAAATAGGCTACCCTCCTCCAAAAACTGCCAAAGAATGGACCATTTACCGTACAAACTTTTTTTCATGAGTGTTATCCCCCTCCCCCGTTTCCCGTGCTCAGATGTGGGACTGAAGGGCTTTCCCACGGTTTTGCTGTGGGCACCCCCAGACCCCCCAACTATCCTATCATACACACTCTGCATTGTGTGTCAAGGACAGACTGCTCTTCAATACTGCGCTTCCTTCGCCAATGCCTGTTTTGCAGAGAATGATCGTCCCACGATGTGTTGCTGCAGTATGGCAACTTTGTTCAATCATTACCGTTTGCAATGTTACACAAGCCAAGTTTCCCTGGCCAGCACCCCCCCATAACTTGAACTATATGAATGAGGGGTGTATGTTTTTCAGCTGGACCAGAGCCTGTTTAGTATGGGTTTCTATGCCGAACCTTTTTTCTTTAGTTGATATGTTTTGCACGTTTTTCCGAAGTGTTGTTTCGTTCTGGGTGTCCCCGGGGCGCTGCGGACTGCACCTGCAACCCAGCTTACGTACAGAGGTTACTATACAGCTAACATCATCTGTGTTCTATTTCAGTAGCGTCATGAAAATTTGGGAGATTAGATATTATTGCACTGCCATTGTCATGTTCGTGTTTTCTTTTACCTGTGGGGGGAAGCTGCCTGGGGACGAGGGGCTGCCGCTTGGCGGCGCCCTATGCTCCCACGCTGGGATTACAGTTTTCGCAACTCTGCTGCTGGGTGTCCATCCGCCTCTGTTCCCTACACACACTCTCCAATGGCTCCGCTTAGATTGGTGACATGGAATGTAAGGGGATTGCGCGCTAGGCCCAAACGTACAGCTGTCCTATCCCATATAAAATCACTACGGGCAGATATAATTGTACTCTTAGAAACGCACCTGACCGGTCAATTGCAACTTACTTTAAAAACACCCTGGTTGGGATGAGTGTATCAGGCTCCATATAGCCCCCACTCTAGCGGAGTGGTGGTCCTTATCGCTAAACATGTACAATTTCAACAATTAACATTGCGGTCGGACCCCAGGGGCAGATATATCTTTATGCATGCATTGATACATGGGTTCAAAACTCTGGTATTTGCTTATTATGTACCTCCCCCCTTTCAATTCGCTCTCATCACTGAGGGGTTGGACTTTATGGCACAGCACCCTGTTGTCCCCGCCATTTGGCTGGGAGATTTCAACATGGTGGCGGATCCCACCATGGACAAGATGACCCGGGACGTCCTTGGTGCTGCTCTGCCGGGTCTCACATGGTTTGGAAGGGTCATGCGTGAGTTTGCACTGGTGGACACTTGGAGACATAAGTTCCCCTCCTCCCGTGCTTACTCGTGCTTCTCCGCATCCCACTCCACCATGTCGCATATAGACTATATCTTTGTTTCTTCCTCATTATTGCCGCGTCTGCTGGAGGTGGGATTCGGGCCTTGGGTGTTGTCGGATCATTCACCCTACTGGATGACGCTCGATGTGCAAACCCCCACCTCTTCCCAAAATTGGAGGTTGAACCCCTTCTGGTTGTCGATATTACCTAACATAGACACAATTCAGGATGAATGGGCATTCTTTTTTCAGACCAATGAAGGGTCCACATCACTGGGAACGGTTTGGGAAACGTTTAAGAAACATGTAAAACTAATCTTGGCCACACACATCTCCAGATACAAAAACTCTTCTAAACTAGTACTACAGCAGGCAGAGGCCCACCTGGACTCCCTGGAGCAGGCTTACCAACTAGATCCCTCCCCGGATAATATCTCCCTTATGAGGGCACAACATCGCTTGGTTAACCATTTACACTTTGAGAAAGCCAAACGTCATATATTCTTTTCCAAGTAATGCACATATGAGCATGGGGAGCGGGCTGGCAGGCTACTAGCTTACCTCGCCCACTTACACCACAGACCACCTGTGGTGGTGTCTCTTACCGATCCCTCGGGGTGGCTAATTACTGACCCAACGCAGGTGGCTGATACATTTCGCACATTCTTTGCGACCCTATATACCTCCACAGCACGCTACACACAGGAAGACCTAGCCTCCTTTCTGCAACCTGTTCAATTCCCCTCCTTGACTCAGGCCCAAGCACAGGAACTAGAGGCACCACTCTCTTTGGATGACATAGAAGAGGCTATAACACAAATGGCCACATCCAAGGCCCCTGGCACAGATGGCCTGCCCTTGGAATTCTACGTCCACTTTAAATCCCTACTAGCGCCAAAGCTTTACAAACTCTATAAACACATATTTAACACATCCACACTCCCTGACTCCATGAAGGAGGCGTTGATTGTCCTGATTCCCAAACCGGGAAAGGACACTTCTCTTCCTGAATCATATCGGCCAATATCTCTCTTGCAACTAGATGTGAAAATATTGGCTAAGGCCTTCGCGCTTCGTTTAAACAAGGTAATTCTGTCCCTGATACATCCAGACCAAGTAGGCTTTATGCCCAATAAAAACACAGCCTTTAATCTTAGGCGCCTATTTCTCAATCTACAGGCCACCCATCAATCCGTGGGGTCGAGGGCTGTGGTCAGCCTTGACGCGGCTAAGGCATTTGACTCTGTTGAATGGGCGTACCTCTGGAAATGCATCCGCAGATACGGCTTTGGCCCTAATTTCATAACATGGATCCAACTGTTATATCAGTCTCCCATAGCTAGAGTTCTGGTAAATGGCAAGACATTCGATTCCTTTTCATTATCCAGGGGCACGCACCAGGGATGCCCGCTATCCCCTTTGTTATATGCCCTTGCAGTTGAACCATTGGCGATAGCCATTAAGGCTCACCCACAGATTAAAGGCTTGCGATCGGGCCCCTTGACTAAAACCATCAGCTTATATGCTGATGATATGCTACTGTAACTGGAAGACACTGGCCCTTCCCTTATGGCGGCTTTGGAGCTTATTAAAAGCTTTGGAGCGTACTCGGGTTTACAGATTAATTGGGACAAATCCCAAATATTGCCCCTAGATCCTGAGAATCCTAGTTCTGTGCAAGCCCATCTCCCGATGTCATGGGTGAGCCAGATTAAATACCTGGGTGTCCTTCTTACTCGTTCCCTCGACGACTACGCTAAGTTAAATATTGAACCCCTTTACAGTCTAATTAAAATTAAAATGCAGACATGGGCCCGTCTCCCCCTGGGGGTTATGGGACGTGTCAATTTGGTAAAAATGATATTCCCCAAACTTCTCTATGTCCTTTGGCACGCTCCAGTGTACCTGCCCCTCCGCACATTTAAAATGATGGATTCTATCCTCAATTCTTTTGTATGGGGTAATTCTAGACATAAACTAGCCTGGCAGGCCTTGAAAAATCCAACGGACATGGGGGGCGCTGCTCTTCCAGACTTGGCTTCCTACTACCTGGCCGCACAACTGTCTCTTTTTTTCACTTAAACAAAACAGACAGGGCTCGGTACCTTGCCTTAGCCTGCTCTGGTATACCCACGCGCATAACACACCCATTTCACATTCTATTCAGTGGTACGTACACACTGACAACACTTGAGGGCCGTAGGGGTCTATTATACCATCACTGTAGAATCTGGGATCTGTCGCTGGCTAGGTTGCGGGCATCCCCCATACATGCACACTCACCATTATGGGGTAATGTAGACCTCCCAGAACTGCTTCTACTACCTAATAAAGATCTATGGATAGAGAGGGGAATTGTTTACCTGTCGCAGGTGCTCGATCAAAGCGGTGTTAGGTAGTTTCAGGAGCTTAAGTCAACCTTCAAACTACCCAATGGGATGCTGTTTCGCTTCCTCCAGCTCCACCATGCACTCCAATGCCAGTTCCCTGAGCATGCCCCAGACATGACACCCCTATATTTGGTTGAGGTGTGTTTGGGGGATGACTCCAAAAATCTCACCTCTATCTGCTATGCTGCCCTTATTAGGCCAGCGGCAGCGGACCTAGCTTATAAACTGAAAGACAAGTGGGTGCCAGATGTGGGCGAGTTGGAGGAGGACGAATGGTCAGATGTGCTGGCATCCTGTATGAAGGTATCCCCGAAAATCTCTGACAGACTCACACAATTGTACATATTACACAGGACGTACCTTACCCCGACTCGCATAAGCAAATATACACCTCAATATAATGACCCCTCCTCCCTCAGATGTGGTGACCAAGACAGTTCCTTTTATCATTTAATATGGTCGTGCCCAACCCTACAGGGCTACTGGACGCAAGTGATCAAATTCCTACATGACGAAATGGGTTCCCCACTAACTGTATGCCCCAAACAATGCATCCTGGCACTGATCCCAGATCAGGAAGGGAATAGACACCAACACATTTTTTTGCAGGAAACTCTTCATATAGCTAGGCTTCTGATAGCTAGAAAATGGCTCAGACCCGAAACACAGACTCTCCGTGAATGGATAGACTTGGTTAATCAATCCCTACCCTACAAACAGGTGCTATACAAACACAGAAACTGCCCATCCAAATATCACAAAGTATGGGACAGATGGCTGGATACTTCGGCTACCCCTGACGTCTCAGAACTAGAACAAGAGTAGGACACGGTGGATTCTGATCACAAAATGTATATCCAATGCCGTATATGTAAGGTAGCTTCAATGTATCAACCATGGGGTTTTATTTTTGTTATGTGGTTTTTTTATACATGAATATATAACCTCTGTGTTTTTTTTGTTTTTTTTCCTTTGTATGGTGTGACTCTGTTAAGTTGCGGGAGCATTTGTGTTGCTCTCCGCTATATATGTATCTGCTTTTTCTCTTTGCTTTTCTAATAAAGCGATATTGCAATTTAAAAAAAATATCATGCCTGGGGGGGGTTCTCTTTAATCTGCCTGTAAAAGGGCGCACCTCTGTGATGTTTAGAACATAGTCAGAGCAAAATTACATTTGTACAGGAAAAATTGTCATTTAAAACCACTCGCGGCTGTAATGTATTGCAATATAGATAAAATCACTGAAAAATCATTGCGTTGTCCCCCCAGTCCATACCAGGCCCTTCAGGTCTGGTATGGATTTTAAGGGGAACCCTGCTCCAAAATGTAAAAAAAAAAATAGCGTTGATTTTTAACCACTTCAGCCCCGGAAGGTTTTGCAGCTTTAGGACCAGAGCACTTTTTGCGATTCGGCGCTGGGTCGCTTTAACGGACAATTGCGCGGTCGTGCGACGTTGTAGGGAATTTTAGGTATGGTCTGGACTTCCCGGACCATACCTGACCCCCCTGTTGCGTTACTAAAAAGTCACTAAAATAGATATAACGTTATGTAATGTCGGCGCTCACCAAAATTTACTGTTAAAAAGGACATGTTTACATTAAAACGAGACTGATACAAGATTTGTAGTGTCTCCACGCGGGAAAATGTCCGTCTAATTTCTCTTGGGGGGGGTCCGTACTATAAAAAAAATTTAACGTTATAGCGAAATAATCTTT